>JAKSZT010054532.1:2660457-2795001 GCA_026826555.1 Tolypeutes matacus
CCCCCCCCCCCCCCCCGCTGCCTGTGCTCACTGGGTCAGCCAACCACGCCATGCGGAACCGAACCCGGGGCCTCCCATATGGCAAACGGGAGCCCCACCGATTGAGCCACAGCCGCTTCCCATTTACCCACTTTTAAATTGGGTTATTTGTCTTTTTGTTTTTGAGTAGCAGTTTTTTATATATTCAGTATAGTAAACCCTGACCAGGTTGTGTGATTTGTAACTTTTTTCCCATTCTGTAGGTTGTCTTTTTACTTTCTTGATACTATCCTTTGATGCAGAAGGATTTAGGATTATTATTTAAGTATAATGGGAAGCCATTGGAGGGTTTTAAACATAGGAGTCACAAGAGTAGATGTGGATTTAAAAAAAGAGATGACCTTAGTTGCTGTATTGAGAAGGGGGAATCAAGAAGAGAAACTAGAAGATTAATTGGAGGCTCTTATTTTCCAGGCAAAGATGATGGTGGCATTAGACTAATGTGGTAGTAGTGAAGAGGGAAAGGTATAAAAGGATTTTAGGTATATCTTGGACATAGAGCTGAAAGTACAGACTGTCAAGTTTGTGGCTGTAGTGACAGGATATATACTCTTTCATTTACTGAGATGGAGGAGATTTTTGGAGCAGCAGGTTTTGGGGCTGGAGGGGATATGGAAACCAAGAGTTCAGTTTGCTTCTGAGAGGTACAGTAAAATGAGGACCAAAGAGTAAGAGTACTGATTTTTACAACTTGGAAGTCATTGACCTTTATAAGAGCAGTTTCAGTGGCATAGTGAAGTGAAAACAGTTTGTTTTCAGATGGAAAATACTAGGGTATGTTTGTAAATGCCTGGGATAATCTATAGAGAAGGATTGATGGTGCAAGAGAGAGAGTAGAGGGATAACTAAGGAGGTAATGTCTTTAAAGAAGAGGGAATAGGAAATGGGGAATATAGCACAACTGGAAGGTTTGGTCTTTGAGAGGGAGAGGAGCAGTTCATCTGCTATAATAGGAGGAAAGAGAAAGAGAAAATGTATGTAGGTGAAGGTCAGCTGGTAGATTTGGTGGTGGGAAGAGGAGGGAGTACTCACTTCTGGTGGTACCCTTCCCAGTGATGTGTGGAGCAAGATCATCAGGGGAGAGGGTAGAGGAGAGTGATATGAGAGGTTTGAGGAGAGAAAAAAATATATAAAACTTGTGTTTTTGAAAGCTGGAAAATAAGCCTAACAGGGAAAGGTAGATTTCAAATAGGCAGCATTGAGTACCTGTTTGAGATCTGTGATCATGAATATAAATGCAACCTGTCTGCAGGATTGTGTGATTTCCTCCAACTGCTCAGGTGCAAATTCAGAGCAGGTAAATGGTTGAATTTATCTGGGGTTCAAGGATTTGCTAGACTAGTTTACTGACAAGGATAGAGAGACAGGAAAGTTGAGAAAGTGATTATAATGACTGAACACTAAATATGCTGGATAAAGAGGGAAGAGAAGACAGGAGGAGGATGAAGGATAATAAGAAAGTGGTAAGCTCAATATATTAATCTTTTTTTTTTTTTTTTTTTTTTTTTTATTTCCCGACCCTGAAGAATGTTCTTATATACTTCCTGGGATGTGGGGACTCTGGATCTTAGTGTAGTTGTTTTATTTATTTATTTATTTATTTTTAAAGATTTTATTTATTTATTCATTTATCCCCCCCCTTGCTGCTCGTGCTCGCTGGGTCAGCCAACCACGCCGTGCAGGCGGGCCCTGCCCTCACCAGGAGGCCCCGGGAACCAAACCCGGGGCCTCCCATATGGTAAACGGGAGCCCCACTGATTGAGCCACAGCCGCTTCCCGACAATATATTAATCTTAATGAGGTCCATTCATATATTCATTCAACTAATATTTATGTGCCAGGAATTATTCTATGTGCTCGGGAAACAAAGATGAACAAGATTGACAAGGTCTCTGCCTGCATGGAGTTTACATGTGAGTGAGAGTAGCAGGTAATTAAAAAATGAATAAATGAACAAGAAGGATATCAGAGTGATTAAGTCCTGTGCAGATAATTAAATTAGGCTGTGATAGATGGGAACTGAGTGACTATGTTAGATTGGAATAGTCTGAGAAGGCTTCAGAGAGAGTATTTGAGCAAGTGAACTGATAGCTTGGGATTTCAATTTAAAATTTTAGAGTTATGGCAGTTTCTGGTAATAACAAGATTTAGGCTCTGCTCCTGGCAGTGGATGGATGAGGTGGTGTGGAAGAAAGGGTCAGTGGAGATGAGAAGATTAAAGAATTAGAGGGGAGAGTGGTTCATGTGAATGTTGAAGCATCAAAAAATGATGAGATTAACTGAGTGAAAAACACTCTAAGGTGGGAGTAAAATTCTCAATTAAAGGGTAAGAGTGACCCATTTCTTGACCCATTGCTATAGATCAGGTTTCTCATCCTTGGCATTATTGACATTTTGGGCCAGATAATTCTTTATTGGGCTGGCTGGTTTTTGTGCACTGTAAGATTTTTGGCATCATCTCTGGCCTCTACCCATTAGTATCACCACCCCCAAGTTGTGACAACTAAAAATGTATCCAGACATTGTTAAATATCTCCTAAGAGCCAAAATCTCCCTGGTTGAGAAACTACTACTATAGATGCTATCAGTAACCAGAGGGAGAAGCTGTTATAACCAGAGTTTAAGCCTCAAAGAACAAAGAATTTTGCAATAGAGATGTATTAGGGTTCTCCAGAGAAACAGAACCAACCGGAGGGGGGGGGATATATATATAAAGATATTTATTATAGGAATTGGCTCATGTGTCCATAGGTTGGCAGGTTGGAAACTTGATGAAGGTGACAATGAATTCCCCAGGGGAAGTTGGCTATCTGAAGTAGAAATTGAAATTCTCATTTCTGACTGCTGAAATACTCATTTCTCCCTTTTTAAGGCCTCCAACTGATTGGATGGGGAAACTCTTCTCATTGCTGAAGACAGTCTCCTTTGTTGTTTGTAGATGTGATCAACCATAGATGGCAATCAACTGACTAATGATTTAAATCCATCTGGGAAAAACCCTCACAGTAACCATCGGGCCAGTGCTTGCCTGACCAACAAAGACACCATAACCTGGCCAAGTTGACATATGAACTTAACCATCACAAGGGAGTAATGATCTGGAGGCAGTAATAAAGAAAAAAGGAAGACTCAATTTCCCTACCCTTTGGTACATGGGGAAAACAGTCCCCATTTGAGAGAATGCCTATGGAAGTAATGCTTTCAGTGTTTTCAGGGACCAGCCAGGTTTCCATTAAGCAAGGCAGGAGATGGAAGACATGTTATAAGAAGAGGTTGAATGCTTATTTCTTCATTAAATTGATAGATTAGTATAAAAGTCTATTTATATGTATCTTATGCATAGTTAGACTTTGCAATATATTTTAAAAAGTGATTTTTCCATAAAAATATGTTAACTCTTCTCAAAGTTTACTCAGAAAAAGTGGAAAGAAAGGGACAAAGTTTGGGAGACAGAATTTTAGACATAGGGTAGTCATTAGCAGAGAGGAGAGTCTAAATTTGGGAAAACAAAATGCTAGATAAGAATTATACATATATATACACATATATATTATACATGTTGTAAACATAACATTACAATGCCCAACATGTAATAGATGATTTAAAAAAATTTTTTTTTAAATTTTACCGGGAGGTCCCGGGGATCAAACCCAGGTCTCTCCATATGGGAGATGGATGCCCAACCATTTGAGCCACATCCGCGCCCCCAACATGTAATAAAACATCTCGTTTCCCCACTTTTTTTTACTGGTTTATTTTATAGGAGGCTTTATATAAAAACTCTTAATATCATTTTTTTTCGATGAAAATGAGTAGGAAATAAATTTCTCTTTTAAAATTTTCTTTTTTACCGGCCTCCCTAGAACGTGCCTATTAGGTTAGGAAGCGAGTACAGTGTCTGTAATGTTCAGGTCTATAGCACTTGTCTCACAATTGCTACAATTGATTGGAGAATGAAAGCTAGGAGTGAAACCTTAACAGCTGCAAAGAAATAACTCTGTCCTCCCCTCAATGGTGTTTCATTAACCTTTACTACATGGCCTAAGTTGTTTCCGAATCCACTCTTGGCTTAAAGAAATGCAGGTAAAATGATGACTGGATCAGCAGTAGCTGAAGGCCAGGCTGCAAAGTAGGTTGTGTGAACTAGGTTCTCATCTGGGGTTAACAGTAGCTAGTAGGATATTAAGAACTAATAGCCAAGCAGGGGGAAGTCAGGAAACCAGGGCAATCCTAGAGGAGAAAATAATTTGAGAAGAGAAGATCAGGGAAAAGTGGGAGGAAGAGCCTTAATAAGCACCTATTAAATTCCAGGCATTATGCTATATGGTAAGAGATGTAAATCAGACATTTCTGCTCTGAAGGAACCTAATCTAGCTGGAGAGATATACAAGTAAACTATTAGAATGCTTTAGGATTGCTGACAGAGGAATTTGAACATTCCATATAGAGGGAACATCATGTGCAAAATCATGGAGGCGTAAAATAACCTGCTGCATTTGGGAAACTGAAGTAGCTATGCCTAGAGCCAAGGAGGAGTATGATGGAATGGTGAATGAAACTAGAAAAATAGGAACAACCAGTCATGAAGGGCCTTTGTGTTAGGTGAAGGAGCTTCAACTTGTTGGGGAGCCATGGAAGGATTTTTTAAGATTTATTTTTTTATTGTGGTAACAGATACATAACACAAAATTTAACATTTTTAACCATTTGTAAGTGTACAATTCAGTGGCATTAATTACATTTACAATATTGTACTACCATCATCACCATCCATTGCCAAAAGTTTTTTTCTCACCCAAAACAGAAACTCTATACCTGTTAAGCAATAACTCCCCAATCCTTCCTCCCCCCAGCGCCTAGTAACTGCTAATCTACTTTCTGTCTATGAATTTGGCTATTCTAGATATTTCATATAAGTGGAATTATACAATATTTGTCCTTTTGTGTCTAGCCTCTTTTATTTAGCAAAATATTTTCAAGTTTCATCCATGTTGTAGCATGTATCAGAACATCATTCCTTTATACACCTGAATAATATTTCATCATATGTATATACCACATTTTGTGTATGCCTTCATCTGTTGATGGACACCTGGGTTTCCAGCATTTGGCTTTTATGAATAATATTGCTTTGAACATTGGTGTTCAAATATTTGTTTGAGTCCCTGCTTTCAATTCATTTGGGTATATAACTAGGAGTGGGGTTGTTGGGTTATATAGTAAATATATGTTTAACCTTTTGTGGAACTGCAAATCTGCTTTTCTTAGCACCTGCACATAGACATATTTCATTTATTTATTTATCCATCCCCCCCACCGATGGCTCCCTTGTCTTTCTGCTTGTTGTCTGCTTGCTATGTCTGCTCATTGTGCCTGCTTGTTGTCTGCACATCTTCTTTTTTAGGAGGCACCGGGAACCAAACTCGGGACCTCCCACGTGGGAAGCGGGGGCACAACCGCTTGAGCCACATCTGCTCCCTGCTTATTGTGTCTGCTTGTTGTATCTGCTTGTGTGTCAGCTTGTTGTGTCAGCTCATTCCTTCAGTTCGTTGCATCTGCTCGTCTTCTTTAGGAGGTATTGGGAACTGAACCTGGGACCTCCCATGTAGGAGGTGGGTGCCCAACTGCTTGAGCCACATCTGCTCCCCAGAAAGATTTTAAATAAGGTAGTACTGTGATGAAGTTTGCAATTTAGAAGGATGACTATTGTAGAGTGTAATGAATGGATAGACTTGAGAGAGGGAGAGAGAGAAGGCTAGAACTAGAGACCAGTTAAGATAAATGAGATATGAAAGGGAGATGCAATAAATGGCTTGAATAAAAGCAGTGAATGGAAGGAGAATACATTTAAAAGATATTCAGATGGTAGAGGCCACAGGACTTGATGCTTGGATTTGAGGTTAAGTGTGAAGGAGTCAGCTAGTAAGACATAAATTTTTGCCCAGGGTAATTGAAAGAGAGAGGAAATGCAAAAAGGGGAAAGATGAGCATTTTGGTGTCAGACACATTGCATTTGAGGCACCTTTGAGACTGTGGAGAGGGCCAGCAGGCAGTTGGAAATACAGTTCTGGAGCATGGAGGACTGAGGTAGAGATTTGTGAGCTCTTAATGTACCAATGGAGAGAATTGGTAGTTGAAACCAAGCGAGTGAGATCATTCTGGGAGAGTGTACAGAGAAGTGCAAAACCCTAGGATGGATGATAGAGCAGGAATTCCAGTCCATGAAGGATCTTGAGAAAGAATAGTTAAAGAGACAGGAGGGAATCTAGAGGAATTGTGTCACAGAAGACAAGGGAGGAGGGAGTGTTAAACTGTCAGATGCCACAGAGATGTCAGGTAAGAAAAAGACAGAAAAGTAACCATTAAATCGATCAATTTGAAGGTCATAAGAAACCTTGCAAGAGAAGATTTAGTGCAGTGCTGGGGTCAGAAGCCAGATTTAGGGTTTGGGAAGTGACTAGGATGTGAGAAATGGACATAACTTTCTTGAGAACTTTAACTCTGAAGAGAACAAGAAAAAGGCAATTCCAGTTTGAGGGTTATATAGAATCAAAGTGTATGTATGTGGGTGTGTGTTACATGGGAGAGATGGGGACATATTACATGCTGCGAAGGAAGAGCCAACAGAAGAAAGACTGAAAATACAGGGGTATTTGTTTCTTAGTGCTGCCTTAACATATTACCACAAAATGTGTGATTTAAATAACAGAAATTTATTCTCTCACTGTGCTGGAGGCCAGATACCTGAAATTAAGGTCCTAGGAGGGTTGATTGCTTCAGGAGACTCTGAGAGACAATCCATTCCATGTCTTTCTCTTACTTTCTGGGGACTGCCAACAATCTTTGGTGTTCCTTGGTTTGTAGGTTCATAACTCTAAACTGTGTCTCCGTCTTCACATCTATCTTCATCTCAATCTTCTCCCCTTCTCTTCTCTCATAAGAACACTTGTCATTGGACTTAGGGCCAACCCTAATCCTGGATGATCTCATCTAGAGTTCTGAGGAAGATTGAATTATGACTCCAATGAAAGAAATGCTCTTAATTTTAATCCATGTTCCTGTGCATGTGAACTTATTTGTAAATAGAGTTTTTTTAAAAGATGTTATTATTAGTTAAGGTGGAACCACCTTAATCAGGGTGGGTCTTAATCCATTTTACTGAAGGCTTTTTAAAGACAAAGCTAAAGGAAGAATTTTGAAGTCAGCAGAAACCAGAAGAGCAGATACAAAGAGAGAGAGAGAGATTGCCATGTAACGGGAGGCAGAGATGTGAGCCGAGAAACCCCAAAGATTATGGCAAGCCAATATCAGAATGCTTAGACTTTTGGGGGAGAAAGCATGGTCTTACCTTCACCATGATTTTGGACTTCTAGCCTCCAATACTGTGAGATAATAAATTCCTATTGTTTAAGCCAACCCATTGTGTGGGATTTGTCATAACAGCCTGGCAAACTAGGACAGTTTTTGGTACCAGAAAGTGGGTGCTGCTGTTACTAATACCTATAAGCATCAACATGGTTTTGGAATTGGATAATGGTTAGAGGCTGGAAGAATTTTGAGGCACTTGGTAGAAAAAGCTTAGATTGCTTTGAAGAGACTGTTGGTAGAGATATGGATATTAAATGGATTGCTGATGAGGGCTCAAAAGTAAGTGAAAGCTTCAGAGAAAGTTTCTATCATCTTAGAGAATACATGATTCACCATGAGGAGAATGTTGGTAGAAATATGGACGTTAAAGGTGCTTCTGGTGTGGCTATAGAAGGAAATGATGAATGTGTTATTGGAAACTGGAGGAAAGGCAATCCTTGTTTATTAAAAAGTAGTAGAAAATTTGGTGAAACTGTGTTCTGATGTAAGATGGAAGGCAGAACTTGTAAGTAATGAGCATAGATATTTAGCTGAGGAGATTTCTAAGCTAACCATGGAATGTGCAGCCTGGTTTCTTCTTGCTGCTTATAGTAAAGTGTGAGAGGAAAGGGATAAACTAAGGATTGAACTCTTAAGCACAAAGGAAACAGTAATTGATGATTTGGAAAATTCTCAACTATCCAGTGAGCATGCTCTGAGACTAGGGCCAGAAGTGGCTCTATCAGTTTCTATGAGTTTCCAGGAAGTGAGTACCCTGAGAACATGGCTCTGCATAAGGGTTTAGCTGAACCACCTTTTGCTAAGGAGATTAGGTATATGATTAATCGATCCAGTCAGCCATCTCAGAGAAATTCAGAATTGGAAATGTATTTGTCTAGGAAGGATCTGTGGAAAATCCTTTTTTTCTTAAACTTTTTATTCTGAAATAATTTAAAAAATACAGAACAGTTGCATGATGAATACAAAACTCTATAACTCCAACATACCCCTATCCCTAAGATACCTAGATCCACCAATTTTAACATTCTGTCACACTTGCTTTGTCATTTTATCAGTTTATCCATCTGTCTCTCTAGCTATCTGTCTATTTTGTAAATATATGAGAGTAGGTTGCTCTATGAATCATGCCCTTTGAACACATAATGCTTCCATGTACATTTCCCAAGAACAAGGATATTCACTTATATAACTACATTAAATACAGTTATCATGTTCAAGAATTTTGACATTGATATAAAGTTTATAGTTTATATTCTAATTTTTCTATATGTTTCAATAATGTCCTTTTGGACCTTTTCTCCTCCATTATTAGACCTAGCCCAGGATCATGTACCTTGTCATTGTCTCTTTCATTATCCTTTCATTGTGGAAGCATATATACAACATAAACATTCCCATTTCAACCACTCCCAAGCACACCATTCAGTGGATTAATCACCTTCATAATGTTGTGCTACCACCACAACCATCCATTACCAGAACTTTCTCATCACCCCAAATAGAAACCCTATACCCTTTATACATTACCTTTCATTCCCTTCCCCCCACCCCTGGTAACCCTTTCCATTTCTGTCAGCCTGGATTGAAAGGGACAGACATGGGATGATATGAAGGGGAAAATGACTTCGAGGGCAAAGCCATGGAAGCATGGGCCTTCTACTCCAGTGTTAAGGGAGAGTTCAGCTACCACTCCAGTGCATGGAGAGGGTGGGGCCTACATACCTGTTTTGGGGCAGAGCATGGCCACTCCAATACTTGGAGAGGATAGGGCATAGGGCCTGGTGTTCAGTGTTCAGAAGAGTATGGCAGGGGTTGGATGTGGCTCAACTGGTTGGGTGTCTGTCTCCCATATGGAGGGACCCAGGTTTGATCCCTGGGACCTCCCGGTAAAAAAAAAAAAAAGAAGAGTATGGCAGCTGCACAAGTGCTTGGAAAGCATGGGGCTGCCATTCCAGCAAAACCAGAGGACAAAGCATCAACCCACAGATGACTCTCACACCTTGAAATGTGATGGAATTAGCCCTCCTGAGTTTTAGACTTGCTTGGGACCTGTGACCCCTGTTATCCTTCCAATTTCTCCCTTCTGGAATGGGAATGTCTCTCTCATGCCTGTTCCACCACTGTATTTTAGAAGCAGGTAACTTGCTTTCTAGGTTTCATTAGTGAACAAATAAAAAGGAATTTTGACCCAAGATGGATCACATGCATAGTGGTTTTAGTGAGACTTTGTACTTAGAGTTATTACTGAAATGATTTAAGGCTTTTGGGATGTTGGGATGAGGTGAATGTATTTTGCATATGGGAAGAACATGTGATTAAGCATCCAGAGGGTGGACTGTGGTTTGAATTATGAACCCTAATGATCTATGTTCTTAATCTTAATCCATGTTCCTGTCGGTATGAATTTATTTGTAAACATGACCTTTTGAAAATGTCATTATTAGTTAAGGTGTGGCCACTGGAATCAGGGTGGGTCTTAATCTGTGTGACAGTTTGATATTATTTACAAATTCTAAAAAAAGATATTTGATTAGGTTTGTAAACTGGTCTCTTCTTCTGGGTGTGATACCCTTTGATTGTATTAGATTCAGCTGAGATGCCTTTGATTAAATTATGTTAAGAGCAGGGCTTTGATTCTACCACATCGAATCAAATTAGGGTGACTCAGCTTGAGTCCCCACCCCCTTTGTGGGCTATATAAATGGACACTCAGTCAAGGTGACACACAGAAGTAGATACACAGAGAAGATACACAGAGGAAGAGAGACAGCTCTATAGAAATGTGTATTAGTCAGCCAAAGAGGTGCTGATGCAAAATACCAGAAATCTATTGGCTTTAATAAAGCCAATATATTTGGGGTAGAAGCTTACAGTTACCAGGCCATAAAGCATAAGTTACTTCCCTCACCAAAGTCTGTTGCCCCGTGTTAGAGCAAGATGGCTGCCGGCGTTCAGCCTTCCTTTTCCTCATAAGGCTCTGTGGTTCCAGCTTCTTCCAATATCAGCTGTAGAGCCTTAAGAGGGAAGAGGAAGGCTGAACCCTCACAGATGTTGCCTGCCATCTTACTTCAACACGTGGCAACAGAGTTTGGTAAAGGAAGTATCCTTGAGGTGGACTGTTTAGGGCCTTATAACTATAAGCTTTTACCCCAAATAAATACCCTTTAAAAGCCAACAGATTTCTGGTACTTTGCATTAGCACCCCTTTGGCTGACTAATACAATCTATTAACTGGAAGCCTTATAAAGAGAAGGCCCCAGGAAGAAGAGTGAAGTCAGTGGAAATCAGAAGAGCAGACACAAGGAGAGAGAGATCACCATGTGACAGGAGGCAGAGCTGTAAGCCAAGGAACCCCAAAGATTGTGGCAAGCCAGCACCAGAATGCAGGAGATGTCAAGGTGAAAACATGGTCTTGCTGGCACCTTGATTTTGGACTCTAGCCTCCAAACTGTAAGACAATAAATTCCCGTTGTTTAAGCCAATTCATTGTGTGGGATTTCTCATAGCATCCTGGCAAATAAGGACGAGATCCTTAACTTATTTACATCGGCAGAGATCCTTTTTCCAAATAAATTTACATTTACACACCCCTAGAGGACATATCTTTTGGGAGGGGGCACCATTCAACCCACTACAATAGCTTAGAGAGCAAGGATGGCTGGAAAATGTCCTAATTGAGGGGAATGAGTTGGAATCTAGAGTACTTTTGGAAAGAGTAGCTTTAGGTGGTATGATGAAGCAACTTATAGGAGTACATAGGTTATATATAAGTGTGTAGGTATCAAAAGAAGATGTTAAAATTTAATCTTCCTCACAACTCTGTGAGGTAGGCATTATCTTTCCTTTTCAGATGAGAAAACAATCCCAGAGAGAACCTGTAATTTGTCTAAAGTCAGATAAATAGTGACAGAGCTAGCCTTTGAATTCTGTTCTGTCAGAACATTCTTCTTGCTGTCCCACTTTGTTACAGAGGAAAAAAATGAAGCAGCAATATGGAAGATGGTATAGAGTAGTGGTTGTTAGAAGGCGCTAGTAGCTTCAGCTTTAACTTTATTCACTTATATTTCTTTGTTCTCAGATTAACACAAGGAATTTGAGGAGCTTAATATATAGAGTAAAAGAAATATAAATATAAAGGGGTGATGGATCAGAGAACATAGAAATTATAATGGTATAGACTGGTAGAACGGGCAAGTAGAAAAAGTAAAGGACCCTTAGGGCCAGCAGGGACATGGTTTTAGGGCAGCTAAAAGAAGAACATTTAAACTTCTCAATATAGTTCCTGTGTAACTATGCAATCCTTTATCTTGCCTTTTTTAGTATGCTTCTAGCTTAAATATTCACAATAAAAAGTGGCTTCACTGTTCAGAAAGTTCATCATTCGTCTTCAGTCTTTTGCCTCTGACCTCCATGGAACTGGTCCAGGAAATAATTTTAGAATTAACTGCTTAAATTCTCTGACAGTCTTGTTGAGCTACTGCCATTTCATACCTATCTTAAAAAAGATAAGAAATAGTGCTTAAAGGTGAAGTGTATCAAAATGTTGAAATTTTATATTGTAATCATAGAAACAGCTTTCATTTCATATGAATTATTACTAAGAAGAAAAGTCCTTACTTGATAATTGTATAGCACTCTTGGGTATAAAAGTACTTTCCCATATTCATTCACTTAACAAATATTCACAAGCTCCTGCTCTGTGCCAGGCTAAGTGCTAGAGATGTAGAAGCAAACTGACAGCAAAGTTCCCTGTCCTCAGGAATCTTCTTTTTTTTTAAGATTTATTTTTATTTATTTATTTATCCCCACTCCCCTTGCTGTTTGTGCTTGCTGTCTCCACTTGCTGCGCGTTTTTATGTATCTGCTTGTCTCCCTTTGTTGCGTCATCTTGCTGAGCACCTCCCATATGGTAGACGAGAGCCCAATCACTTGAGCCACATCCGCTTGCTCTTATGTTCTTATATACAGTTTTTATGATTCTGTAGGGAGCGTGTCATTACCTTCTCTTAGAGATGAGGAAAGTGGAGCTCAGATTATTCAATTTGGACTAGGAGCTGGTCTTTTGTCTTTCTTCCATACTGCACTATTTCCTTTGTTAGATGATAATATCTGCATTTAGTGATCACTTTTGGATGTTTGAATGTTTTTTTGGTCCAATTTATTTTTCCCATATGTCTGAAATTTTTCTAGTTGGGGAGAGGGAGAGCTGAAGAAAGTTTTCCACCATTATTTATATCATTAGAATATATATTATATTTTGTGATGTAAATTATTTTGCAAAAGTTGAGGAAGATGAGAGAGAGAGATAAGCCTAAACATAGGCCACAAAATACTTGTTTCCTTGTCCCATGACTCTAATTTCTATTTTTGATCCTCTGTAGGAATCCATTCTCCCTCTCTGCCTCACTTTTTAAAGTTGGTAACCTACTCCACTATCCAGTGATCTCCTTTCCCACTGTGAAGCTTATTGACAATTTAGGCAAAATTACCCTCATGAGTACAGCACTGTGCCTTCTTCTCCTAGTTTCCCTAGCCCATCTGCCAAATAAATGTCTTATCTGTCTTCGCAGGTATTTGAGGAAATCTAGGATTACAGCTGACCTCTTAAATCACACTTGTGCAGTACTCTGTGTGCAGCAAGTGTTCATATGCTATTGCCTGATACAGCCTATGTTGAGGCACTTTTGAGCCTTTCATGCTCCTTAGTGAAGTCGTATCAAGTTGATCTGTATCACATTTATTCTATTTCTACTGTCACTGCTCATTCAGACCCCTTGCATATACTCTCCACTCCCTTGTCTCGTCTCATTTTTTTTTTCAATTTTTATTTTTCAATTCCTGCTCCCCTTCCTGAGATGGTTCCCTTATCTGTCTGCTATCTGCTTGTTGTCTCTGCTAGTTGTGTTCATTTGTTGTGTCTGCTTGTCTTCTTTAGGAGGCACCAGGAAGTGATCCTAGGACCTCCCATGTGGGAGGTGGGTGCCCAGCCACTTGAGCCACATCCACTCCCTGCTTGTTGTGTCAGCTCATCTTCTTTAGGAGGCACCAGGAATCTAACCTGGGACCTCCCATATAGGAAGCGGGCACCTCCGACTGCTTGAACTACATCTGCTCCCCTCACTTCTTATTCACTTTGCAAACCCACAATCTCGGTAACTTTATGCCAACTTGGTGCTTGTCCCAATCTCTAGAACAAGGCTAAACAAAAACATGTGGCCACACATCCTGATCTCACTTTAAATTTATAACCACTGAAGGGTCAAGTTAGACCCTTAATGCTGCTCTCCCAGCCCATTCACTCTCTCCTTTTTCAAGAATACTATTTCACACCTTCTTTCTCCTCAAATTCCCCAGTACCACTTTCCCCATCCTCAATCTGAAATTTTGCTTCCTATATTTGCATAGTACTTAAGAGTTTACAAAGTACTTTCACATGCTTTTTCTAATTTAATATCTCCCTCTTCTGCCCTGGGAAATTGCCAGTTTGAGCAGCATTCTTCTTTAGAGCAGATGAATCTTGGTTCTTCAATTGGTTTTAGTTCGCCTGACTGCAGCTCAGAAGTCCTCACCAGTTCAGCCACTAGACCAATCTGTGCATGCATTTCTCATTCTGAAAAAGGAGTATCCACGGGGGTCGGATGTGGCTCAACTGGTTGGGCGTCCGTCTCCCATATGGAGGGACCCGGGTTCGATCCCCGGGACCTCCCGGTAAAAAAAAAAAAAAAAAAAGAAAAAGGAGTATCCTACATCTGCCATTTTCACTCACTCAAAGGAAGCTTGTGTGAGCATTTGTCTGTACCTGATCCTTCTAAATCTTAGTGTACAAAGAAATGAATTTGCCACCAATATTCTTTGCCAGATTAATACACAGCACTATAAAAGCTAACCCTTGGACTATAGATTCAGTGATTTTTTTTTTTTTTTTTATTTCAAAGTGCATGATCTTCAGTTTGTTATTCAAGAAAAATACCTAGACTAGCTTCTAAAGATGAACTCTACTTTTCTAAAAGTATTCTTTTCTTTACCACAGAGGTCACTGCAGGGTTCCTTTTAGATAGAGAGGTTTCTCAGTAGATTATAAATCACTTAACCGATTAAAATTCAGCTTATACCACTTTTCAGGAATATACCTTTTGTGTAAAAATGACCTACACTTGTACAGGCATGCCCTGATGTTTACCACAGTGGTAGTCCTGGAAACCATGTCATAAAACAGATCATATTATCTCACAGGAATAGTATTATAATTGGAGGTTATGTCCCCGAACATAGACTCAGCATCAAATAAATCATAGATATAATCAACAGTATGTCCCAAAAGCAAAGATAGAGTAACTATAAATCGCTAATCATTTAAAATAGTTAAAAATTATACTTCAAGTCTTATAAAATTGACATAATTGTAGTTTACACAATCATCATGCAAGAGACACCAATGCATTATGAAGTGTACATAAAACATTTGAAATATAACCCAAATGTACAGTAAAGTTTACCTAAAATACCCTGCTATGGGAAGCAGCTGTGGCTCAATTGGTTGGGCTCCCGTTTACCATATGGGGGGCCCGGGGTTTGAAACCTGGGGCCTCCTGGTGAAGGAGCTCCCGCATGGTGTTGGGAGCTCAGGGCCTGCATGGTGCGGTGAGCTTAGGGCCCGCACAGCACGGTGAGCTGGTGCAACAAAGGAAGACAAGCAGCAAGGGGGGATAAATTAAAAAAAAAAAAAAAAAATACCCTGCTAGGGAGTGGATGTGGCTCAAGCAGTTGGGTGCCTGCCTCCCACATGGGAGGTCCTGGGTTTGGTTCTTGGTGCCTCCTAAAAGAAGATGAGCAGACCCAGAGAGCACACAACAAACAGGCACAGAGAGCAGATAGTGAGTGCAATAAATGAGGAGGGGTAATAAATAAATAAATCTTAAAAACAAAAACAAAAAAAACAACCCAGCTAGCCATGAGAAATCTAGCTTTAGCAATAAATTAATAATTTCTTTGGCTGTACAATAATATAGAACTTCTTGTGGAGGTGGGGACAGTGAATGATTTAAATGCTCTAACCATGGTTCCAAAAACTGGCATTTCATTAGAATCACCTACCTAGTTTAAAGATTCTGCAAATATATTGACCTAAACCCCAGAGATTCTGATTCAGTAGGCCTTAGGGTACCCAGTAATATGAATTTTTAAAATTACCCTAGATGATGTGGATGAATGGTCAAGTTTAGGAGCCTCGGCATCGATGCATCAGTATGTACTTTTCTTTCCTTTTTTCAGCAAGCTGATACATTCAGAATCATCTACTGACCTTAAAATTTGTGTAGGTAGCTAATGCAAAGTATTAAAAATAGGGAAAACTGTGTGCGTGTGTGTGCCTGTGTATGTGGGGGTATATATGGGAAGCCTGCACTTTTTGCATGATTTTTTCTGTAAACATACTTCTCTAGTAAAAAAGAAATGTGTAAGTAGTACATTTAATAACTTTTTCCAAGGTGTTTCTTCCATTGAAACATATTTTAAATAGTAAAGGGTATATTGAAATTTGAAAAAGAAATTAATGTCAGGATTAACTCCACATTTCTCTACTTCATCCACTTCTACCTACCTCTTTAGATTGGACAGCTCTGTAGCTTTGAATAGTCTCAGGGCCTGCCTAAAATGCATATTTTAGGAAATGGGAGTTTTTTGACAGCCATCAGAGTCCTTCACAGTTGACTAAGAACTAAAAATTACTAGGTCATTAATAATTAGACTTTTTTCACTTTTAAAAAACATAGACCTTATTTTTAGAGCAATTTTAGGCTTATAGAAAAGTTCAGAATTCCCGTATACCCCCACTCCCTCACAATTTCTTCTGTTATTAACATCTTTACTTGGTGTGGTACGTTTGTTATACCTGATGAACCAATACTGATACATTATTAGTAACTAAAGTCCAAAGTTTACTTTTCGTGTTGTACAGTTCTGTGGGTTTTGAAAAATGCATAATGTCATGTATCCACTCTTACATACATCATACAGAATAGTTTCACTGCCCTAAAAATTCCCTGTGTTCCACCCGTTCATCCCTCCTCCCTTCCCCCTGAATCACTGGCAACTGCTGATCCTTTTACTGTCTTTTCCAGAGTGCCATATAGGTGGAATCATACAGAATGTGCCATATAGGTGGAATCATACAGTATGTAGCCTTTTCAGACTTAGCAATATTTATTTAATTTTCTTGTCATTTCATACCTCAACAGTTTGTTTCTTTTTATTGCTGAATAATACTCCATTGTATGGATGTACAACAGTTTTTAATCCATTCACCTATTGAAGACCATCTTACTTGCTTCAATTTTTTTTTTTTTTTTTACAATTATAAATAAATCTGCTATAAATATTCATGTGCAGATTTTGGTGTAGACATAAGTTTTCAACTCCTTTGAGTAAATACCTAGGAATGTGATTATTGGATCATAGGGTAATCCTATGTTTAGCTTTGTAAGAAACTGAGGTAGTGTCATCAGCAAGATGGCAGAGTAACATGGGTCTATTGAATCCTCCCCTTAGAAACATAAAAAATAAGCAGAATTTGTTGGGACCAACTTTCTCAGAACTCTGGAGAGCAATCAAGGATAAACAACTTAGTAAATGCCGAAGGGGAAAAAGAAAACCTTCAAAAGGTAAGAAAGCTACAAGATGATTTCACTTGCCCCGGTTCCTCTCCTTTCCCTGGCTCAGCAGCCAGTTGGACTGTTAGAGGCTTGGTGGCCCATGTTTCTAGTGTGATGGTTTGCATTTTCAGTGAAGGTCCCTGGTGTCTGGTTATTGGCACACCTGTAGAGATTTGGTGTGTTTGTATGTCCACTCCAATTTGTTCCCTGAAAGACTGATTCAAGGTGCTTATTTGGATCACCTAACCAGAATTTACCTAGGCCATAGATGGTATGGAGAAGTGGATAGTAACTCAGTAAACTGCAGCTATCTGGGGCAAAAGATTGAGGTTATGACTTAAAACACAGTGCTGGGTACAGGAGAAGAAGCTGGGGAAAGAATATTTTTGGAGGGGAAACTGGGAGATGCAGGAACATTTGTGTGTGCTTGGGAATTCTTTGAGTCTACCATCCATTCCAGGGAATGAGGTATACTGAGAAAGCCCTGAGAAGAATGTAATTGTTCACCATGTACTGATATATAAGTTCAGTATAAACTGGGCAAAGTGTTAAAGGCAAGATTCAATATGGACCCAATCTATGCTACAGCCTTCAAAAATCATTAAGAAAACTGCAGGAAACCGTGGAGATGGAGGATAATCTGACTTCTGGAGTTAACATGTCAAAATATTCAAATGTCCATACATCAACAAAATAATCACAAGGCATATTAAGGAACTGGAAGAGATGGCCCATTCAAAGTAACAAAATAAAAAAAGGAGAAACTATTCCTGGGGAAGCCCAGACATTGGAGTTACTAGTCAAAGGTGTTATGTCAACTCTCCTAAATAAGTTCAGTGAACTAAAGAAAAGCATGGACAAAGAACTGAAGGAAATCAGAAAAATGATGCATGAAAGGAGGAATTAGAAATTTTAGAAAGGAACCAAACAGAAAATCTGGAGATGAAAAGCACAATAATAAATAAAAAATACACTAGACTGGTTCAACAGAAGATTTGAACAGGCAGAAGAAAGAATCAGTGAACTTCAAGATAGAACAATGGAATTTATTTAGTCTGAGAAGTGGAAAGAAAAAGGAATGGAAAAAAGGGAGCAGAGCCCAAGGGGCCTGTGGTTCACTGTGAAGCATACCAACATAAATATTATGGGAGTACCAGAAGGAAAAGGGAAACAGGGGAAGAAAGAATATTTGAAGAAATAATGGCTGAAAACTTACCAAACTTCATTGAAGACATGAATATATAGATCCAAGAAGCTCAACAAACTATACATAAAATAAATGCAAAGAGATCTACATCAAGATATATTATAATAGTCAAATTCTCAAAGGGCAAAGACAAAGAGAATCCTAAGCAGCAAGAGAGAAGCAACTCATCACATACAGGGGACCCTCAATAAGATTAAGTGACAATTTCTCACCAGAAATAATGGAGGCCAGAAAAACAGTGGGATGATCTGTTTAAAGTGCTGAAAGGAAAAAAAAAGTCACTGAGGAATTTTATATTCAGTGTCCTTCAGAAATAAGGGGAAAATGAAGATACACCCAGAGAAACAGAAGCTGAGGGAATTTGTTATCATTAGATCTGTCTGACAAGAAATTCTAAAGGGAGTCCTTCAGGATGTAAGGAAAGGACATTAGATAGTAACCTGAAGCTATATGAAGAAATAAAGATCCATGATAAAGATAATTACATGGGTAAATATAAATGCTAGGATATTGTATTCTTGGTATGTAACTTCTCATTCTTTACATGAATGAGATACATAAATACAAATGCATAAAAAGTAATTATTAATCTGTGATTTTTGGCAACATAGTATAAAGTTGTAATTAGTGACAAGAACAACATACAGAGCAGGAGCAGAGAGGTAAAGGAACAGATTATATATGCTATTGAAATTAAGTTTGTTTCAATTCAAAATATATTGATATAGATTTAGGATGTTAAATATAAACCCCATGGTAACCACAAAGAAAATATCTAAAAATATAGTGAAGGGAAGTGAGAAGGGGATCAAATTGTTTAACTACAAAAGACCAACTATGTACAAAAGAAGGCAGCAATGAATGAAATGAGGGACAATAAAGTTATGATGTATAAAAAAACAATGGCAAGGGAAGCGGATGTGGCTCAAGCAGTTGGGTGCCTGCCTACCACATGGGAGGTCCTGGGTTCAGATCCCGGTGCCTCCTAAAGACAAGCAAGACAGTGAGCTGATGCGGCAGGCTGGCATGGTGAACGGACACAAAAAGATGACGCAACAAGAGAACGCAACAATGAGAGACACAATGAGAGACACAACAAGCAGGGAGCAGAGGTGGCTCAAGTGATTGGGCACCTCCCTCCCACATGGAAGGTCCTGGGTTCAGTTCTCGGTGCCTCCTAAAAAGAAGATGAGCAGATACAAAGACCACACAATGAACAGACAGAGAGCAGACAGCACAAACAACGAGGGCGGGGGCAGAAATAAATAAAACAAGTCTTTAAATTAAAAAAAAAAAAAAAGGCAAAATGGGTGAAGAAAGTCTTATCAAGAATTACTTTTGATGTAAATGGATTAAAATCTGCAATTGAAAGGCAGAGATTGGCAGAATGCATAAAAAAGTATCACCCAACAATATGCTGTTTATAAGAGACTCTTTAGACCCAAAGATACAAAGAGGTTGAATGTGAAAAGGTGGAAAAAGTATTCCATACAAATAGTAACCAAAAAAGAGCTGGGGTGGCTATACTAATAGACTTAAAAACTGTTACAAGATACAAAGAATGACACTATATATTACTAAGTGGGTCAATCCACCAATAAGATATGTCAATTATAAACATATATGCACTTAACTAATATGAAGCAAACATTGAGAGAATTGAAGGGAAAAATACAGTTCATGAATAATAGTTCGAGATGACAACACACCGTTAATGGATAGCACAATTACATAGAAGATCAGTAAGGAAACTGAAGATTTGAACAATATTATACACCAACTTGACCTAACAGACATATATATATAAAATATATATATTTATAAAACTTGACCCAACAACAGCAGAATACTCATTCTTCTCTAGTGCACATGGGTCATTCTCCATGATAGACAATGCATTAGGTCACACAACAAAATTCAATAAATTTTAAAAGATTGAAATCATACAATGTATCTTCTGTGACCACAGTGGAATGAAGCTAGAAATCAATAGCAGAAGGAAAACTGGAAAATTCACAGATATATGGAAATTAAACAACACACTCTTAAATAACCAATGAGTCAAAGAAGAAATCACAAGGTCCTCAAGATTGGGGAATGAATAATGGACTAAACTAGACATTATTATTCTATTATAAACTTCTTATTATTCTAGCAATGGAAGAACTTTTATCATTGATGTAAACCAGTGGCCACCAGAGGTTCCGAGGGGAGGGTGAGGGAAGAATAGGTGTAATATGGGGGCATTTTTGGGACATTGGATTTGTTCTGCATGACATTGCAATGATGGATATAGGCCATTATGTATTTTGTCATAACCTACAAAATTGTGTGGGACAAAGTGAAAACTATAATGTGAACTATAGTCCACGGTTAGTTGCATTGCTTCAATATGTGTTCATCAATTGTAACAAATGTACCACACTAATGAAAGATGTTGTTAATGTGGGAAAGTGTGTGTGTGTTGTGTGTGTGTGAGGGGGTGGGGCATTTGGAAATCTCCTATATATATATATATATATATATATATATTTTAAAGATTTTATTTATTTATTCATTTATCCCCCCCTTGCTGCTTGTGCTCGCTGGGTCAGCTAACCACGCCGTGCGGGCGGGCTTGCCTCCCATATGGTAAACGGGAGCCCTACTGATTGAGCCACAGCTGCTTCCCTCCCCTATATTTTTTATGTAACATTTATGTTAGATTACATGTTAAATTACATTTATGTTAAAGCTTCTTTAAACATAAAAAAATGATTATTTAAAAATTAATAAAAAAAGAAATCACAAGGGAAGTCAGAAAATTCTTAGAGAAAATGAAAACACAATATAACAAAACTTATAAAATTTAGCAAAGGCAGTGATTGGGAAATTTATAGCTGTAAATTCCTACATTTAAAAAGAAGATCTCAAATCATTGCCCTAACTGTACATTTAGAGGAACTAGGAAAAGATGAGCAAACTAAACCTAAAGTAATAGAAGGAAAGAAATTTTAAAAATTAGAGCAGATATAAGTGAAATAGAGTATGGAAAAATAATAGAACCAACAAAACCAAAACTTGGTTCTTTGAAAAGATTAATAAAATTTATAAAACTTTACCTAGAATGACAAAGAGAAGAGAGAAGATGCAAATAGCTAAAATTAGAATTGAATCTGGTCTTGCAGAAAATAAAACCTCCCAACAGGACCAGGTGGCTTCACTGGTGAATTCTACCAAGCATTCAAAGAAGAATTCACACCAAATCCTTTCCAACTCTTCATAAAAAGTCAAAGAGGAGAAAACTCATTCTGTGAGGCTAGCATTACCTTGAAACCAAAGCCAGATAAAGACATCACAAGGGAAGAAAATTACATACCAATTTCCCTTATGAATATAGATGCAAATATTCTCGACAAAATACTAGGAAACCAAATCCAACAGCACATTAAAATGATTACATACCATGGCCGAGTGAAATAAATCCCAGGAATCCAGGAGTGTCTCAACATAAGAAAATCAATGAATGTAGTATACCACATAACAGACTGAAGGGAAAAAATCATGTTTATATTAACTGATGCAGAAAAGGCATTTGGCACAATCCAAGACCCTTTCTTGGTAAAAACATTAAGAAAACTAGTAATAGAAGGGAACTTGCTCAATATGATAAATGATATTTATGAAAAATCCACAGTTAACATTATACTCAATGGTGAAAGACTGAAAGCTTTCCTCCTAAGATCTGGAACCAAGGCAAGGATACCTTTTATCAAAAAATATAAAATCTGTTGTGCATCAAAGCATATTATCAAGAAAGTGAAAAGACAACCAACAAAATGGGAGAAATATTTGGAAACCATATATCTGATAAAAAGAACTACAATTCAACCACAAAAGACAAAACCCAATAAAAAATGAACAGACGATTTCAACGGAGATTTCTCTAAAGAAGTTCTACAAATTGCCAATGAGCACATTAAAAGGTGCTGAGGAATTTAAGACAGCAGAGTTGGGAACAGCAGGCTGCAATCCTCCTCCAGAAACTGCGGAAAGCACTATACCCATTAAATATATGTTCCAGAGACTTAAATCTTCAGTTTGTTCATATGCTGGTTGAGCCCTGAATCTCAGCAGAGTTGCAGCCAACACCTACTCTCCAGTTCATCAGACTCACCCAAAACAACTAACAAAAGGATGATGATGGACAACACCCATCCCAAAAAACAAAGAGTATCTACAACTGCAAGCAGGACAGTTTTACCCATCTGCCCTGTGGGATCTAAGCCCCCTCTCAAGTGGAAGCAGAGTGGGCATCATCATTCCCAAATCCTCAAGATTGTGGAATGAACAAACATAAGGGGGGAAAACAACTATGGACTAAAGTAGTAGACTTACTGGTTTTCTAGTAATGGAAGAACGTGTAACATTGATACACAAACAGTGGCCACAAGAGGTTCCGAGGGGAGTGAGAAGAAAGAATAGGTATAACATGGGGCATTTTTGGGACATTGGAATTGTTCTGCATGACATTGCAACGATGGATACAAGCCATTATACATCTTGTCAAAACCTATACAATTGTTCAGTGCAAAGTGTAAACCATAGTGTAAACTACAAACTATGGTTAATAGCAATGCTTCAATATTGTTTATCAGTTGTAATAAATGCTAAACACCCACGATGAACAAAATATCAAAATTTTACCTAAAGACAGGATGAGACAGGGCCAAGATTAGGGTGACACAAACGAGGCACTCACCTTGGGTGCAAACTTTAAGGAGGGAGACATGAAATACTTAGTCATCAAGATAAATTGTATTTTAATGTAACATTTTGAAAAATCAAAATTAATGTAAAATCTCTCATGAGAAATTGAAAATAAAAACCAGATCTGATAGGTTCGGGATTAAGGTAAGGTGAGTGAGGCGAGCACACCCTGTTATGCTTATTTCACCCCTACACATGTCAGTGGACATCTGTAAGTAACTCGGGCATTTTCCTTATGTGACCTCAATTCCATTATCACACTAAGAAATTTTACGGTAATTCTTCAGTATCATCTAAAACTCAGTTTAGAATCAAGTTTCCCTGGTCATTTTTTACAGTTGGTTTGTTCTAAATTTGGTGCAAACAAAGTGCACACATTACATGTGGTTGATGTGCCTTTTAAGTATCTTTCATCTAGAACAGTTCACCTTCTGCTCACTTTGTTCATGCCATGGGCTTGTTGCAGAAATAAGTCAGAGACAGCGCCCCACACTCTGGATTTGTCTGTTTGCATCCCATGGTGTCGTGTAACTTGTTCCCTAATCCCCATGTGTCCAGTAAATGAAAGTGGACTCTAGAGGCTTGTCGTGGACATCACCCTGGCCCCATGCATGTCTCCTTGCCTTTCCCAGCCTGCTGTCGATGGGCAGGGCCACCATTTCTTTGCCTGGGGGTGCTCTCTGGCTGATGTCCTCTGTCCTGAAAAGACTTCACCATCGCTATGGTGAGAGGGTCCCCCGGAAAGGTGGTCAGTGCCAAGACCACCTTTTCTCCTCTTTCCCAAGATCACGTGGTTAGATGGGCAGAGGTGGGGAGAATGGTCCTCTACCCGACTATAAAAAGCATAAGTTTTTAATTTTAATAATGTCTGACATCAATTTTTTATTTCAGAGACCATGCTTTCTGAGTTGTATCTAAAAAAAATCAAACCCAAAGTCACCTAGATTTTCTGTGTTATCTACTAGAAATTGTATCATTTTGCATTTTACATTTAAGTCTATGATCCATTTTGAGTTAACTTTTGTGAAAGATGTAAGGCCTGTGTCTGGAATCATTTTTTTGCATGCGTATGTCCAGTTGTTGAACAGACTATCCTTTCTCCATTTAATTGTCTTTTCCTTTGTCAAAGATCAGTTGACTATATTTGTATGTGTCTATTTTTGGGCTCTGTATTCCGTTCCACTGATCTATTTATCTATTCTTTGGCCTATATCAGACTGTCTTTATATATATATATATATTTTTTTTTTTTTACCAGGAGGTCCCAGGGATCAAACCCAGGTCCCTCCATATGGCAGACGGACGCCCAACCATTTGAGCCACATCCGCCCCCCCAGACTGTCTTGATCACTATAGCTTTATAGTAAGTCCTGAAGTCCGGTAGTGTCAGTCTGCCGACTTTGTTCTTTAGTATTTTGTTGGCTACTCTGGGTCTTTTGCCTATTCATATAAACTCTAGAATCAGTTTATTGATATCCACAAAACAACTTGCTGGAATTTTGATTGGGATTGCATCATCACTATTCTTTTTTAAAGCAGTTCCAACTGTCATTGTGGTGATTATTTTTCTGCCATCTATTAGAGATATTTGTATAGTGTCTTCGTTCTGATAGTAGATTGAGAACTCCATGAAGGTGAAAACCAGATGTTACATTATAGCCTTTGTTTTCCCTCCATAAATCCTACCACATCATAGTAGTTCAGTAAATATTTATTGAACAATGAATGACAGCACCTCTCCCAAATGGGAATATAGGCATAAGATGGCATTTCCTGGCTACTGCTGTTCTGTTCACTCTTCTGGAAATCCTTCCCTGGACAGTGTGTTCATTAGTCCTCAGATATGAGCCTAAATTTTATTACCCTGTTATTTAGAGCTCGGAGGATACTTAAATAATATTATATGCTGTAATAGTCAGCCAAAGGGGTGCTGATGCAAAATACCAGAAATCTGTTGGTCTTTATAAAGGGTATTTATTTGGGGGTAGAAGCTTACAGTTACCAGGCCATAAAGCATAAGTTTCTTCCTTCACCAAAGTCTGTTGCTATGTGTTGGAGCAAGACATTTGCCAGGGTTCTGGCTTCTTGGGTTCCTCTCCTCCCGGGTCTCCATTTCTCTCTGGGCTCAGCTCCTCTGGTTCCTCCACAAGGTCAGCTGTAGACTATGAGGCCCTCTAGCCTTTGCCTCTCTCCACAAGGCCAGCTGTAGATTCTCAGATGAACAGCTCATCTCTTTTCCCAGGACCTTCTCTCCTTCCTCACAACCAAGCTCTCTTACTTCCTGGGGCTCCAGCTCAAGATTCCAACTCAAAAACCCCAACTCTGTCCTTTGCCATGTCTTTTATCTTTGAGACCCCACCCACCAAGGGGTGGGGCTCAATGCCCTACTGACAAGGCCCAGTCAACGCCCTAATCATAACTTAATCACGCCCAGATGAACAGACCAGTTTACAAGCATAATCCAATATCTATTTTTGGAATTCATAACTATATCAAACTGCCAAACTGCTACATATGCCTACCCTATTTTCAGATGAGGAAACTGACACCTAAAGAAGAGGGAGTGGTTGTTTTTTTTTTTTTTAAAGGTTACCATGCCAGGTTTTTCTTTTTTTCATGATTTTATCTCTTTTATCCATTTATCATATATTGAGTACCTACTGTGTGCTGATCCTAAGAAGATAATGGTCTGCCTTGCAAGGTCATTTTTTAAAATGTGGGTGCATCTGGGGCATGTGCTCTGAAAGTCTGTGGAGAGTAGAGTAAGTTTAAAAAAAATTGTGGCAGAGTGAAAAAGTGTATTGACTTGAGAAGTACAGCAGAGTTCATCAGCAATGTCCAGGGATCTGCTAGAGGTATAGACTTTGATTTTATGTATTTTTGTTATGTGACTTTGCCCCCAAATTGTCCACTGAATAAAAGCACAGAGCAAGTAGATAATGGAATGATCACTGATTAGAATTTGACTAGATAAGCACGGAAGATGTTATCATTGTCAACAACAGCAATAAGAACATAGAGGGGCAAGAGATTGTGTGGTTTGAGCAAGAGTGGTGTTGTAGCAATGCGCCATGGAATGAAGCTGGATACGGGAAGTAAAAACAATTCTGATGAATAGGGAGAAAGTAGAGAAGGATGGGACAATTTACTGGCTAACTTGCTTAGCCGAAAGAATCATGATAGGTGGGGTAGTTGAACCAGCAGCTTGGAAGATTGTGGTCAGAAAATGTAATGTTTGAAATAGTGATTTTGAATATGGGGTGGTAAGGATTATGGTAACTTCCAAGCTGTGGGGGATGTGTGGCTGACATGGAGTGCAAGCAGAAAGTCATTGGAGAAGAGAACGTTAAGGAACTGAGAGGTCAGCATATTAGATGTGCTATACTACCCTTTCATTAAGTTATCTTCCTTTTAAATGGTGATAAAAACACACTTCACACCCAGGCAATTTTTACTCTATTAAAAAAAAAAAATCATTTACAAGCAAAGTTACTGGGCTGAAGTGAATACATTCCATAGTCTGAGGCAATTCATGAGAGCTAATAATGTTAATAAAAATAAGTAACTTATTTTTTCCATGTTCAGTAGTTTTACTATGAAATTTATTGATTGAATCAAGCTATTTTTAGGTGGAGGATAGGATCTTTATTAGTGTTCATAAGAGACACTTAAATGTCAGCTCTAGGACAGCTATTGTAGGTTATTCAAAGTCCATTCTCCAAGGAATTTGAAGAGCTCTCACAATGGATATGTTAAATTAGCTGCTGCAGCAAGAAAGATGTGTGAATTTTCAATCTCTCCCTCTCTACTATCCCCTTTGTCTTCACAAATGCTTAGGTTTTCTCTTCTAAGAAGCATTTCTTCAACCCTGCTACTCTCTTCTTTCTTTTATTGCTATAAATATTTGCTTTCTCTCTTTATATTGAAAAGAGCTACACAATATTGGGGTGTTAGGGGACAGAGAAGATGCCCATAATCCTACCCACCCTAACATATAGCTTTTGCCATTTAAGTATCTTATTTTTCACAGTACGCATACATATCTACGTTTTTTCTTCTTCCCAGTTTTAGTCACAGACTACAAATCTTATGAGGGCAGGAGACCTATTTTATCTGCCACTGTATACGTAGTATGTCCCTATCACATTAAGAGAGGCTCCCTAATTAAATGTTGAATGAATGAATGGTGTATATTTTAAATATATATTTTTCTTTTTTCTATTTAGCATATCAAGCATTTCCCCTTTTCTTCATATTGTTTATAATTGTTAAAATATAGTTATTTTTAATATAAATTACTACTATTTTCTCATAATTGGACATTTCAAGTAATTTACAATTTTTTACTCTTACTGACAACCATGTAATATACATCTCCTGCATTCATGTATTTGTTTACTTTTTTTTTTTTTTAAAGATTTATTTATTTACTTTATCCATTTTAACCCCCCCCCTTCCCCATTTTGCTGTTTTTTGTGTCCATTCACTGGGCAATTCTCTGTGTCTGTTTCCTGCCATCTCTTCTCATCGTCCTCCTCCAGTCTTCACCAGGATTCGATCTTGGAGACTTCCAATGTAGGAGAGAGGTATTCTGCCCCCTGCGCCACCTCGGCTCCTGGCTTCTGGAGCTTTCAGAGCATCTCGTCTTGTCTCTCCCTGTGTCTCTCTCCTGTTACGTCATCATCCCGCTGCATGGCTCCCGGGGCCCGTCGGCTCACTTGCACACAGAGCCTGGCAGCCCATGCGCCTTCTATATATATATTTTTTATTTTACCAGGAGGTCCCGGGGATCGAACCCAGGTCCCTCCATATGGCAGACGGACGCCCAACCATTTAAGCCACATCCGCCCCCTATTTGTTTACTTTTTTTCTTTTCTTGAATCAGTTTTAGAAGATAAATTCTAAGGAATGGGACTCCTAGGCAAAGGTTTATGAGAATTTTTATTCTGTTAAACTTATTGAAAGAATTGTATACATTTTGCTTTCATGGCCTCAGTCCTTCCTTGAGTGCCTTGAAATTTGGTTTCTGCCCTTCCATTCAAACAAACGCCTCTCTCAGAGATTACCAGTGGCTTCCTAATTGCCAAATCAACTTGCTTTTTCTGAGTTCTAAGAACCCTCTTGACTTTTCTGCAAAATTTAATACTAATTACCATACCTTGAAACTTTTTCCTTTCTTGGCTTCATGGCATGACATTATTTGTGTTCTCTTCATACTTCCCTGACTGGTTTTCTTTCTTGTACCCTCTAATGTAGCCTTTCCCAAGATTCTGTCCCATACCACCAATATTATCATCTGTAAATTAAAAACTCCCAAACAGATTTCTCTAGCCCTTACCTCTTTCTTGAGCTCCAGGCTTGCATTGCTTGATCTTTCATTAGTATCCCATGCCTTATACTTACCATTTCTATAGATGAATTAATTTCCACCCCCAAGTCAGTTCCCCTTAACTAAATATTTCTGATATTGCTACTGCCATTCCCAGAGTCTGGATGCCATGGAGACATTTGCCTGGTTACATAAATTCTACCTATTCAGTGTCCCTTGTTTTCCCTGCATTCACTCATTCTTTCAACATATTTATTGAGAACTACCATGGACCAGGCACTATTTGAACACAACAGAAAAAAACCCTAGCCATCATGGAGCTGATATTCTAGTGGAGGAAGACACACAAACAAATAAGTAAAATAGTTATCAGATGATGAAAAACTATATGGTGGTAGAGACAGAAAGTAGATTAGGGGTTACCAGGGGCTGGAGGGAGGAAGAATGGGAAGTTATTGCTAATGGGTACAGAGTTTTGATTTGGGTGATAAAAAAATTTTGGTAATGGATGGTGGTGATGGTAGCACAACATTGTGAATGTAATTAATGCCACTGAATTGTACACTTAAAATGGTTAAATGGCAAATGTTATGGTATATATATATATATATATATATATCCACAATGCAATAAGAACTTTTAAAAAATTGTATGGAGAAAAATAGGGAAGGTTGGGATGAGTTGTGTGCACACAGTTGCAAATGGGATATTTCATGGAAGCTAACTGAGAAGGTGACATTTGAACGAAGATCTGAAGGAGGTGAGGGGAGATAACCATGTAGATATGGTGGCATTGGGTGGAGGTGGGGGTGGGGTGGGGGCGAGCCTTCCAGACAGAAGGATGAGAGAGGACATAAAGTGTTCCACAAACAACAAAGAAGTCAGTGTGACTGAAGCAGAATGAGTGAGGGGGAGAGTTAGTAGGAGAGGAGGTGAGGGAGGTCATGAAGAGACAGATCATGTAGGGTGTTCTAGGCCATTGTTAGGAATTTCGCTTTTACTGTGAGTGAAATGGGATGCCATTGGAGGGTTTGAGTAAAGGAGTGACCTGATTTGACTTATTTTATTAACCGGATAACTCTGGCTGCTGTGTTGAGAATAGACTGTTGTTGAGGCAAGGGTAGAAGCAGGGAAACCAGTTAAGAGGTTATTGCGATTATCCAGGTTAAAGTTGATAATGGCTCCGATAATGGTAGTGGTGATGAAAGTGCTGAAGTGTTGTTGGAGTCTAGATTTGCTATGGATTAGATGTGGGATGTGCGAGGAAAGAGAGAATTCAAGGATGATTTCAAGGTTTTGGCCTGAACTGGAGGAATGAGTTTTTCAAATATATTTCTCTCTCTTTCTCTCATCTCTCCATTTCCTGGAACTCCCATTACATGTATCATGTATCATATATCATATCATAGATCATATTACTTTGTATTATGTTATAGGCCTTAATTACCTTCTGCTTGGTCTGTCTCAACAGTTTTTTTTTTTTTTTTTTGTTACCGGGAGGTCCCGGGGATCGAACCCGGGTCCCTCCATGTGGGAGACGGATGCCCAACCAGTTGAGCCACATCCGACCCAGTCTCAATAGTCTTAAACATTCATAGTGGTGAATCTGATCTCCTCTCATGGCCTCACTTCTCACTCCATCTTTTTTTTATAAAATGAGGTGCTAAACATATATCTTCTCAAATTTTGCAGGGTTTCAATCACAATTAAATAGGCATTCAAAGTCCTCTGTAGTATGAACCCAGTGTATTCCTTCAGCTTTATCTTTCACTATTCCCTTATGTATTACAGATAAATTGGCTTACTTTTCCTTGAATATAGTATTTATCAATATCCAACATACTATGTATCATGCTTCTTTGATATAGCATAATAGATAAGAGCACAAACTCTGTAGCTGGACACCCCAGATTTGAATTATGTTTCCATTTCTCATTGTGTACCCTTTGGCAGGTTATTAACTCTGTTGCAGTTTCCTACGTGTAAAATAAGAATAGTATTTCACTTCATCGAGGTGTTTTTAGGATTAAATGAGTTTGTATGTAAAGCACTTAACACAGTGCCTTACACATATTAAGTGTTCAAATGTATTAGCTGATATTGTTGTATTTCTCTTACTATTTTTGTGTCTGTGCCCCCACCCCCATGTCAACTCCACAAGGGCAGGAATTTTTGTCTGTTTTGCTCACTGCTACAACCCCTTTGCCTTCAATAATGCCTGGCACGTAATGAATGCTCAGTAAATACTTGAGGAATGAATGATTGCAGTTTCCTCAGTCTGGGATGTCTGCTGCTGCTGCTTCTTCCCCCTACTTTCTTCCTTTAAGAACTTGCCTAACCTTCAAGGCTTATCATGAATGCCATTTATATCATGAAACCATTATGATTTTCTGATCCTTCTCCCCAAATCCGTCATTTCTTTGAACTCTCATAATATCTTGTTTATGCTTTTCTTACATCCCTTACCTTTCTCTAGCTTTCATCTTAGTCATTTGTGTCTAATCTAATGCTTACTAGATTTTACTAGATTTTAAGTTCTTAAAGCACGGACTGTGTCTTATTAATTTTTATATCCCCTGTGGTGTCTTGTATAATGCCTTGAACATGGGTATTTACAATAAACATTTGCTGACTGAATTAAATTAAATTTGTCCGCCTATTTATATACTTAGTTTTATATGAATTTTCAGATTTCTGAGTCATGTTTCCAAATTAAATCTCTATGCCATTTATTTTTTAGGTATCATAAGTGTTCAAGGTAAGACTATACTTTTTTATATGCAGTTGCAGAACAAGTAAATTTGTCTTAACCAAACCTGTTTTATCTGCCTAACTAAGGACATTGTAGCAGTTCACAAAATTGTTCTGAATGTATGATGGAAAGGGGAGGTTTATCAAATATAGTAACATATAGCTGGAATTCTTTGGTCTAGTAACCTCACCTAAGAACCAGGATGTTGGAGAAAAAGGCTTTGTGCAGATAAAGAACATGTCACAAAATTTACTCATTTAAGCTTATGCACTTGATAGAGTAAGCTCCTCAAATCCTCACTCCATTTATTTACTGGGTTTTATGTTTAAATCATGATTATCAAATTTCATAGCCAACAGCTGTGGTAAGGCAATTTAGACTTGTGAGAAGGACTCATAGAAGATAGTAACATGGAAGAAGAACTGATTGTAAGGAAGGACACAGGAGAAACAAAAAAAAAAAAACAGAACAAGGAGTCAGCAGTATGGGATCATTTCATGTTGGGGCTAATAACCTTATTTACTTAAATAAGGCTTAAGGACATCAATGTATTACAGCATAGTACAGTAATTGATGTTCATAATAATGATTCAAATTCATCAAGAAATGAGTAAATTGTGGTTCATCCACCATATTCTATTTATCAAGATAAGGCAGTGAGTATTAAGTGTTTATATTTTCATCCAAAAGATTAAATTAAAAATGGGTTAGTGTGCAAAGTAGTGAACTCTTAATTAGCTGGACAACTTGGCTAACTCATTCTTGAGAGGTTCTGGATAATCAAGATTTTCCTGCATTTAGTATATACCTTCCAGTTTAGGTCTCTGTTACTACAATTGAAATGCAATGGTGAGGCAGCAATGGTGAGGCAGCAATGGTGAGGCAGCATGAGGCAGTAAATCCATAAAAATGAATTGTTCATTCATATTACATTTATAAAAAAGGAAATACAATTATAGAACAGATGTTGACTGATTGAAATGCTGTATGCTCAATCATGTTAGTGTTTATTTGATAAGGAATACCATTTGTTTAACATTGCTCATTTATTCAGTGACTATGGCCTGGAATTTTATTAGATGCTTCTATAGCTAGAAGTTAACAGAATGCTGAGATACTTGGTTTGAATGAGGTTGGATAAGAACTTAAAGATTAAAAGCATTGAGAGTGAAGATGGGAAGTCTTTATTTGTGAAGGTTTTCAATATTAAACCTCTTGTTTATTTCATTTATATATAGATGTAGGTACATAGAAATGACTATTGTCTGGCAAATATCATTATTTGTTCAACTTTAGTCTGAAAACTTGCATCTTCCTAAATGTCTTTTCAGTGACTACCAAGGGAGAGAAAGAACCAAGAAAATTTCCTGAAATGGAATGATTTTACAACTGGTGTTTCTGAATAATGGAGAAAACAAAATTTAATTTTAGCACTACTGTAATACTAAACAACTCTTGTATTTGAAGTAAATTATTCAACTAATTTTTTATTCTCCCTTGGAGCCAGTTAGCAAATATCTTTTGTGTTGTAGTGAGATTACAGCAAATGATTTCATGGGAACATTTATTCAAATGTATTATATTAACTGGTAATATCTGGGCCTTTATGGTATGGAACCTAGTACAGTAAATATTTGAATGAATGGATTTAAGACTGATAATTTAGAAAAATCATTTCAAAACTTGGATTAACTATGACATTCAGAACTAGCATCTTATGTCAATTTGCAACGTATTGTAAAATTCAAGGTACAGTGAAATTGCTTTTGAAAATTAAGAACTTAGCCACCTTTAATTTTTATATATATTTTAATTTATTGAAGTATATCACACATACATAAACATACATAAATAATAAGTGTATAGTAATAGTTGTGAACTTACAGAACAAACATACATAGCATCATACAGGGACATCATACCTCACCCTACCAACAATACCTTGAATTGTTGTGACACATTTTTAATTAATGATTAAAGAGCATCCTCAAAATATTACTACCAACCAAAGTATCTTACATTTGGTGTATTTTCCCCCAAACCCACCCTATTATTATTATTTAATATCATTTATATATGACCATACATAAACAATAAGTGTATAGTAAAAGTTGTGAACTTACAAAGCAAGCATGCATAACATCATACAGGGGTCCCATACATCAACCCACTACCAACAGTTTGCATTGTTGTGAGACATTTGTTACAAATGATGAAAGAATATCGTCAAAATCTTACTACTAACTATAGTCCTTATCTTATATTTGGTGTATTTTCCAGCAACCCACCATATTATTTTAAAAATATATTTTTATGACAGAAGTTGTAAACTTATAAATACATATCATGCACATGTGCAGAATTCCCAAACAACACCCCTCTATCAACACACCGCACCGTGGTGGAGCATTTGTTACAGATTATGAGATAATATCATCAGATTATTACCAGGTCCATTCTGTACACCTGGCACACTTTTTCCATACTCCCCCATTACCAACACAATACATCTTTGGCATAGATGCAAGAATATTACATTATTACTGTTAACTACAGTTCATACATCACTCCAGTTGTATTTTTCCCATGCTTCTTCTCCACATTCCCACCATCCTGCAATAGTGATAGACATCTGCTCTAGCTCATAAAGGACACTCTTGCATCTGTTCCATCAACCACAATTCTCATCCACCTCTGGGTTTACTGTGTTATTCAGTCCCTAGATTATTCTCTAAATTTCTTTCAATTGGCATTTACATCCCTAGCCTACCCTTTTCAGCCACATTCCGATTTATAAACCAGCTGTTACTCACTATAATGTCTTACCACCAACTCTATGCAGTTCCACACCTTTACGATAAAGTTAATTAAAACTTCTACATACATTAAACATCAGTAGTCCACCTCAGTCCTCCTCTTATCTCCTTTAAGAATCCACCACCTATCACCAGGTCTTAAAGATATTTTCCTACATTTTCTTCTAGAAGCTTTATGGTTCTTGCTTTTATATTTAGGTTTTTGATCCACTTTGAGTTAATTTTTGTATAAGGTGTGAGATAGAGCTTCTCTTTCCTTCTTTTGGCTATGGATATCCAGTTCTCTCAGCACCATTTGTTGAATGGACTGTTCTGTCCAAGCTGGGTGGGTTTGACAGCCTTGTCAAAAATCACTTGACCACAGATGTGAGGGTCTGTTTCTGAACCATCAGTGTGGTTCCATTGGTCTATGTGTCTGTCTTTATGCCAATACCATGCTGTTTTTACCTCTGTAGCGACATAATATGATTTAAAGTCAGGAACTGAGAGTTCTCCAACTTGATTTTTCCTTTTTAAGATATTTCTGGCTATTTGGGACCCTTTACCCTTCCAAATAAATTTGATGATCATGTTTTCCATTTATTTAAAAAAATGTTGGTGGAATTTTTACTGGGATTGCATTGAATCTGTGTATCAATTAGGGTAGAATTGACATCTTAATGATTCTTAGTCTTTCAATCCAGACATTGGAATGTTCTTCCAATTATTTAGGTCTTTTAAAATTTCTTTTAACAGTGAGTTGTAGTTTTCTGAATACAAGTGCTTTACATCATTAGTTAAGTTTATTCCTAAATATTTGATTCTTTTAGTCGCTTTTGTAAATGGATTTTTTCCCCTGACTTCCTCCTCAGATTGCACATTACTAGTGTCTTTTAAAGTCCATTTCATCTAATATAAGTATAGGTACTCTGGCTTTTTTGGGGGGGTGGGGGGGTGTTACTGAATGTGTGGAATATCTTTTTTCAGCCTTTCACTTTCAATCTATTGGTATCCTTGGGTCTAGGGTGAGTCTCTTGCAGACAGTATATAGGTGGAAAATATTTTCTTATTCATTCTGCCAGTCTGTCTTTTGATTGGGGAGTTTAATCCATTAACGTTCGATATTATTACTGTAAAGGCAGTTCTTATTTCGCCCATTTTGATGTTTTGGTTTTATCTGTCATATTTTATTTTCACCACTCTTTTGAGATTTTTAGTTACTTTTACTGATATAATCTTTTTTTATTTTTAAACAATTTATTGAAGTATATCATTCATACATGAACATACATAAACTATAAGTGTTCAGTAAACATCGTGATCTTACAAAACAAACATGCATAACATCATACAGGGCTCCCACACATCAACCCCCTCCCCCAAACACCCTGCATTGTTGTGAAACATTTGTTAACAAATTATGGAAGAGCATCATCAAAGTATTACTAACTATAGTCTGAATCTTCCTCCCCTATACATTTTTAAAGGATTTATTTATTTATTTACTTTATTGGGGGGCCCCCCCCCCCCCCCAGTTTTTGCTGTTTCTGTGTCCATTCGCTGGGCAACTCTCTGTGTCTGTTTCCTGCCCTCTCTTCTCATCCTTCTCCTCCTGTGTTCACTGGGATTCAATCCTTGGAACTTCCGATGTGGGAGAGAGGCATCCTACTACTGCCTGCGCCACCTTAGTTCCTGTTTTTTTCAGTGCGTCTCGTCTTGGCTCTCCCTTGTATCACTCTCCTGTTATGTCATCATCTTGCTGTGTGGCTTGTGGGGCCTGGTAGCTCACTTGTGCATGGGGCCTGGCGACTCACCCACTCATGGGGCCTGGTGGTGTACCCGTGCATGGGGCCTGAAGGTTCACTGGTGCACCGGGCCTGGTGGCGCACCCACGCACAGGGCCTGGTGGCTCACCCACGGATGGGGGCTGACGGTTTACCCGCTCGCAGGGCCTGGCGGCTCACCTGTGGGTGGGGCCTGGCGGCGCACCCACGCATGGGGCTTGGTGGCCCAAGTGCCTTCTGTATTTTTCTTCTTTTAATTTTTACTGGGAGGTCCCAGGGGTTGAACCTAGGTCCCTCCATATGGGAGACGGACACCCAACCACCCAAGCCACACCCGTCCCCCTGCTATATCTCTTACGGTTGACCAAAGTTACCCAAAGTTACAGTCTTGTCCCATACAGGATGGTCATATAATAAATCAGGCTTAGTTTATCACCAGCATTCTAAAAACCAGACCTAGGGAGAAAAACTAGGTCTGGGGACACATGCATGGTTTCTAATATAGCGAATGTTTAGCCTACCCTGATTATCACAAAATCAGGACAGCGAGAATATTTGCATGATATAATCTTCATTTGTAGACTCTCTTCCAAGCCTCTCTCTCCTTTCTTGTCTTTTCAGACTGTAGCATACCTTTTAGTATTTTCTGCAAAGCCGGTGTCTTGGTTACCCAGTCTCTCAGTTTCTGTTTCTCTTTGAATATTCTAAATTCACCCTTATTTTTGAAATACAATATTCCCGGATATAAGATTTCTTGACTGGAAGTTTTTCTCTTGCAAAAAATATATCATACCACTGTCTTCTTGCCTCCATGGTTTCTGATGAGAAATCGGCATTTAATCTTATTTGGGTATCCTTTATATGTGATGCATTGCTTTTCTCTTGCTGCTCTCAGAATTCTCTTTGTCATTGGCATTTGACATTCTGATTAGTATGTGTCTTGGAGTTGGTCTGTTCGGATTTATTCGGATGGGAGTACGTTGTGCTTCTTGGATATGGATATCCATGTCCTTCAATAGGGTTGGGAAATTTTCTACCATTATTTCTTCAAATATTCCTTTTGCCCCTTTACTCTTCTCTTCTCCTTCTGGGACACCCATGACATATATGTTTGCCTGTCTCTTGCTGTCATTTAATTCCCTGAGACCTTGTTCAATTTTTTCCATTCTTTTCTTCATCAGGTCTTTTGTATGTTTGCTTTTGGAGGCCATTTCTTCAAGATTACTAATCCTTCTGCCTCCTCAAACCTGCTATTATATGATTCCAGTGTATTTTTTTTAACTTTATTTTGTACATTTAATAATTGAAAACACAAGCAATTAAAAACTAAAAAGTAAACACAGATGAATAAATATATACATTTCTCAATTAAATGTAATGGATACATGTAAATTTTTTTTTGTGTGTGTGAATCAAACAATATTTTACACAATATATTTGGTTCATAGTATCCAGTGTATTTTTTTTTTTTTTTTAAAGATTTTATTTATTTATTCATTTATCCCCCCCCCCTGCTGCTCGCGCTCGCCGGGTCAGCCAACCACGCCGCGTGGGCGGGCCTGCCCCCACCAGGAGGCCCCGGGAACCGAACCCGGGACCTCCCACGTGGTAAACGGGAGCCCCACTGATTGAGCCACAGCCGCCTCCCTCCAGTGTATTTTTAATTTCATTTATTTCGCCTTTCATTCCCATAAGATCTGCTATTTTTCTATGTATGTTTTCAAATTCTTCTTTGTGCTCATCCAATGTCTTCTTAATATCCTTAATCTCTTTCACCATCTCATTGAACTTATTAAGGAGATTTGTTTGAACATCTATGATTAGTTGTCTCAACTCTTTGTCATCTGGAGGCTTATCCTGTTCCTTTAACTGGGCCATATGTTCCTGTTTCTTGGTATGGATTGTAATTTTTTGTTGGTGTCCTGGCATCTGGCTTACTAGATGTATTTATTCTGGATGTAGCTTCTCTCTTTAGTTTAGGGCTTTCTTGCCCTGTCTTCCTTTCTGGTTGTATAGTAGGAGGAAGGATGTAGTTGGTGCTGTAAGCTGTGGAGGGTCAAGCTGCCTGCATTGCCCAAGGGACCAATGAAGCTTCTCCCAACTTTCTCCTTTGCCAAGGGTAGGGACAGAACCACTGCGGTGTGTAATAATACAAGTCCTGCAGGCCTGAACTCTTGTTGCCCAGAGAGACTGATGAAGCTTCACACCCCTTCCTCCCCTGCCTGGGGTGAGGATGGAGCTGCAGCTCTGGGCAGCAGTCTATGCCATGCAGGTCCAAAATGATGAGTTACCCTGGTAGATTTCTGACTATTCTGTCTGTGGCAGCCGAATATACCTGCAGTTACCCAGAAAGGCTGGTGCAGGGCCCGTTAGCCTCCTCCCTGGTAGAAGTGGGGCTGAAGCCTAGGCTAGGGCTGTAGTACGATCTGGGTGAAAGAAGCCATTCCTTACCGTCACTGTGATTTTCAGTCAGCCCTGCTTCCCCTCATGCCTCTTTCTGACTTGGACAGCTTCAAACTTTAGCTGTTTTAGGGTTTTACTTCAGCCAACTGAATTTAATAAATCAGTTGCTGAATTCGGTGGCCAACTGTCTCTCCCTTCCCTGTTTTTGGGAAATTGAGCTTCCAACTCCAGCCATAGAATAGCCCCTGAGGCAGCTTGTACCACCAGCATAGAATGTTCACCAGCCTCTGTAGTATGGCTTGCATTTTCTGGAGGGGCTGGCGCAGGTCCCCCTGGGTTCCTCCCTGCTGTGGGTGGCGCTGGGGCTTAGGCTAGAGCTGCAACCTGAACTGGATGGAAAGAAGCCGGTCCCTACCAGCACTGTGATTTTCAGTCTGTCCTGATTCTCCTTGTACCAAGGGTGGAGTTAATATGGCGGGTACTGGCCACTTTCCGACTTGGACAGGTTCTAACTTTAGCTGTTCTTAGGGCTATATTTTAGCCATCCGAATTTACTGATCAGGAGCTGAAGTTGGTGCCCAACCATCTCTTCCTCCCCTGTTTTTGGGAAGTGGAGCTTCCAATTCCAGCTGCGGAATAGCTCCTGAGTTGGCTTGTGCCACCAGTGGAGGATGGGCACCGGCCCCAGTGGTGTGGAGTGCTCTACTTACAAATCTTCACTGCAGATGGACAGTCTCCTCCTTCCATTCTTTCAAGGATGTTGCAGGATGCTCTTTTGGTTTTCTGGAGCCCCCAACCTGGTGCTTTAGGTAGCTCTGGGTAGTTACTAATTGCCCTGTAGCACGAGCTGACTCTAGGAGCTCCTTACTCTGTTGCCACCTTGCTGGTTGTCAGCCACCTTTATTTTTAAGAATAAAATAGGTTTCTAGCATCCCTATCCAAATATTTTTGTGTACATTTTATCTTCTTGAGAAAGGGTGAAGCAGGTTTTTACCTGTTGCCAGTTCACATCAGCAGTTGTTAACTTTACAAGCTAAACAACCATTACAAGTTGTTTCTAATCTTTATAAATAGCCTTTTAAATTTTTACTAACTTATTTCAAAATAATAAAACCATTTCATTTTAATATAAATAGCACTGTACATAAAAAATAAGTATAATTTCTACTGCTTCATCAAGGACATTCTTAAGTGAAATAGCATTTCTTTTTCTGCAAGTTCATTTTGGTAAAGAATACAATGGCAACTAGCATAATTTGGTGACCCTGCATTAATCCATGCTAAGGTGCTACCAGGTTTTCTCACCAGTGCCTTATAAAAAACTATTTATTTATTTATTTTTTAAAAATATATTTTATTTACTCCCCCTCTGGTTTGTGCTTCCTGTCTGCTCTCTGTGTCTGTTTGTTGTGTGTTCCTTTTTTTAGGAGGCATGGGGAACTGAACCTGGGACCTCCCATGTGGGTAGGAGGCGCCTGATTGCTTGAGCCATGTCTGCTCCCTGCTTGTTGTGTCTCTCATTGTGTTTTCCTTCTTGTGTCTCCTCGTTGTGTCAGCTTGCCCCACCAGCCTGTCGCATCAGCCCTCTGTCTTGCTCATCTTCTTTAGGAAGCACTGGGAACTGAACCCAGGACCTCCCATGTGGTAGGCAGGCACCCATCTGCTTGAGCCACATCTGCTTCCCTAAACTTTTTATTTTGAAATAATTTCATACTTACATGACAGTTGAAAAAATAGTAAAAAACCTATACAGAGAACTCCAACATTTCCCTGTCCCCTGCCATGTACCCAGATTCCCCAATTTTAACATTTTGTCACATTTGTCACATCATTTTTTCTATCTAGCCACCTATCAGTTCATCTCTCTCTTTCTGTCTGTGTGTCTATTTATCCATTTTCTGAACTTTTGAGCTTAGATTGCCTACATTATGCCCCTGGAACATACTTTCATGTAAATTTCCTAAGAACAAGAATATTCACTTATGTATCCAACTTAAGTATAGTTATCAAGTTCAAGAAATTTAACTTTGATATAAAGTTTACAGTCCATATTCCAATTTTTTCATATATCCCAATAGTGTCTCCTCTTTTAGCAAATCCATGTTCACATTGCATTTATTTATTTATTTAAATTTTTAAATTTTTTATTTTTATGCCCCCCCCCCCCCATGATGGTTCCCTTGTCTGCTTGCTTGCTGTTTTTGCTTGCTGTTCTTGCTCATTGTTTTTTGCTCATTGTCTGTTTCTTCTTATGAGGCACTGAAAACCGAACCCGGGACCTCCCATGTGGGAAGGTGGGTGCCCAACTGCTTGAGCCACATCTGCTCCCTGCTCATTTTGTTTTTGCTCACTGTTTGCTCATTGTTTTGCTGGCTGTCTTGCTTGTTTGTTTTTTTTCTCATTGTTTTTGCTCAATGTCTACTCATTGTCTCATTGTTGTTTGCCTGTCTTCTTTAGGAGAAACTGGGAACCAAACCTGGTACCTCCCATGTGGGAGGCAGGTGCTCAACTGTCTGAGCCACATCCTGTCCCTACACATATTGCATTTAATTGTCATTGTCTTTTTAGTTGCTCTTTCTTTTTTTAATTGTAGAAGCATATATACAATATAAATATTCCCATCCCAACCACCCCCAAGCACACCATTCAGTGGGATTTATCACAATCACAATGTTGCATTACGCTCACCATCATACATTAACAGAATAGTCTCATTACCCTAAACAGAAACCCTATACCCATTATGAATTAACTCCCCATCCCCCCAGTCCACTGCCCCTGGTAACCTGTACTCTATTTTCTGCCTCTATGAGTTTGTATTCTCTTCGATATTTTCTTTGTGGTTATCATAGGGCTTCAATTTAACATCCTAAATCTATAATGGTCTTGTTAGATTTGATACCAACTTAATTTCTTTTTTTTTATGATTTATTTATTTATTTCCCCCTCCTCGTTGTTTTTGCGCTTGCTGTCTGCTCTCTGTGTCCATTTGCTGTGTGTTCTCCTGTGTCTACTTGTCTTCTCTTTAGGCAGCGCTGGGAACTGATCCTGAGACCTTCCAGAGTGGGAGAGAGGCACTCAATCTCTTGCACCACCTCAGCTCCCTGGTCTGTTGTGCCTCTTTATTCTCTCTCCTCTGTGTCTCTTTTTGTTGCGTCATCTTGCTGTGCCAGCTCTCCGCTCAGTCCAGCACTCCGTGCTGACCAGCACTCCTGCATGGGCTAGTACTCCACGTGGGCCAGCTCTCCGCTCGGGCCAGCATTCCACGCGGGCCAGCACTCCGCATGAGCCAGCACTCCGCATGAGCCAGCTCTCCTCGGGCCAGCTCTCTGATTGACAGATTGCCTTCACCAGGAGGCCCTGGGAATCGAACCCTGGACCTCCTATATGGTAGATGGGAGCCCTAATGCTTGAGCCACATCATCCTCCACCAACTTAATTTCAATAATATACATAAATTATGTCCCTATACCCCTCTGTCCCCCCATCTTTATATAGTTCTTGTCACAAATTACATATTTATATATTAGGCGTCTAAAACCATTTATTTATCATTACTTTTTTACATTTGCCTTTTAGATCTTATAGGAACTAAACAGTGGATGTACAAACCAAAAAATACAATAGTAGTAGCGTTTATACTTACATATGTCATTTCCTTTACTGGACATCTTTATTTCTTCATGGAGTTTCAGTCCGTTGTCTTGTGTCCTTTCCTTTTAATGTGACAAATTTCCTTTAGCATTTCTAGTAGGATTGGTCTAGTGGTAATGAATTCTCTTAGCTTTTGTTTATCTGGGAATCTATCCTTCAATTTTGAAAGACAGGTTTTTTTGTTTTCAGTACTTTAAATATGTAATCCCACTGCATGTGTCTTCACTTTCTTTTTCATTGTATATTTTGTAATCTTTTCTTGAAACCTGGGCATTCTGCTATTTTAGCATGTTATCTCTGGGATTTAGACACAGAGACATCTGTTCCTTAAGCTTGTATCCAGTGTTATGTCAGAATTTTTTTTTTTAAGATTTATTTATTTACTTTTTTTTATCCATTTTAAACCACCCCCCACAGAAATTTTCTTGAATGCCATGAGCTAACGAGGAAGAGAGAGAGAGAGGAGGGAGGGAAAGAGGGAGAGAGGGAGGAAGAAAGTATATGTCCTACATACATATGTATATGTCCTATACCTGAAACTCATTTACCCCAGGCAGCTGTGATTTTACTGTTGTCCTACAATGTTCTGTAAGAGAGCTCTGTGAGCTGTGTCTACAAGCTGGGCAAGTTTTGGGACAGTGACCCTGTGATGAATGTCCCAGTTCTGTCCTTCACGCTGCTACCAGACAGATTGGCACAGGCGTACATGCTCCCAGTATATGCAGTGGGAACGTAGGCTGGCTCCATTCTCAACTAGTGAGAGTATGGGCGAATGGCCATCTAGGGTGCCATGAGAGCCTATCATGTCTAAGTTGCCTTTTGCTTGATTCAGTGCTTGCCATGTTACTGCAGTCCTTTAAGTGTTTTCTGGAGCTTTGGGAGGTTTTTCTGCCAGTTGTGCTTGATATTCAGAACTTCTCTTGGGGGATAGAGCCCTAAAGCATCTCACTCCACCATCTTGATCAGGGCCACCATTGCCTTTTTTTTTTTTTTTTCAATATCAGCTTTATTGATATATATAATTCGCATGCCATACAATTCACCCATTTAAAGTGTACAATTCAATGATTTTTATTATATGCGCAGAATTGTGCAACCATCACTACAATCAGTTTTAGAACCACAATCCTCATTTCCTCCCCTAACTTCCCCACCCCATCCTCTGGCCCCTGGCAACCACCAATCTGTTTTCTGTCTCTTTGTATTTGTCTATCATGGACATTTCATAAAAATGGTACCATATAATATGTGGTCTTTTGTGACAGGCTTCTTTGACTAAGCATATTTTCGAGGTTCATCCATGTTATAGCATGAATCAGTACTTTGTTCCTTTTTATGTCTGAATAATATTCCTTTGTACATATGTGCCATAATTTGTTTATCCATTCATCAGTTGATGGACATTTAGGTTGCCTTAAATTTTTGGCTATTATGAATAATACTGCTACAAACATTTATATTCAAGTTTTATGCAAACATATGTTTTCAGTTCTCTTGGGTATATACCTAGGAGTGGAATTGTTGAGCCATATGGTAACTCCATGTTTAACTTTCTGAGGAACTGCCAAATTATTTTCCAAAGCCATTGCATCATTTTACATTCCCACCAACAATGTATGAGGGTTCCAGTTTCTCCACATTCTGGCCACCACTTGCTATTGTCTTTCTTTTCTATTATAGCCAAGCTGTGGGTGTGATGTGGTATCTGTGGGTTTGATTTGCATTTCTGTAATGAGTAATGATGTTGTGCATCTTTGCATGCGTTTATTGGATATTTGTATGTCATCTTATAAGAAATACCCATTCAAATCCTTTGCCAATTTTTTAATGGAGTTATTTGTGTTTTTATTGTTGAGTTGGATGAACTCTTTGTATATTCTGAATGTGAGTCCTATATCAGCTATATGGCTTGCAAATATTTTCTTACATTCTGTGTGATAAGTTTTCAATTTCTTGATAGTGTCCTTTGCACAAAAGTTTTTAATTTTGGTGAATTCCAGTTTATGGTTTTTTTTTTTGTTCATGCTTTTTGTATCATATCTAAGAAACCATTGCCTAATCCAAGGTTACAAAGATTTAATCCTATCTTTTTTTCCCCTAGTTTTATGGTTTTAGCTCTAACATTTGGTTCTATAATCCATTTTTGAGTTCACTTTTCTGTATGGTTTGAGAAAGTGGTCCAACTTCATTCTTTTGCAGGTGGATATCCAGTTGTACTAGCACTATTTGTTGAAAAGACTCTTCCTTACCCCCTTGATTGTCTTGGCATCTTTGTCAAAATCAATTGACCATTATTCTAGGGTTTATTCTGTACTCTCAGTTATATTCAGTTGGTTTTTATGTCTGTCCTTGTTCCAGTGCCACACAATCTTGATCACTGTATATTTGTAACAAATTTTGAAATCAGAAAGTGTGATTCTTTCAACTTTTCTTTTTGTTTTCAAGAATGTTTGGGCTATTCTGCCTCCTTTTAATTTCCATATATATTTTAGAATCAGCTTGCCAATTTCTGGAAAAAAATCTAGCTGAGATTTTGATAAGGATTTGTTTTAATCTACACATCAGTTTAGGGAATATTGTTATCTTAGCTATATTAAGTCTTCTGATCCATGAATGTGGTATGTCTTTCCATTTATTTAGATATTTTAAAATTTCTTATAATAGTGTTTTGTAGTTTTGAGAGCATAAGTGTTACATTGCATTTGTCAAATTTATTCCTAAGTATTTTTTGTTATTTTTGAGGATATTATAAATGGAATTGTTTTCTTAATTTCATTTTCAGATTATTAATTGTAATTATAGAAATACAATTGTTGTATGGTGATCTTGTGTCCTGCAATTTTGCTGAACCATTTATTAACTCTATTTTTTGGTGTGGATTGCTTAAAACTTTCTTTATACAATATCATGTCACCTGCAAATATAGTTTTGCTTCTTCCTTTCCAATATAGATGTCTTTTATTTATCTATTTTGACATTGTCCTGGCTAGACCCTCCTCCTGAATAGAAGTGGTAAGAGTACACACACTTGTGTTGCTTCTGATCTTAGGGGGTAAGCACTCAGTCTTTCACTATTTAGTATGATGTATGTTGTTAGCTGTGTGTTTTTCATATATGTGTCATATATACCATTTATCTCGTGAAGGGAGTTCCCTTTAGTCATAGTTTGTTGGATGTTATTATCATGAAGAGGTGTTGGATTTTATCAATTTTGGGGACCTCTGTTGAGATGAAATGTGTGTTTTTCTGTCCTTTATTCTATTTATATATGGTATATTACATTAATTGATTTTCTGATATTAAACTGACCTTGCATTTCTGGAATAAATCTCACTTGGTCAGGGTATGTAATCCTTTTTATGTGTTGCCAGATTCAGTTTGTATTTTGTTGAGGATTTTTGTGACTATCGTAAGAGATATTGGTCTTTGGTTTTCTTTTCTAGTGATATCTTTGCTTGGTTTTGGTGTGAGGTTAATACTGACCTCATGGCAATGAGTTGAAATGTGTTCCTTTTCTAATTTTTGGAAGAGTTTGTGAAGGATTGGTGTTAAATCTTTAAATTAATATTCTTTTGAAAAGGAGAACATTAAATTAATAATTCAAGGAATGCTGTGTAATTACTTCACTGGCAGAGCGATCCCACATGTTTCTTAACCTCTTGTAAAGTTGCCTCCTCCATAAAATGGAGTCATGAGACTTGCCTCATAGATTGTGTTTAAGATTAGATCAAATAGCATGTAAAATATCTATCACAATGCATATTCTTGGTAGACTTTTAAGAAATGCTCATACATTTTTCTTCCATACATTTATGCTAACCCCAGTTTTACTGGATTATTCTTTGCTTGACAGGTCTAATTTAATAAAGTAGACATTAGAAATGAATTCTCCTAAAGTCTGAAAACTTACTTTTCTGTTTTAAATTGATGCTCATTTCACTAAAAAATTAAAAGTACAATCGATTATTGAATATAACCAGGTAGAACCAAAGATAGTTTACTATTAATCATAGATGATTAAGCACTACTGAAATTGTATACATAAAATGTTATGCTTTGTATTATTTTCATCTTTTTCTGTTCTCAGTAGTAATTTCATTTTCCTATTAAGTATACATAGGAATAATTTCCATTTTCTTGAAGGGGAGTACAATCTCTAAATATAAATTTAACATTTCTGAGAGATAATTATAACCTTTTTTTATTGTTTTTAAATTTTTATTTTTGTTATTTTTAATTATAATCTTTTAGTGAACTTTTTGATAACTCACCACTTTATAAAAAATTAATAAGAACCTCTAAAAATGTTATTGAAACTCATTTCAAATTTGATATACATTATTAAGGTAAAGAAAGGTATCTCTGACCCACTCTTGATTTTTTTTTAATTAATTAATTAATTTATTTATTTATTCATTTATCCCCCCCTTGCTGCTTGTGCTCGCTGGGTCAGCTAACCATGTCGTGCGGGCGGGCTTGCCTTCACCAGGAGGCCTCGGGAACCTAACCCGGGGCCTCCCATATGGTAAACGGGAGCCCTACTGATTGAGCCATAGCCGCTTCCCTCTTGTTGTTTTTTTAAAGATGAAAATTCTCTTTTAATGAACTTAACTTATATATAATCATGTCAGTAAAAAATAAAATAAGGAAAGATAGTAAAAAAGGAAAAAAAGTAATAGATTAATACTTTTAAAATTACATTAACATATTTCCCTTTAAAGGGAAAAACTTATAATTGCATATTGGTCAGTTGCAATAATGAATAATAATATAATAGATTCTGTTTTCAAGCCTTAACTTCTGACAATCTGTCGATGACATCATCAAAATTGGTCTTTGCAAATTCATGGTCAGTAGAGAGTGTTAACCAGATTTGTCAAGCTATCGTCACTTGTGGTTGGTTGAAGAACTTTATTAATTTTAATTTTGAAAAGTTTCTTTCACACAAAGCAGCACACTTACAAATAGGCATTTAAAAACTTACGTGAGTGCAAGTTTGGGAGAGATAAAAATCCCATTTCCCAATCAATTCCAGAAATTGCAATACTGCCCATGTCTTTATTTCACTTCAGGATCTAGTCTAGCAGCTTTCAAAAGTCTCCACATTCGAAAAAATTTCACTAAAATACCTTTACCAGAAAATTCATCATAATTTCTATTATATTTGTTTAAAACTTCCAAACCTTTTCTTCTGTAAAAACAGAGAAAATGGAGAATAATAGAGAACATTGACATTATGTTCTTAAAATCACCTCAGACAAGTACCCCTTATTGCCTCTACTTAGGGCTGACCCACCCCATCACCCAGCCCTTGGGATGGCTCTGCCCATGGCTACAAGTTGCAGGAAGTAAGTTGCATGGTTTAGAGGACAGATCTATGTGGTAAGGCAGGAGCCTCGTTGAATCACAGGGTTTCAAGATTGGATCATTTGTTTTTAAGTTTCTTTTCTTTTTTTAAATCTTTGTAAAAATAAAATATGGAAATACAGAAACGTATTAAAGAAGAAATGAGTTAAAGAATTAGGATTAGGTTTGGCCATGACCCATTAGAAATAGTTCCTGCCTTCAGAGAGGGACAGATGTTGAGCTTGGATTAGAAGTGGGGCAAGATTCAGAGGAAGGAGTGACTGCTTCTGAAGCTGGGGAAGTGCTGGATTCCTCTAGGTTCTGGGCTATGTTGCATAAAAGAATTTAAGAACATACCATTTTAGTTAGGCCAGTAAAAAGAATTTATTGGGGAATGGGAGAAAAGAACAGAGCTTGCTGAGAAATGGGATAGAAGGGCAGAAATAGGCACCAAGATTTGATGGGGACTCCTCTAGGCAGAGAGAGTGGGCTTTGGCTTGTGTGGTCACCTTTTAAGCTATTAATTGTTCCTCCCCTTGCTAATGCTATGGGAAGGGGCTCCAGTTGTTATTGGTTACCCCATCAATAGTGAGGACTGCTTGGAATATCTGGGAGCCTCCCCTTGGCCCCAGAAAGAGTCCTAACTGGGACCTCAAGGTCGAGGTCTAGGCCTCGGCAGGGTGTCGGAGCCATGTTTTCTCTTGGTCCAGCTGCCTTCCCCCTTTTATTACACTAACCTGCCTCAACGAGTTAAAACTGTTATTCTTAAGGGGGTGCTGAGGGGTGATGGTCATTCTTTTGTAGTTACTTCCCGCTGGTTAGGGCAGTAGTCCCTGCCTCACAGGGCATAAACCTTTCTGGCTCTTCTATTGTAGTTGAGGGAAGTTGGGTCCAGCACCCTGGTTGGAACTGGATGAAACACCCACATAAGTAATAAGGCATTAATTCCGTAAGAAATAAACTTAATTAGAATTTTAAAGATACATGGTCTTATTAAAAGGATAAATAACATAGTGGTAGGTGGGTCCAAAAATGGGGTTAGCCATGACATACTGGACTATGAGAATGAGAAAGACCAGGTGCTTTTAGAAGCTGCATCCTCCCAAAGTTGATGGGAAACACAATTCTTCCTTGAGTTCTTTTATACTGTTGTTTAACTCTAGGGAGAGATTGTGGTTGACCTGCTGGGTTTGGGTATAAACTGCTAACCCCAGTTCCCACAGCAGTGGTTATGCTTAGGACAGCTAGGAGAGGTATGAAGAGAGGCACTGCTGTAGATATAAAATCAAAGAAACAGTATAGGCAACAGCAAGACAAGCATATGGCAAACAAAATAAAGACAGTATTTAAGAGAGCCATTCCTTTATCTTATAGACATGTTCATTAACTACTTAGAAAATGAATTAAGTTTACTAGGACTTTTAACATTTTCAGTATCCCTCTGCGTATGATCTAGAATAGAAAAGATATCATCATAATCATCAGGCCTGTAGGTACAGTACTTAATACTAATCAATGCACAAGTTCCTCTTTGAGCTGCAGTCAGTAGATCTAAGCTCCATGCTATCTCTCCATGGGAGCAGGCCATAATGCCAATTGTGTTTAAGTTCTACTCACAGTACTCTGGTAGTTGTTCCACTTGGTATGCCCTTCACACAGCTAGCATGCTGCAGCACCGATGATCCTAGAGAGAAGCTAGGAAGGTAGGCTCCAGTCTTTTACCAGCCTGGTGCATAGCCCCGTTTGGCGATATGAAACAGAGCCAGTCTGGAAGCAGTGTTCATTATACACCTGGCCATATCGAGCCATCCCTGGGTGCTGCAGGAGTCCAAAACTGCAACATACTCTCCATTCACTTCAGGAGCATAACTAGAGATGTAGTAGACACTTTTATTGTTTTAGGGGTCAGTGACCAACCTAGCCAATAACTCAAATAGAGAGGCACCATGCAAGGTATTTGGGCCTGGTTTGAATGCACAAGAGAGTTTGACAATACTGAAATCTGTCTTTTTTGATTTTTATACACTTTCTAAACACTTCCAATGCAGTTTCTAACATATCAAATGAACTTAACTTTTTAGTACTTTGCTTTTTACTTCTACATCTTTACCATGATGATGTTAATTAACGGGTACTTTACTTTAGCAGTACAGAAAAAATTACTTTCTCAATTATTTTATGAAAATCTAAAATTCCTGATTTAATCAAGGTTATCTTTCCTTACCACCACTTTAATATACAGATTGAGGTGGCTCCTGACAGGTTTCCCTTTTTGTTTTTTGTTGTTAATATCAATTTAGGTTTCTAATTAATAATGGCTTCCTGGAATTAGCCATTCAAATGCGTCAGTTTAGAAGATGCTTTTACAAACTCCTTATAATTAACCATAACCACATAGACTGGTTACTTTACCTTTAAATAAGCAAAGAGAAGGCCATGGGGTTTGGGTAGGTCAAAGAGCTCAGGAAAAACTTTTTCCCTTTCCCAATAGTTTCTATATTCAGATTTCTATAGGACATTTCCATCCTGCTTAGTCTAATTTGGGCTCTAGGAATATTCATTCACATATATAACCAAGTATTTAATTTTTAACAGTTTGAATAGAGCTCTTTTAAGAATTTTTATTTGTTCATTTGATATTGCCATCCCGATTTATAAAAGTATATACTGAGCAAAAAGGCAGACTCAAATAGAGAGTTAGACAAACACACAGCTCACTGATGTTACTTAAAATTTACATTCTTTTACAAAATAATTTTAACTGTAAAATAACATTTAAAAGATTTCTTCGAAGGCTATTTCTAATTAATCCGATTTGCACTGTGACTATGCAGTTATGCACGAGAATTTTGTTCCTTTTAATTATTGACTTATAACCAAATTGTCCCCAATGTTTTAAAATTCAGTTTTTCTTTATTTCATAACTTTGCTTATTTCCCATTTTGACTTTGGCAGACTGTGGATGAAAAACACTAATTCCAATATTTTCACTGAGGTCATTGAAGTCTCAGGGAAGTCTGTTTTTTATCATGACTTGCTGCTTTTAGGGACATTAAGATTTGGCCCTGAAAGAGTGGATGTCCAAACCTGAGGGTTGAAAATTCTACCAGGCAGCAAACACCTGGAGTCATGAGAGAAAAGCAGGGTCATTAATACCAGTGGAAGGACAGGAGACAGAAGTGTCTTAAATTTGCCTTCCCCTGAGCCATGGGGGGGGGGGGGCGGAAGTTGTCATGAAATAACCATAAGCAAAGGCTAGACCTGAAGTAACCATAAATACAGGCAAGCTATGTTTATAATTACCGTCACAATAGCAGAAGTCTAAGGCAGACCATGAAGCTAATCTCAAAATAACCATTATCAAAGCTAAGCTTAGTTTATATTTACCATTACTATAGCAAGCACAAGCTAGACCTGAAGTAGCCATAAAACAAAGGTAAATTAGTCTAAGATCACCATTAACAATAGGTTTTAGGCTTAATCCACCCAGTTATAGCAATTTCAGATATTATCCTTCTGCTAGTTTATAACATAAAGGTTTCTATATAATGATCTTAACTCTTATTTATAGTTTCTAGTAAGTTTTTAATTAAAAACAAATTGGGCACTTCTGTTTATTAACGAAGCAACTAAAACAATTTTATTAGTAACAATTTGCTAACTTTTTCTGCTTTTCAAGCAGTTGAATTAATTCCACTTGTGATTTTTTAATATATCAAATTCAACTGCAAGACAGAATTGACATTTAAAGACTCGTTTTGGGGTTACTTTTCACCATTATCCAATTTGTAACAGGCGAACCCCAAATTTGATTTATGAGTTCCTAGGCAGGAGCAGGCTAACAAAGTTAATGCAAGTACAGATTAGAACAGAAGAAAGAATTTTACACACTTAGCTTCACTTAGGGAAAGTCTTAACTTTTGAATCACCTAGACCCAAAGCTCCCAGTGTCTGTTCTCAGCAGAAACTTTGTGCCAGACCCTCCAGCTTAGTTCCTCCAGGAAAATCCCATTACTTTGGTCTTGAGGAAGCTCTTTCCATTATTTGACAAATTTAGTGGCTGATGGGAAAGATAGTGAGGTAAGGGGTAAAATTTGGAGGTAAGGGGTCTGACTCACTTTTACTTTTTAAAATTTAAGTCTCTACATAATGTATTTGCATTATCTCTTTTCTGAGCATCCTTTGGCCTAATCTTCTCCCCTGGTGTGCACTTTTATTGCTTACCAATAATTTGAAGAAATAAAAACATTTTTTCCCTAACTTTGAGTCAGTGAGGAGTGAGTCCTCTTTTGACATAGGAATTGAATATTATTGTCACATGTATGAACTGGATATATATTTAACAAAATCTGTGATTTTCCTAAATCTAAGAAGCTTTCTTCTGAAGTGAGAAATATTTGATGGCACCTCACTTCACATGTGCCTGGCCAGCTGCTGCAACATGTAACACTAACCATCTCCATGAGTCCCATCACTGTGTTCACATTGTGGATAACCTGAACAGCTGGAATAATTGAATTACAAAGTGGGGTTACAGTTTGGTTATGACAGGATTGACAGGATCTCTGGAGCCCAGCCTGGCACAAGTTGATTACAAAATATCATGATTCTAACATCCTCCTAGGGTCCTTGTCAGTAGAGTTCTCAGGGACCATCTCTCATCTCAGTAGATCCCCATGTAAAACCAGAAGATAAGAACCTCCCCTCCCCCCGATATAGGTGAGATATAGGCGATGAAGACTTCTGAAAGGATGAGAATTCATTCATTCTCTAGAGAAGTGCCTTAGCTAGCCCATGCCTTTTATTAGGTATATGATCTTAGGCGAGTTATTTAACATCTCTGAGCTTCAATTTCATGCATATAAAACGTGGGTGGTGATAACAGTGTTGTTGTGAGATTTAATAAGATAATGTATGTAAAGTACTTAACAGTATTCTCAGATCATTGTAATGAGTCTTTGCCCAAGTTACTTCTCTCCTCTGATCCACCTGGGTGTAGCAACATGGCCAGTAAAGTTTTCTTTGACTGCATTTGGAATTTCTGGTTTTGGACTGTTAGACCTGGAATCTGGAATTTTTAGATTTCGATAAGCAAATGTACTACTGGTGACAAAGCATGCCTGTCCTATTATTGCAACTAACCTGTTGCTGTTGGTCTGCCTTATTCTGGTTGCTGCCCAGTCTATGCCTGTGCTAACTCATATATTGTTGCCAGCTTTTAGAATCCTACTGTGTCCCAGCTAATAGTGTTCTTTGTCTTGAATGGAGCAAGCCCCAACTCAGCCAGGTCAAGTGGTATCTCACCAGGACAAGTAAACCTTGCTGGCTGTCACAGTGTTGTGATGGCAGGAAGTGGATCCCAATGGATGAAGAGATTCTTGGATTATAACAGTCAGGAGACTTACTTCTGCTTTGGAGATATTACCAAAGTATGTTTATGTCTAATAGACTGTTATATTTGGAAGATACTTTAAAAGTATCTAGCCCCATCCATTTATAGTGATAGCAGGCATTTATTAAGTGTGCCAGGCACACTGAAAAAATGATTACCTGCATCATCTCATTTAATCCTCACAATCCCTAGAAGTGTGTACTGTTGCCTGCATTTTTACAAATGAGGACACAGACTCAGAATGATTAACTTGTACAGGGTCACATAGCTAAGAATCGACAGATGCAGGCTTCAAACCCAAATATAATTCCGGAATTGCATTCCCCAGTGCTCTATAGTGACTCTCATGAACTGCAAGTATCCCTTCTTGAGTGTTTCTGAAAGATTGTTCTGTACTCTGCTTGAATATCTTAAAGGATGGACAGTTTACTTTTGTCTTGAGGAAGCTCTTTCCATTATTTGACAAATTTAGTGGCTGATGGGAAAGATAGTGAGCTAAAATTTCACTCTTTAAAATACAACAACAATAAAATCAGGGACTGTTAGAGTAGGAGGGACTTTTAGATTGTTTAATTCCGTCCTTCATTTTACAGATGAGAAAGTTCAGCCCAATGAAGGGAGTGAACAAAATCTTATAGGACTTCCAGAAACTTTGCCTTCTGGAGCCTGACAAAATGTTTCTTCTTAATTTTACCTCTATGCAAAACCTCCCCAGTTTTTTCACTCCTTACTTGTACGAATGCTTTTCAGGCTTTTCATCATTCTTGAACTCCAACTTGGAACTTACTCTGAGTTCTTCATTTTCCCCTTTAAAATGGAGCACAGAGGACTAGACCCCATATTTTAGAGATTTGTCTGGTACAGAGTACATTGGAATTATGCTCTCCTTTAATGCAGTCATTAGACTTCTATTAGTATAGACTAAGATTGCTGTAGACTTTTCTTTTAGGCAGCTACATCAGACTGTGGGTGTGAGTAAACTTGTGGCCAGCTAGATCAAAGAAACCACGTTTGAGACAGAGGCATTTCTGAAATCATAGTTCTGAACAGAGTCTGGAAGTGTTTACTTCAGGTCTGAATCTCAGCAGGCTGGTTTTCATCAGCCTGATTTATTGGAAACACAAAATGGCATTTGTAATGGCATATTAGACATTTTACTCTTATACCTTTATAGTTAGATTTGATTGGTTAATTTATAAGCAGCAACATTTTCCACATTTTCTATTCAAATCTAATTTAGGTTATCTAGCTTGTAAACCATTGGCAGGAAGTGGAATTGTGAAGTTAATCCTTATCTGAAGCTCAGATGATAAAAGGCATTTTTTCCCCAAGCAAAACTAATGATACCCTGAGTTTAATGAAAATGGTCTAACCTGGTAGCCAAGAGCATGTCGCTTCCTCAGCATTGCTCACTTTGCCTTCTAGGAGGAAGGGATAGGCCATCATAGCCTATGGGAATATCCTGCAGGAGTCAAAGCAGCTGACCTGGGGCTAACCTGGACGATATTTTTAAAGGAACAAGAAATTGCAGAATGAAGAGAGGACCAATTTTGACTGGAATTTATACATCTTTACTAGTCCATGGATGATTCAGGACAGAGTTTTAAAGGAGAAATCTCGAAGAGTAGGAGGGAATCACATCATTAAGGATTGAACCCTCTGTTTTTTGCCTCCTTTAGAGGATGTCAGAATTATTTTGTTAAAAAAATGTTTTAAGATATAAATGCTTACTCATTATAGTATATAGAAGGACTGTCATTTGCAAATATTCAAGATTTTTTGCCTTTGAAAAATATCAGCCCCTTAGACTATTCTCTGTACCTCTATTTCCTTATCTATAAAATGGAGAAAATAAGGGTATATAGAATGTACCCTAACTTCCCAGTCACCCCATATTGAAAGTCCTCTGTGTCTCTACTTGTTTTTTCTAGTGCTATTAACCACTCTTAAAACTTCCCATACTGATTCCCACATGTGTATGTGTTTTGTGTCTCCTACTAGATCATCATATCTTTGAAGCCAGGGATTAGTTGAGTTTTCATCTTTTTGATCCTCATTGTTTCTTGCCTAGTGTTTATTTAATACACCTTTTAAATATTTATGGGAAATAATTTGTGGCCTTCTTTTAAGCAATATTTTATCTCACTTTTTCCCCTGAATAGTACAGTGGGATCTTTGTTCAGGCATAAGTAGCAGCATGAACACAAAATAAGTCACACAAAAAAAGAAGGAAGAGAACAAAATAAATGTACTTGTCATAAGAGAAGGGCCAAGTTAAGAAACACACAAAGAATGAAAAATTATGTGGATAGTTTTAAATTTAAGCAGAAAAGCTTCAATGATTATTTTGAGAAGTCTTAGGGAGAAGTCTGAGTGGCATTACTCTGAGTGATAAATGAAAATCGATTTGATTAAGCATGGTAACAGTGTTGGAGAGGAGCAAAATTAAATGAGATGGGGAAGTAAGAAGTCAATCATCAGTGTGAAAGAACATTCAAGTCATAGTTAATTAGTGATAGCTATTGAATACTCTCTGTGTGGATGAGTGTAAGGAGAAGCATAGTGCTTTGGAATCAAACAGCCTGGTTCTGCCACCTACAGCTACTTGAACTTGACCAAATTGCTTAATTTTGTTAAGCTTTATTTTCCCTTTCTGTAAAATGCATTTTATAGTACCTATCACAGAAGGTTGTTGTAAAGATTGGATGAGGAGAGGGGGCAAGATGGCGGCAGAGTAAGGAGCTCTAAGAGTTAGCTCGTCCTATAGGGCAGTTAGTAATCAGCCCAAGCAATCTAAATCACCTGATTGGGGGGCCCAGGAGAACAGAAGTGCATTCTGCAACATCCTTGGAAGAAGGGAAGGAGGAGACCGCCCATCTGCAGTGAAGATTCCTGAGTGGCTGGTGCCCATCCTCTGCTGGCAGTATAAGCCATCTTGGGAGCTGTTCCCTGGCTGGAGAAGGAGGTGTCATTTCCCAAAAATGGGGGACGAAGAGATGGTCTGGTACCAATTTCAGCTACTGATTAGTCCACTCCTAAGAACAGCTAAAGTTTGAATCTGTCCAGGTCGGAAGTAGTCCCCTAGCCTCCATTTTAACTCTGCCCCCAGGATGAAGGGAAGGAAGTGGAGCTGATTGAAAATCACAATAATGGTAGGGATCAGCTTCTTTTCATCCAGGTCAGATTGCAGCTATAGGCTCCAACCCCACCTCTGGGAGGGAGTAAGCTGGGGGGGACCTGCAACAGCCTTTTTGTGCAACTGTAGGCACTTTTGCCCTGCATGGACTAGATTGGTTGGCAAACCTGTGGCTATATCTCTGCCCCCAATAGGCAGAGAGGGGGACAGTGTTTCCTTAACTGCTCTGGACAACTACAGGAGCTTTTGCCCGCACAGACTAGAGTGTTGGGCACTCCTCTGAATCCATCCCTGCCTCTGAAAGGACAGTAAGGATAATGCTCACTCAAGCTCTCTGGGCAAATGCAGCCACTTTCGGCCCACATGATCTAGATTATTGGACAAATCTGTGGCTCTATTCCCATTCCTGAAAGAACAGGAAGAGGGACATGTTCTCTTATTCTGGGCAACTGCAGTTGCTTTTGGCCTGCATGGGCTAGATTACTGGGCACACTAGAGTCTCCATTCCTGCCCCTCACAGGGTAGGAGGGGGGCTGGTGCTTTATCAGTCTACCTGAGCAACTGTGGACGGTTTTAACTCACACGGCTTATTTTGCTGCCCACAGCTGTGGCTTCATCCCTGCCCCAGGCAGGGGAGGAAGGGGCATGCAACGTCGTCATTCTCTCCGGGAAACTACAGACGATCTTGGCCTGCCAGCTTGGATTATTGCACATTGTTGTGGCTCCATCCCTACTTAAGAGTGGGGAGAAAAGTGGGAGAAGCTTCATCAGCTCCTGGGGCAACTTGGACAGCTTCAGCCTTCACAGTTTACAGTACCAACTGCATCCTTGGCTCCTATTCCACAACCAGCAAGGGAGAAATTATAAGAAATAGATGAAAAAAGCTGAAAAAAATTCAGATTGGCTAAACATGTGCCATTATAAAGTTTCAAATTAAGTTGAAACAAATATCAAAGAGGGACTGTAGCACAAATCCAATCAATAGAAAGCCCAAGACTAAAGAAGGAAACTGCGCCCAGAATAAATACATCTAGTAAATCAGATGCCCAGACACCAACAAAAAATTACAATCCCTATCAAGAAAGAGGAATAAATGACCCTGTCAAAAGAACAAACTTAAGCCTCCTGATGACATAAAGGAGTTGAGATAACTAATAATAGATGTTCAAACAAATCTTAATAAATTCAGTGAGATTAAAAGAAGAACTAGGTGAGCACAAAGAAGAATTTGAAGGCCTACTTAGAAAAATAGTAGATCTTATGGGAATGAAAGGCACAATAAATGAAATAAAAAATACACTGGAGGAATATCACAGCAGATTTGAAGAGGCAGAAGAAAGTATCAGTGAGCTTTAAGATAGGACCTCTGAAAGTGAATATACAAAAGAACAGATAAAGAAAAGAATGGAAAAAAAAAATTGAACAGGGTCTCAGAGACCTAAATAATGGCAAGAGACATGCAAAATATATGCCATTGGTGTCCCAGAAAGAGAAAACAAGGGAAAAGGGACTGAAGGAATATTTGAGGAAGTAATGGTCGAAAAATTTCCAGCCCTATTATTGAAGGACATAGATATCCTTATCCAAGAAGCACAACATACTTCCATCTAAATAAATCTGAATATATCTACTACAAGACACATACTAATCAAAATGTCAAATGCCAAAGATAAAGAGAGAATCCTGTGAGCAGCAAGAGAAAAGCAATTAGTCACATACAAGGGATGCCCAATAAGAGTAAGAAATAAATGCTGATTTCTCATAAGAAACCATGGAGGCAAGAAGTCAGTGAAGTGATATATTTAAGATGCTGCAAGAGAAAAACTGCCAGTCAAGAATCATACCTAGCAATGGTGACTTTCAAAAATGAGGGAGAGTTTAGAATATTCACAGAAAAATAGAAACTGAGAGAGATTATAACAAAGAGACTAGCTTTGCAGGAAATACTAAAGGGAGTCCTACAGCCTGAAAATGAAAGACAGGAGACAGAGGCTTGGAAGAGCATCTAGAAATGAAGATAATTTCAGTATATAGTATTAAGTAAATAAAATTGTAAAAAGGGTGGTGAAAACAAGATATGACAGATAAAACTCAAAAGCCAAAATGGGTGAATTAAGAACTGCCTTTATAGTAATAATATTGAATGTTCATGGAATAAACTCTCTAATCAAAAGACTCAGACTGGCGAAAGGGATAAGAAAATATAAGCCATATATGTTATGTCTACAGGAAACTCACTTTAAACCCAAATACAAATAGATTGAAAGTGAAAGGCTGGAAAAATGATATTCCATGCATGCAGTAACCAAAGGGGGTGGGGGGGACTGGAGTAGCTATACTTATATAAGTTGAAATAGACATTAAAAGTTCAATCTGTTCATATGTTGGTTGATCTCTATTGGTTGCAACACCTACTCTCCAGTTCATTGGACTCGTCCAGGACAACTAACAAAAGGATGACAATGGGCAACGCCATCCCAAAAAACAGAGTATCTTCAAATGTAAGCAAGACTGTTCCATCCATTGGCCCCATGGGATCTAAGCCGCCTCTCAATCAGAAGCAGAGTATGCATCACCATCCCCAAATCCTCAAGATTGAGGAATGAACAAACATAAGGGTGGACTCCACCTACAGACTTAAGTAGACTTATGATTATTCTAACAATGGAAGAATTTGTATCATTGATATAAAGGCAGTGGCTACTAGAGGTTCTGAGGGGAGGGAGAGGGAAGAATAGTTATAACATGGGCTACTTTGGGGACATTGGAATTGTCTTGTACACCATTGCAATGATGGATACAGGGCATTATACATTTTGTCAAAACCTATAAAATTGTGCTGTGTAAGGTTTAAACTATAATGTAAACTATAGTCCATGGTTAGTAGCAATGCTTCAATATGTGTCCATCAATTGTAACAAATATACCACACTAATGAAAAATGTTGTTAATTGAGTAAAGTGTGTTAGGGGAAGGGGGTGGGATATAAGGGAATCCCCTATATTTCTGATGTAACATTTATGTAATCTAAAGCTTCTTTACAAATAAAAAAATTACTCAAAAAAAAAAAAAAAAAAAAAGGAAAAAGCTATTATTAGAGACAAGGAAGGTCATTATAAACTAATAAAAGGGGCAATTCACCAGAAGGAAACAACAATCATAAATGTATATGTATCTAACCAGGATGCTTCAAATTACATGAGATAAACCTTGGCAAAGCTGAAGGGAGAAATAGATGTCTGTATAATAATAGTTGGATGCTTCAATACACTACTCTCATCATCAGACTTATCATCTGGGCAGAGGATCAATAAAGAAACAGAAAGCTTGAATAATATGATAAATGAACTAAAGCTAATAGACATATTCAGAACATTGCATGCCAAAATAGCAGGATGTACATTCTTTTCAAGTGCTCATGGATCTTTCTCCAGGATAGACCATATGTTGGGTCACAAAGCAAATCTCAATAAATTTAAAAAGTTTGAAATTATACAAAGTACTTTCTTTGATCATAATAGAATAAAGGTAGAGATCAACAATAGGCAGAAAATGGGAAAATGCAAAAATATATGGAGATTAAACAATGCACTTTTTTTTTTTTTTTTTTTTACCGGGAGGTCCCGGGGATTGAACCTGGGTCCCTCCATATGGGAGACGGACGCCCAACCGTTTGAGCCACATTCGTCCCCCAAACAATGCACTTTTAATAATCAATCAGTCAAAGAAGTAATTGCAAGAGAAATCAGTAAATATCTTGAGACAAATGAAAACAAGAACACAACTATCAGAACCTATGGGGTGCAGCAAAAGCAGTTCTGAGAGGAAAATGTATAGCTCTTAAAGCTTGTATTAAAAAATTAGAATGAGCCAAAATCTATGACCTAACTACACAGCTGAAGGAACTAAAAAAACAACAGCAAACTATTCCCAAAACAAACAGAAGTAATGAAATAACAAAGATAAGTATAGGAATAAATGATATTGAGAACAAAATTAATGATATTGAGAACCAAAATTTGGTTCCTTGAGAAGATTAAGAAATTTGACAAACACTTAGCTAGACTGACAAAGAAAAAATGAGAGAAGATGCAAATAAATAATATCAGAATTGAAAACAGGGATGTTACTACTGACCCAAAAGAAATAAGAGTTTATAAATAGATACTATGAACAACTGTATGTGAACAAACTAGACAGTGTAGAATGAAATGGAAAATTTCCTAGCAACATAGAAACTAGCTACACTAACTCTAGAAGAAATAGTAGGCCTCACAAAGCAGTCACAAGCAAAGAGATTGAAGTAGTCATCAAACCACTCCCTAAAATGAAAAGCCCAGGACCAGATGGATTCACAGGTTAATTCTGCCAAACATTCAAGAAGATTTAACATGAATCTTAATCAAACTCTACCAAAAAATTGAACAGGAAGGAATACTACTAGATAAAGATAATTATGAAAAAAGAAAATTACAAAACTACTTCACTAATGAATATGTATGTAAAAATCCTCAACTAAATACTCCCTAATCAAATCCAACTACATATTAAAAGAATTATTTGTCATGATCAAGTGGGTTTTATACCATCATGCAAGGTTGGTTTAACAGAAGAAAATCAATCAGCGTAATACACAGATTAATAACTCTAAGAAGAAAAACCCACATATTCATCTTGATTGTTGCAGAAATGGCATAGCAGTTTAATATTGTTTATGAATTCTGAAAATAGATATTGCATTATGTTTGTAAACTGGTCTGTTCCCCTGGGCATATTAGATTATATTGGATTCAGAGGTTTCACTTTTACTTGATTAAATAACGATTAAGACTTTGATTGAGCCACGTTAGCAGGATGTTGAGTGGTGGGCTGGGACTCATAGAGAAACTGCACTGCAGAGAAGGGAGGTTGGGATTTTGATATTGGAGCCCCGGGAAGTAAATACACAGAGAAGCAGATACGTGTGGAAGGAGAGAAGACTCCATTAGACATGGCAGAGGCCCCAGGAAGAGAGACAAGCTGTTCTCCTGATAGTCTAGAGTTGGCCTTGTGGAGAGAACAGAGGAGCTGAGCCTGGAGAGAAATGAGCCCCAGGGAGAGAGGAACCAGGAAGCCTGAACCCTTGCAGATGTCAGCAGCCATCTTGCTCTAACACGTGGCAATAGACTTTGGTGAGGGAAGTAACTTATGCTTTATGGCCTGGTAACTGTAAGCTTCTACCCCAAATAAATACCCTTTATGAAAGCCAGCAGATTTCTGATATTTTGTATTGGCACCCGTTTCGCTGACTAATACAAATGGCATTTGACAAAATCCAGCATCCTTTCCTGATAAAAACACCCTAAAAGCTAGGGATCAAAGGAAACTTTCTCAACATGATAAAGGGCAATGTATGAAAAACACACATCTAACATTGTACTCAATGGTGAAAGACAGAAAACTTTCCCATTGATATAGGGAACAAGACAAGGATGCCCACTATCACCACTGATTTTCAATATAGTGCTAGAGTTTCTAGCTAGAGCAGTCAAGGCAAGGAAAAGAATTAAAAGTCATCCAAATTGTAAAGGAAGAAGTTAAACTTTTGTTATTCTATTCACAGATATGTTCCTATACCTAGAAGATCTCAAAAAATCTACAACAAAGCTGCCATAGCTAATAAATGAATTCAGCAGAGTGACAGGATAGAGGATTAATATGCAAAAATTAGTAGTGTTTCTTTTCACTAGTAAGGAGCAATCTGAGGAAGAAGTCAGGAAAAAATTCCATTTAAAATAGTGAAAAAAATTATCAGATATTTATGAATATACTTAACCAAGTATGTAAAGCACATGTATTAAAAAAAACTACAATGCATTGCTAAGAGAAGTCAAAGAAGACCTAAATAAATGGAAGAACATTCTATGTTCATGGATGGGAAGACTAAATATCTTTAATATGTCAATTTTACCCAAATTGATATATAAAGTCAATGCAATCCCAATAAAAATTCCAACAGTCTTTTTTAAAAGAAATGGAAAACCCAATTATCAAATTTATTTGGAAGGGTAAGGACCTCGAACAGCCAGAAACATCTTAAAAAGGAAGAATGAAGTTGGAAGAGTCACCACTTCCTGTCTTTAAATCATGTTACCTAGCTATAGTGCTAAAAACAACATGGTAAGTTAGACATATAGACCAATGGAACCTAATTGATGCTTCAGAAAGAGACCCTCACATCTATAGTTAAGTGATTTTTGACAAGGCTGTCAAATTCACCCAGTTGGGGCAGAACAGTGTATTCAAAAAATGGTGCTGGGACAACTGGATATCCATATCCAAAAGAAAAAAAGAGGACCTCAACCTCACACCTTATACAAAAATTAACTCAAAATGGATCAAAGACCTGAGTATAAAAGTAAGTACCATAAAACTCCTAAAAGAAAATGTAGGGTAACATCTTCAAGATCTGTTGGTAGGTGGGTGTTTCTTAAAGCTTACACTGAAAGCAGTAGCAACAAAAGAAAAAATGGATAAATGGGACCTTCTCAAACTTAAACATTTTGTGCTTCAAAGGACTTTGTCAAGATGGTGAATAGTGAACGCATTTAATGGGGGAAAATATTTGGAAACCACATATCCAACTAGGTTTGATTTACATTCTATATAAAGATATTTACAACTCAAGAATAAAAGAGCAAGTAATCCAATGAAAAAAATGGGCAGAAGCCTTAAATCAACATTTCTACCAAGAGAAAATACAAATGGCAAAAAAGGACATGAAAAAAATGTTCAATATCACTAGCTATTAGGGAAATGTAAATCAAAATGACAGTGATATATCACCTCTCCCCTCATAAAATGGCCATTTTTAAAAAATAGAAAAGGACAAGTGCTGGCTAGTATGTGCATTAAATAGGAACACTCCTTAACTATTGGTGGGAATGTTGCATGGTACAGCCATCGTGGAAGACAGTTTGGTGGTTCCTCTGGAAGCTAAATATTGAACTTCCATATGATCCAGCAATCCATCTACCTGGAATATATCCAGAAGAACTGAAAACAGTGATGTGAACAGACATTTGGACATGGATATTTATAGTGGAATTATTCACAGTTGCCAAAAATTGAAAATAACAAGTGTCCATCAACAAATGAATGGATAAACAAAATGTTGTGTGTGTGTGTATGTGTGTGTATGTATGATGGAATACTATGCTACTGTAAGAAGAACTGAAATTGGGAAACCTGTGATGACATGGATGAATCCTGAGGATGTTATGCTTAGTGAAACAAGTCAGACACGAACAAATATCATGTGGTCTCACTAATATTGACTAAATACAAAGAATAAACACGTGGTGTTAAAACCTAGACTATAGGTTACTAGGAGATAGAATGAGGACTGAGGGGGTACCGAGGCCTTATGTTTGTAGAGCTTTCAATTAGCTTGACTGTAAAAGTGAAAATGGATAGAGATGATGGTAACACATTATAGTGAGTATAACTAACATGGATGGTTTATAACTGGAATTGTGACTGAAAGGCATAGTCTAGGGATGTAAATGTCAATTGAAAGAAAGCTAGAGAATAAATAATCTAGGTTCTGAATAGCCTAGTGAACTAAGAGGTAGATGAGGATTGTGGTTAATAATACAAATACAAGAATGCCCTTCTATGAACTGGAATAAATGTACATCACTATTACAAGGCGGTAAGAATATAGTGATACATGGGAAAAATTCACTCAATGAAACTTATGGACTATAGTTAACAGCAATAGTGTACAGCAATACTGTAATATTTTTGCATCAGTGTCAAAGAAAGTACTATATCCTCGCTAAGGGTCAACAATAGGGGGTATGGGATTTTTTTCTTTTGGACTAAAGAAAAGGTTTACTGAGGTGATGACTCCACAACTCTGTGATGAAAGTGAGAGTCATTGAGTGTACACTTTGAATAGAATGTACAAGGCATGGGATTGTATAACACAGTGAACAATGTGGTGGAAGATAGACTGTGGTTAACAGTACAAGTATGAGAGCATTCTCTCATGAACTATAACATGTACAATACTAAAACATTATGTTAATAATAGGGGATGTATGGAAAATATATACCAAGTGTACGTTATGGACCATAGTGGTAATAATCTGATTATGTTCTTTCATAATCTGTAACAAATGTTCCACAACAATGTAAGATTTTGGTGGATGGCTGATGTCCTGTTTGGGAGAAATTAGGTGGGAATAGTAGTCATTATAAAGTAGCAGCAGTAGTAATTATAGTGTTTATATAGTATTTAATTCAAAAAGTGTTTTTCACTACAATATATATGTCATTTTGTTTATTATCCTTCACTTCAAATCACCTAAACCATCTTCTGGAGGTCTGATTCATTTTGGCACGTGTGTGGAAGAGTAGTGATTGCCAACCCTCTCATACCACCCCCACCTTCCCTGTATCCTGGCCCCCATCTCCCTAATCCCTTTAGGTTGTTAGTTGTAACCTTATTCAGTGTGCTTCCCAGAAGATGTGATAAACACATTTCACCTTTTTCTTTTGCTCCCCTTTTTGTCATCTATGCACAGACTTTACTCTTTTCAGCAGTACTTAAATGGAGGACTGTTCAGAGTTTATGTGTGGAGTCTTTGAGATTTGGATTAAACATTTCAATGAAACCACAAGAAAGTAATCAGGAGCATAATTGAGCAGGTGGACAAATTTGTTAAGTCTGTTTTTATGAAAACAATAACTGGTTCTTAAGTAATAAATCAGTCTGAGGTTAACTGTTCCACAGTCTAGGTGGGAATAAGGGAGGGTAAAATGCATAGATTTTCTGAAGACATGTGATAATACAGCCCTGCCTCTATTATGGCTGATTCCAATGGGGAATGGAAGAACCACTGCCTAGTCCCACCTAGAAAAATTGGGAAGAACCAGTTCACTTCATCTTGTATATGTTGTGATAGCAACATTTTAAACCATCACAAAACAAGGAATTTGGGGTTTGAGATGAAAGTCTAGCAGGTACTAGAAGGAGAGCCATAAATTCTATTTAGTATTGATCCTGTACTTAGGTCAAAGCTGAATAGATGTATTTAGTATAAAAAGATTGAATTCTCTCTCTCTCCTTCTCTCAAGCAGAGGCCACATGTATCAGAGAATCTGTGGGATGGAATGGACATTTAAGGCCATCTATTTCAACTCCCTATCTCCTTTTGTGAATCACCTCTACAGTATTTCTACCAAGTAGTCATCATCTTAAACTTCAAAGTTGTCTTTACCATTAACTTGCCCTCACTGGAGACAGCCCATGCCATTTGCAGGCAGCTCTAGTTGTTATAAAATTCTTATTTAAAATTGTAGTCAGCTACTCTGTGCCGCCCCTCTAGGAAATCATAAACTCTTTTCCACATGGCAGCCATTCAGATCGAAGACAAATTTCACATGTCCCCGAATTGTCTGTCCCTAGGCTAAACACTATTTCTTCAACTGTTCCTTTGTTATAGCACTTTACACACTGTATAATGTGGTAATATTCTTGTATTTATATTTTTATACCTCCTCTGAATTGTGAGCTTCTTGAAGGGATGGACCACGTCTTATATATGAATACCCAGTATCTGGTATATAATAAGTGTTTGAATGAGAGAAACATAATGTCAAATCTCTTCTTTGGATACTTTTTGGTTTTTCATTCATTTAACACGTTTACTGAGTGGCTACTGTGTCTCAGACACTTTGCCAGGCTTTAGGAACACAACAATAAAAGAAACAGACATAGTGTCTGACTTCATGGAACTTAAAATCTAGTCTGGAGGATTGTGGGAACATGGTGTCAGATTAGGCTGATAAAGCTCAGCACTCTCACAAAAACAACAGAGAAAGAGCTAAAAGCTGCCTGAGGGACCTGTTTTGGGGGTCAGCAGACCAGGACAGTGCTTCACAACTCCTAGGAGGGTGAGGGACAGAGAGACGAAGAAGCCAAAACAACAAACTGTGAGTTATTAAACCTCCCAGCCGCCAGGATGGGCTCCCCTTCCCCACCCCCGAAATATTCAGTGGTGGTAAGACCCATGGCATGTTGAAGCTGACTGAAATGGCAGCAGACGTCTTCCTCTCTGCTGGCTGTTACAAGGGAAAAGGGAGGGGGTGTTGGGGCTTTTCTTCAGTGAATTCAGCCAGTGGAACCCACTTTTAATCTCTACTCTCTCAACTCTGGCCAGATGAATACAAAGGAAAACCAAGAAAGATACACCTCTGTGTAAACGTTTGCCAAAGAGCACCATCTGCTGGCTGATCTGGAAATTACATGGCCTAATACTGCTTTTAGAGCTCTCTTTACCCCACCCCTGGGAGAAAGTCTGCACACTGTTAGTGAGTCCCTGGCACAATTTCAGTAACTTAGGCTGGGCGATTTAAAAGACTTAGGATAAGTTGAACCAAATATCAAAGAGCTGTGAAAAAATAATAACAATAGACAAAAGAGAAATAGGCCATTAGAGTAAATTCACCAACATATCAGATGCCTAGACATCAGCAAAACATTACAAGTCATACTAAGAAACAGGAAGAGATGGCTCAGCCAAAGGAACAAACCAAATATCCTGAAGAGCTTCTGGATTTAAGACAATTAATCAATGATAATCACAAAACTCTCTTAAATCAATTTAAATAATTGCAAGAAGGTATGACTAAAGAGATAAAGGATATTAAGAAGACACTGGGTGAGCATAAAGAACAATTTGAAAGTCTACAAAGAAAAGTAACAGACCTTATGGGAATGAAAGACACAATGGATGAGATTAAAAATACATTAGAGACACCTAAGAGCAGATTTGAATTGCTTGAAGACAGAATTAGTGATTTCGAAGACAGAACATATGAACTGGAAAACAAATTTAAAAAATTTAAAAATTAAAAAATAAAAAAGAGGTAAAATTGAAAATATAATTGCACACCTGGAGGATCTAGTAAAAGAAGAGCAAAATATTCCCAAACCAAGCTGAAGAAAAGAAGTAGTAAAGATCAGAGCAGAAATAAATCGAGAACAAAAAAAAACAATAGAATCAACAAAACCAAAAGTTGATTCTATGAAAAGATCAACAAAATCCATTGATGAGAAAACCCTTAGCTAGACTGACAAAGAAAAAATGAGAGAAGACAAAAATAAACAAAATCAGAGATGAGAGGGAGGACATTACTACTGACCCCGTAGAAATAAGAGCAATCACAAGAGAACACTATGAACAACTGTATACCAAAAATCTAGAAAATGTAGATGAGATGGACAAAATCCTGGGAACACATGAACCACGTACAGTGACTTTAGAAGAAATAGAATACCTTAACAAGCCAATCATAAGTGAAGAGATTGAAACAGTCACCAAAAATTTTTCAAAGATGAAAAGCCTGGGACCAGATGGCTTCACAGGTGAATTCTACCAATTATTCACAGATGAACTAATACCAATCTTGCTCAAGCTCTTCCAAAAAATCGAACCGGAAATAATGCTACCAATCTCATTATATGAAGTTAACATTACCCTAATACCAAAACCAGGTAAAGATACTACAAAAAAAGATTATAGACCAATATCTCTAATGAATATAGATACAAAAATTCTCAACAAAGTACTTGCAAACAGAATCCAAGAGGACATTAAAAGAATTATACACCACGATCAAGTGGGTTTTATCCCAGTTATGCAAGGGTGGTTCAACACAAGAAAATTAGTGCTCAGTAAACCATATTAGTAAATTAAAGAAGAAAAATCACGTAATCCTCTCCATTGATGAGAAAAGACATTTGACAACTACAGCACCATTTCTTAATAAAAACACTCCAGAAGATAGGAATAGAAGGAAGCTTTCTCAAAATGGTTAAGTGCATATATGCAAAACCTACAGCTAGGATTGTCCTCAAAAAAAGTACCTGGCTGAAAAATGGACAGCTGTACAAAGAAGAAATACAAATGGCAAAAAAACCCAACAACAACAACAAAAACAAAACACATGAAAAAATGTTAAACATCACTAGCAATTAGGGAAAAGCAAATCAAAAGTATAGTGAGATATCATTTTACACCTATTAGACTGGCTGCTATTAAAAAGTCAGAAAACTGTAAATGTTGGAGAGATAGGAATGCTTATTCACTGTTGGTGGGAATGTAGAATGGTACAGTTAATGTGGAGGATTGTTTGGCAGTTCCTAAGGAAGTTGAATATAGACTTTCCCTGGGACCTGGTAATACCATTGCTAGGTATATACCCAGAAGGACTGAGAGCACTGACACCAATAGACATCTGCACACCGATGTTCATAGCAGTGTTATTCATGATAGCCAAAAGTTGGAAACAACCCAGGTGTCCATCACCTGATGAATGGATAAGCAAATTGTGGAGTATATACATGATGGAATATTATGCAGCGGTAAGAAGAAATGAAGTCGTGAAACATGTGGCAACATGGATGAACCTGGAAGACATTATGTTGAGTGAAGCAAGCTAGATACAAAAGGACAAATGCTGTATGATTGCCCTATTATGAACTAAATATAATATGTGAACTATGAATATGGGCAGAATTGCATATATAAGGCCGTTTTTCTTTGAAGCTGAGGAAATGCAAGTTAAACTATACAATGTTAATATATTAGACCAAAAAAACATAGTAAGTGAAGGAGACCAGACACAGAGTACTATATATTGTATGATTCTATTTATATAAAATGTAAATATAAATCAATTTATAAATATGAAAGGAGATTAGTTGTCATTTAGGTTTGTGGAAGGAATGCTAAGGGGTGTGGAGTCTTTGTTTTCTGGAGCAATGAAATTGTTCTAAAATTTTCTATATGATGAATGTACAATATTGTGATTTAAGTAAAAGCCATTGATTATACACTTTGGATAAAATAGTTAGAAATAGCAGCTATGTATATTGGGGAAGCATAGAGACATTGAGAGGTGAGGAATTTTCTTGTTTGTTTTTTTGTTTATTAAAATAATGAAAATCATCTAATAATGATTGAAGTGATGAATGCACAACAATGCACAGCAAATACCATTGATTGTACACTTTGGATGAATTGTATGTTTATTAATATGTATCAATAATGTTTTTTTTTTGTTTAAAAAAAATCTAGTGTGAATACAGTCAAGGAAATGGGCATTACAAAACAAGGTGATATGGTTGAAATGAAGGGAGTACTTGGGCGGGGTTCTCAGACAAGGCGTTTGGAGTCATATAAAGCTTTTGTTTCCTATTTTCTTCTTAAAAGGAGGAAAATATTCTAGGTGTGGTCTGACCAGCCCTGTTGATCACTTTCTTCATTTGGATATAATATTTTAGCTTAAGATGACATTTGCCTTTTTCTCCCCCAGCTTCTACATTATTGTCTATTCCTTCCTTCCTTCATTCATTCAATAACTTATTGAGCACTTCCCATGTGTGAGGAGTTGTGCTATGAACTGAATCTACAGTAGTGATCAGAGATAAATTTACTAAGTAGCCAATGAAGCTTAAGATCCAAGGGCCCTCATTTTGAGGGGCTCCTTATAAGGCCCTATATCTAATTTTTATTTGTTATTTTGTATTTTATTTTTCTTAAAGAGGATCCTGTAAAATGTATATATTTCAAGACCGATAAAAGTTGGATCTTCCCCTCGTTGTAAGAAAGTAGAGTTCCTGCTCCCTGCTCCTATTCTGATGGGTGCAGGAAGGGGGAAGGAGAAAACAAATTAACAAACAATAAATCTGTAACATGTCAGGTGTGAGGAAATACAGAAGAAAATTAGATCAAGGAAAGAGGCATAAAGAATGATTATGGCTGGGGGTGAAAGTTGTTCTTTCATTCATGCCATCACAGTCAAATTCTCTGATAAGATGAGATCTGAAGGAAATGAATGAGAAAGCCATGAAGATATTTGGAGAAAGAAGAACGGTGGAGGGAACAGCATGTACAAAGGTCCTGAGTCTAGAATGTGCTTGGTCTGTTCAATGATGCAAAGATGGCAGTGTAGCATAAGCAATGGTAAGAAATGAGATCTGAGATTATTGTGATTCATTGAACTTTCTATCACCTCAACACTCTTTCACATTTGCTACTGTATTTATTTAATTGTAATTTTGGATCCTTCTGAAGTATTTTTCACTTATTCATGTCAGATTTCATTGATTTTATAGCCAGAGTAGTCTGTTAATTACAGATTCTGATCATCTAAATACTAGCGATCCCTTTGGGCTTCAGGCTACCTACAGAATCAATTATATGATTTCTGTTGCTATTTAAATTATCAATAAAAATCTTGAACAGAATGGGACCTTTATGGACTTATATGGACATATAGTCTATAACTTAGTACTCTGAGTATGGTCTTTCAAATGGCTACCAGTTCTCCAGCTCTACTGAAGCACTTTATTTTTGACTATTTCTGTAAGGTCTGTTGTGTATTAGCAGCAAATACTTTCTGAGAATCAAGTTAAAAAGCAGTTACAAAACTTCTGTGGAAGATGGCAGAGTAGGGAGCGCTGAGATTCAGTTTTTCCAGCAAAACAACTATTAAACAGGCAGGAACTGCCTGAAACAACTATTTTGAAACTCTAGAGGCTAAAAGAACCCTGCTTAGAATTCAGGAAGGAGTCAGAGGAAGAGGCTGATAAATTATGATAAATAACTGTAAATTGCTCTCTCCATGCAGTGTCTACCAGTGTACATCCCTCATTCCCTACTCTTATAGCAGGCCACAGTGGTATTGAGTCCCTGGCTAGGTGCTTCTGACAGGAAAGGACATAAAATTTCTCTTCCCCAAGAACAGGGGTGTGTATAACTGAACACTGATGATGGTTTTCAAGAAGAAATATTTTTTTAATTAGAGAGGTTGTAGGTTTACAGAAAAGTCATGTAAAACATATGTTCCCTTATACCCACTATTGTTGATACTTTACATTGTTGTGGTACCTTTGTAACTATTTAAGAAAGAATATTAAAGTATTACTATTAACCATAGTCCATAGTTTACATTATGTGTATTTTTCCCATATACCACCCTGTTATTAACACCTTATGATACTGTACTACATTTGTTATAATTCATATAAAATATTCCTATATTTGTACTATTAACCACAGTTCATTGTCCACAGCAGCGTTCACTGTGTTATACCATCCCATGTTTTGTCTTCCAACTTTCCTTCTAGTAACACACGAACTAAACTTCTCCTTTCAACCACATTCTTACACTCACAATAATGTGCTACCATCACCGCTATCCATTTCCAAACATTAACAGTCAACCTAAATGGAAATTCTGCCCAAATTAAGCATGAACTCTCCATTCTCTATCTCCATTCTTATCCCCCTGGTAACTTATATTCTATATTCTAACTCTATGAGTTTGCTTATTATAATTAGTTCATATCAGTGAGATGATAAAATATTTGTTCTTTTATGTCTTGCTTATTTCACTCAACATAATGACCTTAAGGTTCATCCATGTTGTCGCATGCAATCAGGACTTTATTCTTTCTTATCCCTGAATAATATTCCATTGTATGTCTATACCACATTTTGTTTATCCGTTCGTCAGTTGATGGACATTTGGATTGCTTCCATCTTTTGGCAATTGTGACTAATGGTGCTATGATCATCCGTGTTCAAATAACTGTTCATATCCCTGGTTTCAGTTCTTCTATGTATATACCTAATAGTGGGATTGCTGGATCATATGGCATTTATATACTTAGCTTCCTGAGGAATCGCCAAACTGTCTTCCTCAGTGGCTACACAATTTTATATTTCCCCCAGCAGTGAAGGAGTGTTCTTTTTTAAAGATTTTATTCATTTCTCTCCCCCTTCTTTGTTTTTGTGCTCGCTATCTGCTCTCTGTGTTCTTCTGTGTCTGCTTGTCTTCTCTTTAGGTGGCACTGGGAACTGATTCTGGGACCTTCCAGAGTGGGAGAGAGGCGCTCAATCTCTTGTGCCACCTCAGCTCCCTGGTCTGCTGCATTGCTTATTGTCTCTTCTCTGTGTCTCTTTTTCTTGCATCATCTTGCTGTGCCAGCTCTCTGCGTGGGCCAGCACTCTTGCACAGGCCAGCACCCCTGGCCCATGTGCCAGCTTGCCTTTCACCAGGAGGCTCCAGAAATCGAACCCTGGACCTCCTGTATGGTAGCCCAATCGCTTGAGCCATACTCGTTTCCCAGGAGTGTTCTTACATCTCCACATCTACTCCAACACTTGTAGTTTTCTGTTTTTTAATTGTGGCCATTCTAGTAGGTGTGAGATGATCTCATTGTGGTTTTGATTTTCATTTCCCTAATAGCTAGTGATGTTGAGCATCTTTTCACATGCTTTTTTAGCTATTTGTATTTTCTCTTTGGATAAAAGTCTACTCAAGTCTTTTACCCATTATTAAACTGTGTTGTTTGTGTTTTTATTGTTGAGTTGTAGGATTTCTTCATATATTCTGGATATTAAACCTTATCGGATATGTGGTTTCCAAATATTTTCACCCATAGAGTAGGTTGCCTTTTCACTTCCTTAACAAAGCCCTTTGAAAACAAAAGTTTTAAATTTTGAGGAGGTCCCATTTATTTATTTTTTGTTTCGTTGCTTGTGCTTAGGGTGTAAAGTTTAAGAAACCATTGCCTATCAGAAGAGCTTGAAGATGCTTCTCTATATTTTCTTATAGGAGGTTTATGGTCTGTTCTTATATTTTGGTCTTTGATAAATTTTAAGTAATATGCTTTAAACTATGGAAGTGCAAGTCCTTCGACTTTCATCTTCTATTACAAGATGTTTTTGGCTATTTGGGGCTCTTTACCCTTCCAAAAAAATTTAATAATTGACTTTTCCATTTCTGCAAAATTGGCTGTTGGAATTTTGATTGGTATCACATTGGATCTGTAAATCAATTCGGGTAAAATTCTCATCTTAACAATACTTAGTCTTCCAGTCAATGAACATGGAAGGTCCTTCCATTTATTTAGGTCTTCTTTGATTTCTTTTTGTAATGTCTTGCAGTTTTCTGTATATAAATCCTTTACATCCTTGGTTAGATTTATTCCTAGATAGTTGATTCTTTTAGTTGCTATTGTAAATGGAATTTTTTGTTTGATTTCCTCCTCAGATTGCTCATTACTAGTGTATAGGAACACAGTGATTTTTGCACATTGATCTTGTTTCTCTCCACTTGCTGAATTTGTTTATTAGCCCTAGTAGCTTTGTTGTAGATTTTTGGAACTCTCTCTATATGATCATATTGTCTACAAAAAATGAAAGTTTTGCTTCTTCCTTTCCAATTTGGATGTCTTTTATTTCTTTTTCTTGCCTAACTGCTCTAGCTAGAATTTCCAACATAATGTTGAATAACAGTGGTGACAGTGGACATCTTTTTCTTGTTCCTTATCTTAGAGAAAAAGCTTTCCGTCTTTCACAGTTGAGTATGATGTTAGTTATGGGGTGTGGAAGGTTTCTTCTATTCCTATCTTTTGAAGTGTTTTTATCAAAGGATGCTGGATTTTGTTAAATACCTTTTCTGTGTCAAATGGGATCATGTGGGTGTTCCCCTGTGATTTGTTAATGTGGTGTATTACGTTAATTGATTTTCTTGTGTTGAACTGATCAGAGCTTCTGATTAGCGAATTCAGATCCCTGAGTCCCACCTTTGAGAGCAGTTATTGTTTTAACCCGCCTTGGACAAAGATGGTATCAGCCATTGTTTCAATCCTCCCTGGACTGGGGAAGGAGGTGGTGGAGATTTAAAGACACCGGGCTGGGAAGTGGCTGTGGCTCAATCAGTGGGGCTCCCGTTTACCATGTGGGGGGCCCCGGGTTCGGTTCCCGGGGCCTCCTGGTGGGGGCAGGCCCGCCCGCGCGGCGTGGTTGGCTGGCCCGGCGAGCGCAGGCAGCAGGGGGGGGATGAATGAATAAATAAAATCTTTAAAAAAATAAAAAATAAAAAAAAAAAATAAAGACACCGGGCTTCCTCAGGTCTGTGGGCAAAAGTTAGTTGATGGGATGCATTTGCTGGGCAGGCTAGGAAAGTGCTGCTTTTGAGAACCCTTTGAGAAGTTGTTGGTGCTCTTCCTTACCCCCTTCACAAGGCACTTTGGAGCCAGTATAGGCCCTCTTCATGGGTCCCTGCCCTGGGTGCACCTGGAGCAGGCTTCTAGGGAGTGTGGGAGTGATCATTTTGTCATAATGTGTTGTATCAGTGGGTGGAGACCTACATACTGAGCGGGAAGGTATTGGACTTCCATCCTCCAGAGGACCGATTTGTTCACAAATAAAGAGGTGGGAGTCTCTCGAGAGCAGGGTCGGTTCCTAATAGGGGAGGACAAACCAATGTGTCAAGACCTCAGTCTTGTTGCATGTACCTGTGAATCTTGTCATCCAAGGAGTGAAGCCAGGGGGTTGATGTGGGCCCTGAGGGGAGGGAGAGGGAGGAATAGAATAGATGGAACAGAGGGTATTTAGTGGGCAATGGAAGTGTTCTACATGATCTTACAATGATGGGCACAGGCTATGTTAAATTTCATCAAAATTTATAAAAATGTATGGTCTAAAATGTAAACCGTAATGTAAACCACTGACCATGTTTAGAATGACCAAATTGGGAAGGTCTTCCCTGGACCCTCTGGGTGAGTGACTATCCTCTTAGAATTTACCCTCCAGGAGAAAGCAGTGTGATACAATCAAAAAGATTGTAAAAAACTATAGAGGCTGACAGTCTGGGACAAAAGCCCTGCCGGCTTCAGATACCTGGGAGAGGCAGGTTTCTCCCCTTGGAGACAGAGGAAACAACCAAGCTCTTGTAAGTAGGGGGACTTTAGAACAATTAACAAAGAAAAGCCCAGGACAAGACAAAGGCCCAGTAAGACAGGGAAAAGCCTGCACGTTGTCTTTCCTTTTGGTAGACTTTCTTGATAGGAGCAATGAAGCTTAAGAAAATCTTAGTTTTGTCACCAGCTAGTTATAAACATAAGAAACAGACACCCCAGGGAGTAAATCCTACAGTGAAAGTTTTAAAGTATTAAAATGTACAGTGAGCAACAAAAGAGTACTAGACAAAGAAATAGGAAATGATAGCACAAGCAAAGGAAGAGGATAAAAATACAGAAAAGCCAGTGAAGAAGAAGAGAATGTGGACGTACTGAACAATGCCTTTTATAAATCATCTTAAAAATGCCCAAGGAAATGCAGGAAAATACAGAGAAAGAACTGAAAGATATCTAGAAAACAAAGAATGAGCAATATGAGAGTCTTTTAAGTAGAGGCAGAAATTTTAGAAGGGAACCAAACAGAACTACTGGAGTTGAAGACCACGATAACTAAGATGAAAAATGCCCAGGATGTTATCAAGAGCTGAATGGAGCTGGCAGAAGTAAGTAGAAGAGAGGACACTTGAAATGAGTCAGGCTAAGGAGCAGAAAGAAAAAAGAAATATTAAAAGTGAAAATAGCCTTAGACACCTCTGTTATACATCACAAACTACAATATATACATTATGGGAGTCCTAGAAGGAGAAGAATGAGAGAGAGGGGCAGAAAGACTAGTTAAAGAAATAATGACAGAGAACTTCCCAAACTTAGTCAACTTAGTCAAAGATGTGAATATGCACATCCAAGAAGCTGAGAGAACACCAAACAAGATAAACATGAAGAAAAATATGCCCCATCAAATACTGATTGCACTATCAAATGCAAAGGACAGGAAGAGAGTTCTAATAGCTGCAAGAGAAAGGGAAGTGTGGATTTCTCATCAGAAACCATGGAAGCATGAAGACAATGGGTTGAAATACTTAAAGTGTTGAAGAAAAACTATTGCCACCCAAAAATTTTATATCAGGTGAGACTCTCTTTCAAAAATGAGGGGTAATAAAGACATTCTTAGATAAACAAAAGCTGAGGGAATATGTCACCACTAGACCTTCCCTACAAGCAATGCTAAAGGGAGTTCTTCAAACTGAAATGAAATGACGCTAGACAGTGGTTCAATGCCGCATAAAGAAATAAAGACCTGTAGTAAAGGTAACGATTTGCGTAATTATAAATGCTAGCATTATTGTGTTGTATTATTTGGTATGTAACTATACTTCTTACTTCCTACAGGTGTTAAAATGAAATGTATAAAATAATGATAAATTTAGGTTTTTGGACATACAATGTACAAAGACACAAGTGGTAACAAGTACAAATAAATGGTGGGGAGTCAGAGGTGTATAGGAAAAATATATGTGCATGCTATTGAAATTAGGTTGGTATCAAACCTGATATAATTCTTGAATATATACAATGTTAAATTTTACTTCTATGATAACCACAAGGAATATAGATAAAAATATATACAGATAGAAATAAGAAGGTACTCAATATGGTATAACATAAGAAAGCAAATAACTATAAAAGTAGGCTTTAATGAAAGTGAGATACACAGAAAATGGGATACTTTTAAGTTGTAAGAAAAATGAAATCAGGATTGCATATGACAACATGGATGAACCTTGAGGACATTATGTTGATTGAAATAATTCAGACACAAAAGGACAAATCTTGTATGGTCTCACTGTGATATGAACTAAAACCATGAATAAACTCATGAAGGTAAACTCTAGAGTATAGGTCAAAAGGAAATTGAATGTAGGTTGTGAATGGGACTGCCATAGAATTTTTAATATGTTATTCTAAATGTGTGGAAATGAATAGAGTTGGTGGCTGAAAGGGGTAGTCAGTGGATATAATATTTCAGTTGAAAGGAAGCTAGAAAATAATGTATGAACTGTATAATACTGCTAAGGAGGAAGGGAATCTTCTATTTGAAGAAAGGTGAATAGAATTCTACAAACATAATCACATATTTCAGAGACAATCTTACCTAGGAAAACATGATTCTGATTAGTGGACCAATAAAGTCAGAATTGTCAATTAGTAGAAACTTTAATGTCTATTTCCACTTCCTTAGTATACACCTAAATAATGATTTTGAATCTGTACTTTGCTATAAGAAAAATAAATCCAATACTAAAAATAGCTAAAAAAAAAAAAAAAAAAAAAAAGAAAGTGAGGGACAAAAAAGGTATAAGACTTACAAAGGCTATGTAGCAAAATAGCAGAAGAGAGACCTGTATTACCAGTAGTAACTTTAAATGTAAAGGAATCAAACTCTCCAGTCAAAAGGCAGAGATTTGCAGAATGGATAAAGGAGCATGACCCAACTATATGCTGTCTGCAAGAGACTCACTTTGAATTTGATGGTAAAAAGATGGGAAAAATATATTATGCAAGTAGTAACAGAGTGAGCTGGGGTGGCTACACTAAAATTGGATAAAATAGATTCTAAGTGAAAAACAGTTACCATGGACAAATACGGATATTACATATTGATACAGGGTACAATTCAACAGGAAGATGTAACAATTATATATGCACCTACCAGCAGAGCCCCAAAATATATGAAGCAAATACTGACAGATGTGAAAGGAGAAATTGATGGTTCTATATTAATACTAGGGGACTTTAATACTCCACTCTCAATAATGGATAGAACATCTAGTTAGAAGTCCATTAAGGAAGTACAGGAATTTAATGATACACTAAAGCAATGAGACCTAACAGACATATATAGAACACTGTACCCAACAAAAACAGAATACATGTTCTTTTCGAGTGCACATGGGTCATTCTCCAGGATACACCAAGTATTGTGTCACAAAACAAGTCTCAAGAAATTGAAAAATATTGAAATCATATAATGTATATTCTCCAACCACAATGGAATGAAGCCAGAAATCAATAACAGAAGGAGAAGGGAAAATACATAAATTTGTGGAAGTTAAACAACATACTCTTAAACAATCAATGTGTTAAAGAGGAAATTAGAAGTGAAATTAGGAAATATCTTGAGGTAAATGAAGATGAAAATGCAGCATTCCAAAACTAATGGGATGCAGTGAATGCATTGCTGAGAGGGAAATTTATAGCACTAAATGCTTACATTTATGTGACAATGCCCTGTGAACATTTTAACACATTTATATACCTTATATGTATGCCCAGGTGAACTTCCTCCCATGTATCCCCCATCACTGACACCCCATACCAATGATCCTCCCCCCGCCCCAGCTGTAACCCATCTGTGATCTAAAGCTTTTTCAAAAATGAAGCCAATAAAATAGCCAAATACAGTTAATAGTAAAACGAAATAATGATGACTGGTTTAAATATAAGAAATAAAATACATAAGTTTTTTTTTAAAAATCTAAAAATAAAATAAAATTTTAAAAATTGGGATATTAAAAAATAATGAAAAGTATTTAAAACTTTTTTGACATATTTTTGCCTTTCATCACTATAATATCGGTTGTCGTGTATGTACAGTGCCATTTTCTTCCATTTATTCCCCAGTGTCTTACTTTTTTTCATTTTGTTTTCCAAGAAGTTTTAGGTCACAGTAAAGTCACATACAGGATACAGGGGACTCCCGTATACCCAACATCCTCTCCATTTTCCCCCTTCTCGTATTAATACCTTTTTATATGTGGATGTTACATTTGTCAAAACTGATATACAAATAGTGAAACATAGCTACTAACCATGGTCAGTGGTTTACATTATGGTTTACATTTTAGACCGTACACTTTTGTAAATTTTGATGATATTTAACATGGCCTTTGTCCATCATTGCAAAATTATGTAGAACACTTCCATTGCGCACGAAATACCCCCTGTTTGATCTATTCTATTCCTCTATCCCCCTCCCCTCGAGGTCCATGGCGACCCCCTGGCTTCACTCCTTAGAAAACAAGATTCTTAGTTACTTGCAGCAACATTAAGGTCTTGACACACTGGTTTGTCCTTCCCTATTAGGAATTGCCCATGCTCTCGAGAGACTCTTGCCCCTCTGTTTGAGAACATATCGGTCCTCCTCAGGACTGCTCATTATGTGGGTCTCCACCCACTGATAAAACACTCTGACAAAATGATCACCCGCACACTCCCTAGAAGACTGCCCCAGGTGTGCCCTGTCCTGAATGCTCCCCCCACCATCCAACACTCTAAAACAATAACCCTTCCTTGTCATATTGTCATAAGAGCATTCCCGACGGATTTTTGAAAGAGTGGCAAAGACCACTAATTTGGGAAAGAATAATCTCTTTAACAAATGGTATTTGGAAAGGTAGTTCTCCATTTACAAATAAAGAAGGAGGACTCACACCATATATAAAATCCTACTCAAAATGGATGAAAGATCTAAATATAAGAGCTAGAACTATCAAACTTCTAGAAGAAAAGATAGGGAAGCATCTTCAGGACCTTGTGTTAATCAATAGTTTCTTAGACTTTGCACTAAAAGCACAAGAAACTAGAAGAAAAAAATAGATAAATAGTACCTCATGAATATTAATAACTTCTTTTTCTCCAAGGACTTTACCATGAATAGAAAACGGCAATCTACAGAATGGGAGAAAATACTTAGGAACCACATGTCCAATAAAGGTTTAATATCCAGTATATATAAAGAAATCCTTCAATTTAAGAACAAAAGACAACCCAATTAGAAAAATGGGTAAAAGCCTTGAATAGGCAGGTGTCCAAAGAAGATGTACAAATGACCAGAAAGCGCATGAACTGATGGTCAATATGATTAGCCACTAGGGAAATGCAGATCTAAACCACAGTGAGATACCATTTCACACCCATTAGAATGGCGGCTATTAATAATACAGAAAATATGTATTTGAGAGGTTGTGGAGCAATAGAAGTATTCATTCATTGCCGGTTGTAGTGTAAAATGGTGCAGTCACTGTGGAAGATAGTTTAGTCGTTCCTCATAAAGCTAAGTATAGAACTCCCATGTGACCCGGTAATTGCACTATTAGGTATATACCCACAAAAATTGAAAGCAGGGGCTTAAACAAATTTAAACACCAATGTTCATTTTGGAATTATTCACAATTGCCAAAAGACGAAAGCAACCCAAGTGTCCCATCAAATGATGAATGGATAAATAAAACATGGTGTATACATACAATGGAATAATATTTGCTGTAAAAAGGAATGAAATCCAGATATACGTGACAGAATGAATGAATATTGAAGATGTCATGTTGAGTGAAATAAGCCAGAAATAAAAGGACAAATATTGAATAATCTCACTGATTTGAAACAATTATTATAAGCAAACTCATAGAGCCAGAATCTAGAATATAGGTTACCAGGGGATGGGGTGGGGTTAGGAAATGGGAAGTTAAATCTTAAAATATATAGGTTTCCTGTTTGTAATGATGGAAATGTTTTGGTAATGGATATTGATCATAGCACAATTGACAGTACTGAAATATATATCTGAATATGATTAAGAGGGGAAATATTAAATTGAGTATATGGCAACAGAATAAATAAAAAGAAATTCATGGAACTATGCTACTCAGTGACCTCTACTTTTAACCACTGGCTTTAATTAATAGTAAATATAAAAATGTGTTATCATCAATTGTAACAAATGTTTCACACTAATACAAGATGTTAGTGTTGGGGTGGTATATGGGAATTCTGTATTTTATGCATGATTGTTCTCTAATCCTACAACTTCTTCAATAATAAAAGAAAAAAAATGTTATAGCATTACCTGATATAGCAAGTTACCTTTTAGGTAAAAAATAAGAATGTTTGACTTTTTTCTTAATTATCCCTTATCAGCTCCAGAGTTCATCACTTTCCTTTCTTTTTTAAACTTTTTTTAACTTGCAATTTTTATCGAGATAATTGTAGATTGAAATGCATTAATAAGAAATAGTACAGAAGTATCCTGTGTAGAATTACCTACTTTCTCCCAATTTTGTACAACTGTTGTATAATACCACAATCAGTATATTAACATTGATATAATCAACCTGTCTCATTCAGATCTCCACAGGTATATGTGTGTGTGTGCGTGTTTTGTCCTATACAAGTTTGTCACCTGTGAAAGTTCATGTATCTACTACTACTGTGAAATTACAGAACAGTACTATCACCTCAAAGATCCCTAATGTTTCCTTTAAAATCACACCCATCATCCTCTCAACCATACCCTGTCCTTGGAAACAGCCAATCTATTCTCCATATCTATAGTTTTGTCATTTAAAGAATGGAATCATGGGAAGCGGCTGTGGCTCAATCAGTAGGGCTTCCGTTTACCATATGGGAGGCCCCGGGTTCGGTTCCCGGGGCCTCCTGGTGAAGGCAAGCCCGCCCACACGGCGCGGTTAGCTGACCCAGCGAGCACAAGCAGCAAGGGGGGGATAAATGAATAAATAAATAAAATCTTAAAAAAAAAAAATAAGAATGGAATCATGAAGTATATAAACTTTTGAGATTTCCCCTTTTTTCACCCCACATAAATCTGTAGAGATTGATCTGAATTGTTGCATGTATCAATACTCTGTTTCTTTGAATTGATGAGTAGTATTCCATGGTATGGATGTACCACAGACTATTCACTTATTGAAGGACATCTATGTTGATTCTAGTTTCTGGCTATTAAAAATAAAGAGGCTATGAATATTCATGTATAGGTTTTTGTTTGAACATAATTTTTCATTTTTCTGTCATAAATGCCCAGAAGAACAATTTCTGGGTTATGTGTTATTTGAATATTTAATTTGTTAAGAAACTACCAAACAGTATTCCAGAATGGCTGTACCACTTTACATTCCTACCATCAATCTATATGTGATCAGTTTCTCTTCATCCTCGCCAGCATTTGGTATGGTCACTACTTTTTATTTTAGCTATTCATATTGGTTTGTGCTAATTATCTATTGTGGTTTTCCTTAATGAGTAATGATGATGATATCTTTTCAAGTACTTATTTGCCCTCTGATATCCTCTGTTGAACTATCTGTTCTTGTCTTTTGCTCATATTCTAATTTGATTTTTTTTCTGTCAATTTTTCAGTGTTTTGTATATTTCAGATACAAGTCCTTTTTCAAATATGTGATTTGCAAATATGATTTGCAATCTATAAGTGTCTCTTTTTGTCCTTTTCACATGAGCTTTTAAGAAGCAAGAGTTTTAATTTTGAAATGACGCAATTTAACAATTTTCCTCTTATCAATTATGCTTTTAGTGTCAATCTGAGTATTCTTTGCCTTGCCCTATATCCCAAATATTTTCTTCTAAAATTTTTATACTTTTAGGTTTTACATTTAAGTCTATGATCCATTTTCAGTTAGATTTTGTATAAGGTGTGAAGTTTAGTTCCAGATTCATTTTTTGGCCTATGGATGTACAATATTCCCAACAGCATTTGCTGCCAAGGCTATGTTCCTATGTCGAATTGGTTTTGCACCTTTGTAAAAAATCAGTTGAGTATATTTGTGTGGGTCTGTTTCTGCATTCTTTATTCTGTTACATGGATATATGTTTTTTTTTTTTTTTATTCCTTCCCTCATACCACAATGTTTTCATTATAATACCTAAATAATATGATAAAATTGGTCAGAGTGATTCCTCCCCCTTTATTCTTCTTTATCAAGTTTGTTCCAGTAATTATAGGGCCTTTGCCTTTCCATATAACTTTTAGAGTAAGCTTGTCTATGTCTACAAAAACTTTGCTGAGATTTTGATAGGAACTAAAATAAACCTGTGGATCAATATGGCATAATTGACATCTGTACTGTGTTGTCTTCCAATCCATGAGCATGATATGTCTCTCCATCTGTTTCGGTCGTCTTTTATTTCTATCATCAGTATTTTGTGATTTTCTGCATAAGATCCCGTACATGTTTTGTTTTGTGTATAGTTAAAAATTTTATTTTCTTTGGAGTGATTGTGAATGGTATTATGGTTTTTAAAAATTTTCATTTTTAAAGAAACTTTTTATTACATATATGCTACACAAAACAATATAAGGGATTCCCATATGTCGCACTCCCCAACCCACACTTTCCCACATGAACAACATCTTTCATTAGTGTGGTATATTTGTTAAAATTTATGAACCCATATTGAATCATTGCTACTAACTATGGACTACAGTTTATATTATAGTTTATACTCTGTCCCTCACAGTTTTGTAAGTTATGACAAAATATACAATGGCCAGTATGTGTCACTGCAGTGTCATGCAGAGCAAAACCAGTGTCCCCCAAATGCCCCTATATTACACCTAGTCTTCCCTCTCCCCATCCCTCAGAACCTCTGGTAGCCACTGCTTTTACATCAATGGTAGGAGTTCTATTGCTAGAATAATAATACGTTTTTAGTAGAATAATTGTAAGTCTACTTAGTCTATTGTTCATTCCCCAATCTTAAGGATTTTAGGATGGCGATGCCCACTGTTTCTAATTGAGAGGTGACTTAGATCCCATGGGTCAGATGGTTGGAACTATCTTGCTTACAGTTGCAGACACTGTCTTTTCCTTGGGATGGGTGTTGTCCATCGCCATCTCCTTGTTAGTTGTCCTGGGTCAGTCCAATGAACTGGAGAGTAGGTCTGGCAACTCTGCTGGAATTCAGGGCTCAACTGGCACATGGATGAACCAATGATTTAAATCTCTGGGACATATATATATCAAGTACAGTGCTAATTATAGGTTCAAATAAAAGACGCAGAAGAGCCATGTGTAGAGAACCTATAAATGAGTCTAACACTGTTACCCTGGGGAGCATACATTCCAAAGTAAGGCCCACTGACGGGGTGCTGAATTCGTGAGCTGTCTGCCCTGCTTATAGTTTCTGTATGTCTCTAGAGCCCACAGGAGCCCCGCTTTTGGAGGCACTGTTTACTCTGGCAGTCAATGAAATCCTGCTGTGACTTGCATAAGCCTAACTTCTGGAATGACCTTCTGACTCACTTTGAAATTTTAGCCATAAACACTCATTTGTATTTATCATTTCCCCCTTTTGGTCAAGATTTTTTTCCAGATGCATTGCTAGTTGGTGCTTGTTAATAATCCCTCTGGGCCAGAGAGGCTCATCCCTGGGAGTCATGTCCCTTGTGGGGGGGGAAGGTAGTGTGTATATATGCTGAGTTTGGTTTAGATAGAGACCACATTTGAGCAACAAGGAGGCTTTCAGGAGGTAGCTCTTAGGCAATATATAATACTAGGCTAAGTTTCAATTTCACAAGAAAATGTTCGTAAGTACAATCATCAATATCAAGGGACTGGCGTAATGGTCTGTCTTCCTTCACTAGGCACTGCCTTTGCCCTCGGGGCATTCTTGCTGACCTATTAGAGAATGTAGCAGAACTTCCCATTAAGGGAATTCAATATTCTTTTGGTTATTGTGTAGATCTCCACCCACTGAGACAATGTTCCATGAACACTTGAACATAGTCATATGCCTTAGAGGCATGCCCCAGGTGAACCCCTTCCCATGCATCCCCCCCATCACTGACACCCCACACCAGTGAGTCTCCCCTGTCACTGCTGGGACCCTTTGGTGATTCATAACCTGTCCAAAAATGAAGCCAACAAAATAACCAAATAAAATTAATAAGAAAATGAAATAATGGTAGTTTAAAAAATAACCAATAAAATACAAAAAAAATTTAAAATAGAAATAATAAGTAAGATCTCTTGTATTATATGTACAGTGACATTTTCTTTCATATATTCCCCCAGTGTCTTTCTTTTTCTTCATTTTATATTCAAGGAAGCTTTAGGATACAGAAAAGTCACATAGAGAAGGTATTATGTTTTAAATTTTGGTTTCCATATATTCATTGTTCATATATAATAAAGTGAGTTAATTTTTTTTGTTTGTTTGTTTTTTTTTTTTGTTTTTTTTGTTTTTCATTGTTATTTTTTTATTTTTTTTATTTTTTATTATGGGTAAAAATCAAAATTCTCACAATACATACACATATATGCATATATATTTATATATCATTTTACAAAAGTGAGTTAATTTTGAGGTGTTTATCTTTTATCCTATGACCTTGCTGAACTGACATAAGTTCTATGGGCATTTTTCTGGGTTCTTTGGAATTTTCTATGTATAGAATTGTATCTTTTGCATATAAAGATAATTTTATTTCCTTTATTCTATCTGTATTATTTTTATTTTTTTTCTTGCCTAATTGCACTTTCTAGAACGTTCAGCACTATGTTGTATAAGAGTGATGAAAGCAGATATCCTTTCCTGTTCCTAGCTGAGTGGGAAACAGGAAAGGATATTATGTTTCACTATTAAGTATAATGTTAGCTGCAGGATTCCCCCCCCCCAATGGCTCCCTTTTCTCTTTGCATGCCATTTTTGTTTATTGTTTGCACTTATCTGCTCATTGTTTTTTGCTCATTGTCTGCTCATTTTTTTCTTTAGGAGGCACTAGGAACCGAACCTGGCACCTCCTATGTGGGAGGCAGGTACTCAACTGCTTGAGCCACATCCGCTCACTGCTCATTTTGTTTTTTGTGGTTTTTTTTTGCTCATTTTTCTCCTCGTTGTTTGCTCATTGTTTTTGCTCACTGTCTGCTCGTTTTTTAAATTGTTTATTATTTTTCCCTTGTTCTCTGCTTGTTGTTTTTGCTCATTGTCTGCTCATTGTTTTTGCTTGATGTTTGCTCGTTGTCTACTTGTTGTTTGTTTGTCTTCATTAGGAGGCACCAGGAACCAAACCCTGGACCTCCCATGTGGAAACGGGCGCTCAAGTGATTGAACCATATCTGTTCCCCATAGCCGTGGTATTTTTGTAGATGCTTTTCATCAAATTGAGGTAATTTTCCTTTATTCCAAATTGCTGAGAGGTTTTTTTTTTTTCTTTCAGGAATGAGTGTTGGATTTTGCCGAATAATTTTTCTGAATCAATTGATATGATTATGATTTTTCTTCATCAGCTCCTTGATATAATTTATTATATTGATTTTTTTTTTTTTTAATGTTGAACCACCTGGAATAAATTTCCCTTTATAATGGCGTGTATTTTCATACATTGTTGGATTCAAGTCACTAGTATTTTGGTGAGGATTTTCGCATCTAAGTTTATGAGTGATATAGGGCACTTAATTTTCCTTTCTTTTACTGCCTATGTCTGCTTTTGGTTTCAAAGTAATACTACCCTCAAAATAAGTTTGGATGTCTTATTTCCTCCTTTATTATCTTTTGGCTATTTTGTAAAATTGATTTTAGTTGTTCTTTAAATGTTTGGTAGAACTCTCCAGTGAAACCATATGGACCTGGAGATTTCTTTTAGGGGAAGTTGTAAATTTTGAGTTGAATTTCTTATTGGTTACGGACTATTTGGATTGTCTGCTTCATCTTGCTTGAATTTTGTTATTTTGTGGTTTTCAAGAAATTGATCTGTTTTTCTCAGTTTTCCAATTTTCCAAGTTGTCCATGGTATTTCCTTTTATTTAAAAAATTTTTATTGTGGGAACATATATGTATAACATAAAATTTGCAATCTTAATTATTTTAAAGTATACAATGTGGTGGCGTTAGCTACATTTACAATATTGTGCTACCACCACTACCATACATTATGAAAATTTGTCATCAGCCCAAACAGATTTGCTGTACCAATTAAGCCAATAATTTATCATTCCCCCCTCTACCTGTTCCCTGGTAACCTCTAATCTACTTTCTGTTGCTATGAATTTGCCTATTTTAGTTATTTCATATAAGTGGTATCATATAATATTTTTCCTTTGGTGCCTAGATTCTTTGACTTAAAATGTTTTCAAGGTTCATTCATGTTATAATGTGTTTCAAAATTTCATTCTCTTTTATGGGTGAAAATATACCACATTTTGTTTATCAGTTTATCTGTTGATGGACACATGGGTTGTTCCAATATTTGGCTATTGTCAATAATGCTGTTATGAACATTGTCCAGACCCTGATTGCAATTCTTTGGGGGCATATACCTAGATGTGGAATTGATAAATCATATGGTAATATTTTGATTAAATTTTTGAGGAAACAATAAATTGTTTTCCACAGTGGCCGCACCATTTTACATTTCTGACAGGAATGCACTAGACTTCTGATTTCTGCACATTCCTGCTAAACACTTGTTAATTTACTTTTTAAATAATAGCTTCCCTAGTGGGTATGAGGTGGTATGTCATTGTGGTTTTGATTTGCATTTCCTTTATGACTAATGATGTTGATCATCTTTTCATACACTTTCTGGTATATCATCTTTGGAGAAATGTCTATTCAAGTCCTTTGCCCATTTTCTAATTGGGTTATTTGTCTCTTTGTTGTTGAGTTCTTTAAATATTCTGGTTATTAAACTTTTATTAGATATATGACTTGCAATTATCTTTTCTCATTCTGTCTTTTATCTTTTCTACATAATGTCCTTTGATGTGCAAAAGTTATTAGTTTTAATGACGTCCATTTAATATTTTTCTGTTTTCCCTTATGCTTTTCATATTTCTAAGAATCCATTGCCAAATCCAAGGTCATGAAGATTTTCCCATTTTCTTCTAAGAGTTTTATGGTTTTATCTCTTTCACGTGTGTATTAGTCAGCCAAAGGGGTGCCAATGTGAAATACCAAAAATGGGTTGGTCTTTATAAAGGGTATTTATTTGGGACAGAAGTCCACAGATACCAAGCCATAAAGCGTTAAGTTTCTTCTCACCAAAGTTCATTGCCATGTGTTGGAGCAAGACAGCTGCTGACGTTTGCCAGGGTTCAGGCTTCTTGGGTTCCTCTCTTCCAGGGGCTGCATTTCTCTCCAGGCTTAGCGCTTCTGGTTCCTCTACAAGGTCAGCTGTAGACTATCAGGCAAACGGCTCACTTCTCTTTCTCTGGGGCCTTTTCTCCAACATCAAAACTGCTTCAACTCTGTTCTTGTCATGCCTTTTATATTTGATTCCCCACCCATCAAGGGGTGGGGCTCAACGCCCTACTGACGTGGCCCAGTCAATGCCCTAATCATAACTTAATCATGCCCAGATTAACAGATCAGTTTACAAGCATGATCCAATTATATTTTTGGAATTCATAATTACATCAAACAGCCCAATTGCAACAATGTGTTATAGGTTTTAGGTCATTGATCTATTTTCAGTTAATTTTTGTATATGGTGTGATGTAGGGATCCAACTATGTTCTATTATATGTGGAAATCCACTTTTCCCAGAACCATTTGATGAAGACACTATTCTTTTCCCATTGAATGAACTTGCCACCCTTGTGAGAAAAAAAATGATCATAGATGTATGAGTTTATTTCTGAACTCTAGATTCTATTTTCCTGGTCTAAATATCTAGACTTATGTCATTACCACACTGTTTTGCACTAAGTTTTGAAATCAGGAAGTGTGCATCCTCCAATTTTGTTCATTTTCAAGATTTTTTGGTGCTATTTGGACTTCCTTGAAATTACATATGAATTTGAAGTTCACCTTTTCCATTTACGTAGACTTTTTGCTATAATTTTGATAGGTATTGCTTAGATTCTGTAGATCACACCGTGTAGTATTGATATCTTAACAATATTGCCTTCCCATGCATGAACATGGGATATCTTCCCATTATTTAGGTCTTTTAAAATTTCTTTCTTTAATGTTTTGTAATTTCAGAGTATTGAATTTCAGGTAGTTTCATCTTCTTGGTTTAATTTTATTCCTAGATATTTCATTCTTTTAGATGCTATTGTAAATGGAATTGTTTTCTAAATTTCCATTTTGGATCGTTCATATCTCTTTTATAGAACACAACTTATTTTTTGCGTGTTAATATTGTACCCTGAAACTTTGTTGTACTTGTTTCTTAGCTTTAAGAGTTTTCTTGTGGATTTGTTGGGATTTTCTACTTGATCATATTTGTGAATAGATATTGCTTTACTTCTTCCTTTCCAATTTGGTTGCTTTTTATTTCTATTTCTTGCCTAATTGCTTTCGCTAGAACTTCTATTATAATATCAAATACCTGTGGTGAAAAAGGCCTCCTTCTATTGTTCTTGATTTTAAGGGGAAATCTTTCAATCTTTTTAAAAAATATTTTAAAAGATGCTTAGATTACATAAATGTTACAAAAAAAATACAGGGATTCCCATGTTCCCCACCTCCCACACCTCCCATAATATCCCACATAAACATCTTTCATTAGTGTGGCACATCACCTGCAATGGATATACACATCCTGGGGCTTTGCCACTAAGCTTGGACCATAGTTCACATTGTAGACCACACTGTCTCCCATACAGTTGTGAAATGGCCTATACCTGTCATTGTAATGTCACTCAGGATAATTTCTGAGTCCCGAAAAAGCCCCTGTATTATAACTGCTTTTCCCTTCCTTGCTCCGAAAGCATCCAGTGGCCACTGGCTCCACCTCACTGTTGTAATTTCTTCCATTGCTTGAATCACAATATTTCTACAACAGAATACCATAAAGCCCACTCTAGTCCATGCTCTTACCCCAATGCCAAGGAGTTTGGGATGGTGATGTCCACTCTTCCTCCAAGTGATATCCCATGGATACGGTGGATGGGATTATCCTGCCTGCAGCTGCAGGCTTTCTCCTTTCCCTGGGATGGCCGTTGTCCATCATCATCTCCTCACCAGGTGACTTGGTGAGTCCATTGAGCTGTAGAGTAGGAGTTGCAGCTCCACCAAGATTCCAGGCACAGCTGGCACATGGGCAGGCCAGAGGCTCCAGTCTCTGGAAGTACACCTACAAACTCCAGTATCACATATAGGTTTGAATATAAGGGACTGATGGACCATGTGCAGGGAGGACTTATTTGAGTCCAACTCTGTCACTCTCAGGAGCACAGATTCCAAAGTAGAGCCCACTGATAAGGCATCAATGTTTGGAGCTATCCCCCCTTATATAGGACCTGGGTGTCTCCAGAGCCCTCAGGAGCCCCTCTGTGTGGGGTGATATCCACTTTGGTGTTCTATGAGATCCTACTGAGGTGTGCATAAGCGTTACCTCTGGGATGACCTCCCGACTCTCTTTGAAGTCTCTTAGCCACATGAACTCATTTGTCTTTACCTTTTCCCCCTTTTATTCAAGGTCTTTTTCCAGTCATATTGCCAGTTGGCAGTTGGTATTAATCCCTCGATGCCAGGGAGGCTCATCCCCGGGCGTCATGTCCCACGCTGGGGAGAAGGTAATGCATTCATATGCTGAGTTTGGCTTAGAGAAAGGCCACATTTGAGCAACAAAGAGGCTCTCAGGTGGCAACCCTTAGGCACCCCATAACAGTAGGCTAAGTTTCAATTACAAGAGCAAAGACTCATAAGGCTAGTCATCAATAACAAGAACCCATTAGTGGACCATCCTCCTTTGCCAGATATTGCCCCTGCACTCGCGGGTCTGTTGCTGCTCCCTTGGAGAAGGGAATTCAGGCTGGGAATTCAGTATTCCCTCCTTTATTGAGTGATTGTCCATCCACTGTGACCCTGCTGCACACCTTGATCATTTGAACAATTTTATATATCTTCCATGTATTTTCAGGTGAACTTCCTCCCATGAAACCTCCATCCCAGACACCCCCCACCAATGATCTGCTGCCCCCAATGTAACCTTTCTGTGATCTAAACCTTCCATGAAGATGAAGCCCCTATAGTAGCCAAATAAAATTAATAGGAAAATGAAATTATAATGATAAGTTTAAATGTAAGAGAGAAAATACATGGAATCTCAGAAAGAAAAACCTAAAAATAAAATAAAATTAAAGGATTAGAACATTCAAAAAATGAGAAAAAAAAACAAAAACAAAAAAAGATTAAAAAATTATTATTATTATTGTTTCCTTTTATCATTGTATTATCAGGTGTCCAGTCTGTACCATGGCACCTTCCCCCCCTCACTCCCCAGTGTCTCTCAAACTTTCATTTAATTTTAAAGAAATTTTAGGTCACAGCAAAGTCACACACAGAATACTAGAGGCTCTCATATACCCAACCTCCTCCCCCTTTCCTCACCCCATATTAAAACATTTCTGTATGTGGATGGTAGCATTGTTATAACTGTTATACAGATAGTGAAACATAGCTACTAAACATTGTGAATGGTTTACAGTATAGTTTACAATTCAGACGGTACAGTTTAATAATTTTTGATGATATTTACCATGTCCTGTGTCCATCACTGTAAGGTAATGAAAAACATTTCCCATGACCACTAAATACCCCCTGTTTGATTTTTTCTGTTCCTTCCTCCCTCTACCCCTGGGGCACATGACACCCCCCTGTCTTGACTGATTGGATGACAAGATTCATAGTTACGTGCAACAAGAGGTCTTGACACACTGATTGTCCTCCCCTATTAGGATCCACCCTTGCTTCTAAGAGACACCCACCTGTCTGTTTCTGGGTGAATCGGTCCTCCCAAAGATGGGAGTCCTTCTCCTTCCCACTCACCATGTGGGTCTCCACTCCCCGACACCTCACATTATGACAGAATGAACACACACACTCCCCAGAAGCCTACTCCAGATGCGCCCCGTCCTGAGTGCCCCCCACAACCTACACCCTAAACCAGTAACTCTATCTTGTCATATTACCATAAGAGTATTCCCACTCCTGCACTTTCAACCGCATACCCACAAATCCCATGTTCACCTGGTCTCTCTCCTGTCTTTCCCCCCAGTATCCTGGGTATTCTAACTCGCCCTTCCTAATATACCCACCTGTCAAATCTGCACCACCAAACCCAGTAATATCACTACCCACCTGTCCCTATCCTTCAATATGCAACTATACTCTATCACTTTACCTTAGATTATGCCCATATGGGTGATGGCTCACAACCTTCTCTTCTCTTTCTCTCCCTTGTTAACCTATCTTTCAGACAATGGTTCTCAGAGACTGCTCGCTTTCCTCAATTCAAATCAGTTAGGTCATATACTTTTCATCCTTCAATGCCTGGCTTGCTTCACTCAACATAAAATCTTCAGGAGTCATCCATGTTATTCCATGTGTTAGCACTTTAGTCCTACTTACAGCTGAGTAATAGTCTATTGTATATATGTACCACATTTTGTTTATCTATTCATCTGTTGATGGGCACCAGGGCTGATTCCAACTTTTGGCAATAGTGAACAATGCCACTATGAACATTGGTATGCATATATCTATTTGTGCCTTTGCTTTCAATTCTTCTGGGCATATACCCAGCAGTGGAATCATTGGATCATACGGAAGATCTATTGTTAGTTTTCTGAGGAACCGCCAAACTGTCCTTCACAGTGGCTGGACCATTTAACAATCCCACCAGCAGTGGATGAGGGTTCCTATTCCTCCACATCCTCTCCAACATTTAGTGTCTGCTGTTTTTTTAATAGCTGCCATTGTGATGGGTGTAAGATGGTATCTCATTGTAGTTTTGGTTTGCATTTCCCTAATAGCTAGCGATGTCGAGCATTTTTTCATGTGCTTTTTAGCCATTTGTATTTCTTCCTTGGAGAAGTGTCTTTTCAGGTCACTTGCCCATTTTTAAAATGGGTTGTTTGTCTTTTTATTTTCGAGGTGTAGGATTTCTTTATATATGCAGGATAGTAGGCTCCTATCAGATATATGGTTGTCAAATATTTTCTCCCATTGGGTAAGCTGCCTTTTTATTTTCTTAATAACGTCCTTTGAGGTGCAGACGTTTTTAATTTTGAGGAGATCCCATTTATCTATTTTTTTTTTTTTTTTTTTTCTGCTCGTGGTTTGGGTGTGAAAATCTTTCAATCTTTTGCCATTGCTTATAGTGTTAGCTGTGGGCTTTTCATAAATGCTCTTTAACATGTTAAGGAAGTTTACTTCTTGTCATATTTTCTGAAAGTTTTTATCATGAAATTGTGTTGGATTTTGTTGGTTACCTTTTCTGCATCAATTGAGATGATCATTTATTTTTTATTCATTCTATTATGTGGTATATTACATTGATTTTTCTCATGTTGAACCACTCCTGAATTCCTGGGATTAAATCTTATTAGTCATTAGGTGTAATTCTGTTAATGTGCTATTGGATTTGGGTTGCCTAGTACTTTGATGAGGATTCTTGCATCTATGTTCAAAATGGAAATTGGTCTGTAATTTTCTTTTCTTGTGGTATCTTTATCTGACTTTGTTATGAGGGTAATGCTGACCTCATAGAATGAGTTAGGATGTGTTTCCCCCTCTCCTATTTTTTTGTACAAATTTGAGCAGAATTGGTATTAGTTCTTTGAATGTCTGATAGAATTTACCAGTGAAGCCATCTGGTCCTAGTATTTTCTTTGTTTTGGGAGGTTTTTGATTACTGATTTAATCTATTTACAGTTTATAAGCCTGTTTAGATTTTTTCTTCTTCTTGAGTCAGTTTTGATTATTTGTATTTCTTAGAATTTGTTCCAATTTGTTGATTCTTCTAGGTTATCTCATAAATTGGTGTACCCATGTTCTCTTATAATGCCTTATAATCTCCATTTTATTTCTAATTTTAGTAATCTGTGTCTTTTTTTTTTTTTTTTTTTTTTTGTTACTCTAGCTAAGGTTTTGTCAATTTTATCAATCTTTTCAAAGAACCAATTTATGGTTTCATTGAATCTCTCTGTTTTTTGATTCTCTGTTTCATTTATCTCTGTGCTATGCTTTATTATTTCCTCTTTCTGCCATATTTGGATTTAGTTTTCTCTCTTTTTTTTGTTCCTCAAGTTGTGAATTTAGGGTATTGATTTGTGCTCTTGATTCTTCGTCTTTTTTAGTTTCTGGTTTTTCAGTTATTTATTTTCCTCTAAGCACTACCCTCCCCTATTCTCATAAATTTTGGTCTTTTGTGTTTTCATTTTCATTCATATCTAGGTATTTTTCTAATTTCCCTTGAGATTTCTTGTTTTACCCATTGTTGTTTAAGAGTTCGCTGTGTAATTCCCACATATTTGTGAACTTTCCAGTTTTCTTTGTGTTACTGAGTTTTTTCTGCATTTCAGTATGGTAAGAGAAGATACTTTGTGTCCCATACCGTGAACGTGGGCTGCCAGATTCAAGACTTCTGCTGAGCCAGGGATGGGGCAAGGGAAAGTAAAAACTCCACAAAGCTTTCCCACCATTTCTTGTTTGCCTTTATCTTGATTTAGCATTCTCTTTTTTGCCTATAAACCTTTGGTGTTTTTCAGAGTTCTGAGAAAGTTGGTCCTCAGAGTTTCTGTCTGTTTTTTTTTTTTTTTTTTTTTTTTTGAGGTAACAAGGCTTGAACCTTGGACCGTGTATGTGGGAAGCCAGCGCTCAGCCACTGAGCCACACCGGCTCCCCTCTGTCTGTTTTTTTGATGTTTCTTTTGAGGGACAGGAGTGTGGAGCTGTCAACTCTTCCATATTGCGGTCATCACTCCTTCCTTTCTTTTCCTAGAATCAAAGTTAAATTTACCAGGTTACATACATGTCTTTTTCCTTTTGAAAATCAAGGTTGCATTTGCCTCTATCCAGCCTTCTGCTCTTCTCTCATTATTCATCATTCTATCTATATAGCAGCATTTTGGGGGTCTTATCACAAGGACTTTCTTAGTATACTGGAATGTGATTATTCCAGGAAAGCAAAGTAGCTAAGTACTTCTTAATTTCTACTTGTTTCTCTGCTTTCAGTTTCATTCAATTAATGCTTTTTGAACCCTTTCTTGTCCTTTTCAATTTTCCTTAACACTTGGAAATAAAGTAGCAACTGATTGATTTTTACAAGTGTCCTTTTTACTGATTGCAATTTGAAATCTTTTTATGTTATCCTTAGAATGTTTTTTGTAAGGTTCAGGTTATTCTGAACTTTGACTTTTTGGATATTTTGCAGAGAAATGACAAACTGTCACAGTCATCATTGTTTGTATGCCCTTAATTACATCAGTAAAGCTATGTGTACAAATTTGAGACTCAAACAGACTTGAGTTTGATTCCCACTTATACATCTTACTAGCTATGTTATTTGGATTTGTTATATAACCTCTGAGCTGTAGTTTCCTCATTTGTAAAATGTGAAATAATCATAGTAATAAAAGTAAGAGCAGTTACATAAGGTTTTTATGAGCATTAAATGAGAGAATACATATTAAGCATGCAGCACAGTTTCTGATGCAGCTATATACATTTTTAAAATCTGAGATTATAGAAAAACTTTTACCTCTATTTCTTGATACTTACTGTTTTTTCTTTTTTGTTATTGTGTAGTCATAATTTCGTTTTTGAGAACCAACTTTTGCTAATTAAATTATCAGGGATAGGGTGTACATATCTTTTAAACTGTGAAATTTCTCCTAATTTAATTGCAGCTGGCATTCTTATGCCAGTGCTGGTGACGGTCCTTTTACTGAGTAGTAAATGCATTTCACTGCTCTGTCTCCATGCAATTGATGTGGAGGTGTTAAAGTAGCCTTTCTGATTAACCATCCATAAATATTTCAAAATACGTACGTTGTGTGAATACCTAGCTTGCTTCTACATGCTACAAAATTTTTTGCTTTTTAGATATATCACATCATATGTCCTACCTGCATTTCTTCCTGTATTTTAGAGTAAATTTCATGGTTATATTACATCAGCATGCTTTTCTTGTGATAAATAAAGTTTTCTAGACATGTAGTTTAAACTCTCTGAACAGAAATCATATCTAATTGTATATTTTGTTTAGTGCCCAACCCATTGTCATTTACATGTTTATTACCTGAAATGAGGTTGCAGTTCTATGAAGGTCAGTAAATTGACATCAGTATGAGTTTATTGTAACTAACCTGTTTCTTCCAGTGTGTTTTACCTCTTGAGTTAAAGTAGGTAATCTTTTTAATCTTAGTAAATATTAAGGTTTCATGTTTGATAGCTATAATTCTGGATCCTCCCAATACTCTCTTTTTTATTTATTTATTTATTTATTTTTTATTTTGTACATTTAATAATTGAAAACATAAGCAATAAAAAACTAAAAAGCAAACACAGATGAATAAATATATACATTTCTCAATTAAATGTAATGGATACATGTAAATTTTTTTGTTTTGTTTTGTTTTTTTTTTGTTTTTTTTTGTTTTTTTTTTGTGTGTGAATCAAACAATATATTACACAATATATTTGGTTCATAGTAATGCATTCATACAGTATTTGTCCTTTTGTGTCTGGCTTGCTTCACTCAACATAATGTCCTCCAGATTCATCCATGTTGCCATATGCTTTATGACTTCATTTCTTCTTACAGCTGCATAAAATTCCATCGTGTGAATAGACCACAGTTTGTTTATCCATTCATCTGTTGATGGACACCTGGGTTGTTTCCAACTTTTGGCAATGATGAATAATGTGGCTATAAACATCGGTGTGCAGATGCCTGTTCGTGTCACTGCTCTCAGTTCTTCTCGGTATATACCCAGTAGTGGTATTGCAGGGTCACGTGGCAAGTCTATATTCAACTTCTTTAGGAACTGCCAAACAGTCCTCCATAGTGGTTGTACCATCCTGCATTCCCACCAACAGTGAAGAAGTGTTCCTATCTCTCCACATCCTCTCCAACACTTGTAGTTCTCTGTCTTTTTCATAGTGGCCATTCTGATAGGTGTGAAATGATATCTCATTGTAGTTTTGATTTGCATTTCCCTAATCATGAGTGATGTTGAGCATTTCTTCATGTGTTTTTTTGCCATTTGTATTTCTTCTTCGGAGAAATGTCTATTCAAGTCTTTGGCTCATTTTTTAATTGGGTCATTTGTCTTTTTATTGTTGAGTTGTAACATCTCTTTATATATCCTGGATATTAAACCCTTATCAGATATGTGATTTCCAAATATTTTTTTCCCATTGAGTTGGCTGCCTTTTCACCCTTCTGACAAAGTCCTGTGAGGTGCAAAAGTGTTTAATTTTGAGGAGGTCCCATTTATCTACTTTTTGTTTTGTTGCACGTGCTTTGGGTGTGAAGTCCAAGAAACCACCACCTACTACAAGGTCTTGAAGATGTTTCCCTACATTTTCTTCTAGTAGTTTTATGGTCCTGGCTTTTATATTTAGATCTTTGATCCATTTTGAGTTGATTCTTGTAGAGGGGGTGAGATAGGGGTCCTCTTTCATTCTTTTGGTTATAGATATCCAGTTCTCCCAACACCATTTGTTGAAGAGACTGTTTTTTCCCATCAGCGTGGGCTTGGTAGGTTTGTCAAAAACCAGTTGACTATTTAGGTGAGGGTTTATTTCTGGATTCTCAATTCTATTCCACTGATCGATATGTCTATCTTTATGCCAGTACCATGCTGTTTTGACCACTGTAGCTTTGTAATATGTTTCAAGGTCAGGCAGTGAAATTCCTCCCACATTGCTCTTCTTTTTTAGAATACTTTTGGCTATTCGGGTGCACTTACCCTTCCAGATGAATTTGGTAATTGCCTTCTCTAATTCTGTAAAGTAAGCTGTTGGGATTTTGATTGGTATTGCATTGAATCTATAAATCAGTTTGGGCAAGATTGACATCTTCACGATATTTATTCTTCCAATCCATGAACACGGAATGTCTTTCCATTTGTTTAGGTCTTTTAAAATTTCTTTTAGCATTGTTTTGTAGTTTTCTGCATATAGGTCCTGTACTTCCTTGGTTAAATTAACTCCTAGGTATTTGAGTCTTTTTGTTGCTATTGAAAATGGAATTTTCTTCCTGATTTCCTCCTCAGATTGTTTAGTACTAGTGTACAAAAACATTTACTGATTTTTGCATGTTGGTCTTATATCCTGCCACTTTGCTGAACTCATTTATTAGTTCAAGTAGCTTTGTTGTGGATACGTCAGGATTTTCTAAATACAGGATCATGTCATCCGCAAACAGTGAGAGTTTTACTTCCTCTTTTCCTATTCGGACGCCTTTAATTTTTTTGTCTTGTCTAATTGCCCTAGCTAGAACTTCTAGTACAATGTTGAATAACAATGGTGACAGTGGGCATCCTTGTCTTGTTCCTGATCTTAAGGGGAAAGCTTTCAACCTTTCCCCATTGAGTATGATGTTGGCTGTAGGTTTTTCTTTTCTGCCTTTTATCATATTGAGGAATTTTCCTTTTATTCCTATCTTTTGAAGTATTTTTATCAAAAAAGGATGTTGGATTTTGTCGAATGCCTTTTCTGCATCTATTGAGATGATCATGTGTTTTTTTTCCCTTTAATTTGTTAATGTGGTGTATTACATTGATTGATTTTCTTATGTTGAACCAGCCTTGCATACCGGAATAAATCCCACTTGGTCGTGATGTATAAGTCTTTTGATATGCTGTTGGATTCGATTTGCAAGTATTTTGTGTAGAATTTTTGCATCTATGTTCATGAGAGAGATTGGTCTGTAATTTTCTTTTCTTGTGGAATCTTTATCTGGCTTTGGTATTAGGGTGATGTTGGCTTCATAAAATGTGTTGGGTAATTTTCCCTCCTCTTCAATTTTTTGGAAGAGTTTATACAGGATTGGTGTTAATTCTTTTTGAAATGCTTGGTAGAACTCACCTGTGAAGCCATGTGGTCCTGGACTTTTCTTTGCTGGGAGATTTTTGATGACGGATTCAATCTCCTTAATTGTGATTGGTTTGTTAAGTTCTTGTATTTCTTGTTGTGTCAGTGTAGGTTGGTTATGAGTTTCTAGAAATTTGTCCATCTCATCCAGGTTGTCTAGTTTGTTGGCATATAGTTTCTCATAATATCCTCTTATGATTCTTTTTATTTCTGTGAGGTCATTTGTAATTTCCCCCCTTTCATTTCTGATTGTATTTATTTGCATCTTCTCTTTTTTTTTCTTTGTTAGTCTAGCGAGGGGTTTGTCAATCTTATTGATCTTCTCAAAGAACCAGCTTTTGGTTTTGTTGATTTTCTCTATTGCTTTTTTGTTCTCATTTTCATTTATTTCTGCTCTAATCTTTATTATTTCTTTCCTTCTTTTTGCTTTGGGATTGGTTTGCTGTTCTCTCTCTAGTTTCTCAAGTTGTTCAGTTAAATCTTTGAGTTTACCTCTTTCTTGTTTCTTAATATAGGCATTTAGGGCTATAAATTTCCATCTCAAGACTGCCTTTGCTGTATCCCATAAGTTTTGATACGTTGTGTTCTCATTTTCATTTGTCTCAATATATTTACTCATTTCACTTGTAATTTCTTCTTTGACCCACCGAATATTTAGGAGTGTGTTGTTCAGTCTCCACACATTTGCAAATTTCCTTTTTTCCTGTCTGTTATTGATTTCTAGATTCATTCCATTATGATCTGAGAAGGTGCTTTGTATAATTTCAATCTTTTTATATTTATTGAGAGCTGTATTGTGACCTAACATGTGGTCTATCCTGGAGAAAGATCCATGGGCACTTCAGAAGAATGTATAACCTGCTATGTTTGGATGCAGTGTTCTGTATATGACTCTTAGGTCTAACTTGTTTATCATATTGTTCAAGTTCTCTGTTTCCTTGTTGATCTTCTGTCTAGTTGTTCTATCTAATGATGTGAGAGGGGTGTTGAAGTCCCCGACGATTATTGTAGAAATGTCTGTTTCTCCCTTCAGTTTTGCCAGAGTTTGTCTCATATATGTTGAGGCACCCAGGTTAGGTGCGTAGATATTTATGACTGTTATATCTTCCTGGAGGATCGTCCCTTTTATTAATATATAAGGGCCTTCCGCATCTCTTATCACTTTTTTGCATTTGAAGTCTGTATTGTCTGGTATTAGTATAGCTACCCCTGCACTTTTCTGTTTACTATTCACATGGAGTATCTTTTACCAACCTTTTACTTTCAGCCGGATTGTATCCTTGTGTCTGAGATGAGTTTCTTGTAAGCAGCATATGGATGGCTCATGTTTTTTTATCCATTCTGTCAGCCTGTATCTTTTGATTGGGGGATTTAATCCATTCACATTCAATGATATTACTGAAAATGCACTATTAATTTCCTCCATTTTATTCTTTGGTTTTCATATGTCATCTTATTTTTGTCTCTCTTTTTACTCTTTTGGTTATCCTTTCTGCTTTTCTTTCTTCTATACTCTCCTCCAAGCCTCTCTCTCCTGTCTTTTTCTTTCAGGTTCTAAGGCTTCCTTTAATATTTCCTGCAAAGGTGGATTCTTTTTTGCAAACTCTCTTAGTTTCTGTTTGTTTGTGAATACTTTATATTCACTTTCATATTTGAAGGACAGTTTTGCTGTGTAAAGAATTCTCAGCTGGTAGTTTTTCTCTTTCAGTTTCCTAATTGTATCATACCACTGTCTTCTCGCCTCCATGGTTTCTGAAGAGAAATCTGCATAAAGTCTTACTGGACGTCCTTTGTACGTGATCGTTTGCTTCTCTCTTGCTGCTCTGAGCATTTTCTCTTTATCTTTTACATTTGACATTCTGAATAATATGTGTCTTGGCGTAGGTCTATTTGGATTTATTCTTATTGGGGTACGGTGTGCTTCTTGGACATGAAATTTCATTTCTTTCGTGAGAGTTGGGAAGTTTTCAGCTATTATTTCCTCAAATATTCTTTCTGCCCCTTTTCCTTTCTCTTCTCCTTCTGGAACTCCAACAACACGTATGTTCTTGCATTTTGTGTTGTCATTCAACTCTCTGAGCCCCTGCTCAATTTTTCCCATTCTTTTCTCTCTTCAATTTTAGCTGCTCTGTCTTCAGTATCACTTATTCTTTCTTCTATAATTTCAAGTCTGCTGTTGTTATGCTTCAAATGTATTTTTTACTTCACCTATTGTGTCTTTCATTCCCATGAACTCCGTTACTTTTCTGTTCATGATTTCAAATTCTTCTTTACGTTCGCGCAATGACTTCTTGATGTCATTGATCTCTTTAACTATATTCTCTTTCATCTCATTAATTTGATTTTGGAAATGTGTGCTCATCTCACTGATTAGTTCTCTCAAATTCTGCATCTCTTCTGGGACATTGCTGTATTCCTTTTCTTGGGCTATGTCTTCTATTTTCTTAGTATGGCCCGTAATTTTTTGTTGGTGCTTGGGCATCTAGTTAGTTTGTATTTTACTTAGATGCTCTGTCTCTTTCTCTTTTATGGGGTTTTAGTGGAAGGAGGCTGTGAGTTACCACCGCTCTTTGATTTTTGGCTCAGCCTTGATTGTTAGGATAGTTCTGCTGGTTGCTCAAAACTGGGCACTGGGCCCAGTAATTGGTTGTAGACTCGTTTCCTAGGGCCTTGGGCAGGGAGGCTATAGAAGCCAGGAAAAGACTCTCTTACTTATTAATTTTCTTATGTGTACTTCCTTGGTCTGACAGGAGATGGCCCTTGTTGGCTGCTCTCAATTCAATGCCTGATCGGAGTGTATTTGTTGTGACACAGGCCAGATCAATGTGATAGAGCTTCCTGTCTGGGGGCTAGGAGCCCTGTGATTCAAACTTTCTGAGACAGTTCTCCAGACTTCTCTCGTAGGGCCCCCCTTTTCCCAGCTAGGAAATATTTCCACTCCCTTCTGAATCCTCAACAATCAGTCCCTGTTAGTAGAGGATGAGATTGGGAGGTTTGTATATCTTTAGCCCCTTGCAGGCTCCAAGGCAAACAATGGCGCAGCCCCACCCAGCCTGGAAGGGCTCTGGGGACAGGGCAGACCAAACCTGGGAGTCCAAAGCAGGTTCAGCCCCAGGCTCTCTCGCCTCTCCCTTGGTGTCCTCAACAATTAGTCCAGGCTAGAAGAGAGGGAGGTTGCGAGGATCGGATTTCTCCAGTCCTTTCCGGGCTCCCAGGGCAAACCGCTGTGTGGAAGGGTCCTTGGGGCTCTGCAGCCCAAATTTCAGGTCCGAACTTGAGTCAGCCTAAGGCTGTGTCCCTCTCTCTCCCCTTTCCGGGAGTGGCAGATCCCTGAAGCCCCCTTTGTCTGTGGTCGCAGGCCCAGGGGCCCGAGAATTCTGAAGAGTGTGGGGGAGGGTGCCGGCAGCGGCAGCAGCTGCTACTTGCAACTCACTGTTCTGTAGTCGCGATTTCCCTCTTCTGTCCCTCTCTCCTCTGGGTGGTGTGCAGCCTTCACCTGCTGACCTAAACCCTAGAAGATCTTTTTCAGGGCTGTTTCAGCTTGTCCTCTAGCTATTTTTCTGGAGAGGAGATTCCCGTGTCTTACTAGTCCGCCATCTTCCCGGAAGTCCACCAATACTCTCTTAATTAGAGGCATGTTGGAATGTGTTTGAAATTTTTTTGCTATAGTTCAGTTACTTCTGGGCAGTATTATGTAATCATAAGTATTTTCTTATGTTTTCTTCAGAGTTTTCTTCAGAGTCAAACTTTCCTGCTTTCCTCCACCTATTCTTTTAGCTCTCCACCCCCTCTCCTGGAGAGAATAGGAATCCAAATTCTTGTAAGTCTTTTGGAGATGTTTGGAACTCTAGGGTCTTGTTAACTCTAACTGTTGAGATTTCTTGATTGTCTGTGAGGACCAGTACTGGTGTTGTGGCCAAAATGTAAATTGGGTAATTTAGATTCTTCTACCAGAAATCTAATTGAAATGGCACAAAGTCTGGTGTTTCTTTCTTGATGCGATCCATTATTAAATGTTAGTGTGTAGTGGCTAGGTAATTAGTTTAGTTCATGATGCTTAATTGGTAAATTAATTCCTAAGTATGATTTGTTTATATGTTTGTAGACTGTTCTTGAGTCCTTTTGTGGAATAAAAAATTATTTAGTGGTAGTTGGAGTGCTTTTTATTCAATTACAGAGTTGTGCCCTTGCCAGCAGAAATGTGGATGAAAGGGACTGAACTTTGGGGCCCGAACTACCAATAATCTTTCTCCATGCTTTTCATGGCCCTCTACTTTTCCTTGTCTCCTCTTTTAGCCCAACCCTTGAATTTGGTTTTCATAGAGAAACATATTTTGGTTTCCCTTTGTGCAAGACCCTCTTGCTTTGACTGCTTCCACATTGTACCATGTGTCTGGAATGCCCTCTTCTTTGTCTGCAAAACCCTTTCTCTGCTGTCAGCAGGGGAGAGCCAGAAATCTCACCTCCTTCATTAAATTCTGCCCACCTGAGTGTCAAAGAAGTGACAGCTCCCTGAGGCATAGATCATGTAAACACTTCTTCCTGTCAATTTATGTAGATGTTCAGTGTTTTTATACTGCTGTCTTAGTATTGTTGTGGAATAGTTATCTGAGTTGTCTGGCCTCATAGATTTTAAATCCACAAAGGGGAGATACCCTATCAGACTTACTGGATAGTCACTCTCTTAAGTAAGGGGTCATTTAATATATTAAATTTTTGGTTATTTAATGGCAATGTCATTGAGGGCAAAAGTGAACAAATAACTGCTGTAAAAAATGAGAACTCTTGTTGCTGCTTGTTAATTCTCATTGTTGCTACTTATTAATTTTCAAATAGATAACTAAGCTTATAGGCTTAGAAAATGAGACTTGGATATTCAGCTTTTCAATTCTTGGCCATATAATATCTGCTACAGTATTTTAGCAGTTTTATTTCTCTTTCCTATAAACTGTTAGGTGACTCAATGTCTTGCCTTCGACTTGATAGCTTAGTAATTCTTTGTATACTTGATATTGCTGTCTTTGAGTTTATAAGTCATTGATTGGAGAAGTCCTAAATTTCTGTTGTTAAATTCTCTGCAAACCTGACTGAACATTTGGTGGACTTCTACCACTGGGGATGCTGTTATCCCTTAACTACCCAAATAAAACATTTTAGCACAGAGATAAAGCCTTCCCCAATCAGAAATCTGCCTGCATTTCCTCCTTATGTCCCACCACACTCACCTAGCACCAATAATACCAAACGAATAGTCATTTCTCATGCTCACTGCCATACTTTATACATATAATGTTATCTCCTTTTGAAGTGCTTTTTCTCTCCAACCCCTTATTCACCTGGCATATTCTTTACTTACCTCAGATGCCTTCCCTTCTGTGAGCATTTTTTTTTTACCCCTGTGCCAGACAAATATAGATACTTGGATTTCTATTCTCCCATATAGCATCTTCCACATCTCTAGTTTTAAACATGTATTATATTTTCCCCATTTGTGTTTGTGGTGCTGTCATCACCCAGTTCACTGTGAGTTTCTTTAAGGGGGGAGCTGTTGATTTACCCAGAGTCTTGCAGAGTTATTGACACGTAAACTGTGTTCAATAAATGTTGCAATGAATGAATGAATGAACCAAGGACAAGCATGTCAGTGGAATTAGAAAACACAGCAGTGGGGACTTCTGTTCTGGCTTCAGCTGACTAACTTGTATCAGATCATCTATCCCTCCAGAAGAACTAGAAAAGCTGGACAAAATTACAAATAAATCTGTTTGAAGGCACTGGAAAGCTGCTAAGGCAACTAGGGGCTAAAATCCCAGAGAGAAGAGAGATGTATTGAGGTGAGCCTAACATTCTGTGCTACATTTCCCCTCAAGGCATTTGCCAATGTAAGTGGTATGGGTGAAGAGCTTGAGTATCCAAACAGAAGGTAGCATCTAAGAGGCAGAGAAGCTGAGCAGAGATTTCAGCAGTCTCATAGGTCTGTAGAGATAAAAATTGGTGTTCAGGACTACAAAGATAATCAGAACTCGAGAGTCTAAGATGTCAGAGAAAAGTAAAGTACACTGAGTTTAAACTGATATTTTACACTACTTTTCCAATGAGACATTTGCTGATTTGTAAGTGATACGGGTCAAAGAAGTTGAGAAGTTGAGCAAAATGTGGTAGATAAGAAGGTGAGTAGCTAAGGAGAGCTTTCAGCACTTTTACAATGCTGAAGAGACAAAAATTGGAGTTCAAGCCCTTTCAAAGGTGAAGGACCCTGGTAAGTACCCAGCTTTTCAGTTGGAATCCCCAAAGGGCTAACCTATAGAAGTAAGGATGAGCTGTATAAATACCCTTTCTCATAGAGACTAAAGCAGAGCTTTGAGTAGGCTTAATTTCAGGCAGGATTAAGGTGGTCTGACCCTCGCTGACTGCCAGAAACAAAAGTAAATCTTCTCTGGAGGAATATAACATCATCCAGAGCATCTTTAATTTTTAATATGCAATGCCTGGTATTTGATTAAATACTGCTAGGCATATTAGATCACAGAAGTAGGAGAAAAAACAGACAATAGAAAGACCTCAATAGGTAATTAAGACAGAGTTAGGAGGCTCAGAATTTGTGATTAAATTGTTCAAAAAAGCTTGACAAAATGGAGAATTTTCAGTGGGCACTAGATTCTATATGAAAAAAGAGAAATCCTAGAACTGAAAAATACAATAACTAAAATTAAGAACTTGATAGATGGGCTTTACAGCAGATTAGGTACAGCTCCATAGAGGATTGGTCAACTGGAAGATAGGTCAGTAGAAAATATTCACAATGAAGGACAGAGAAAAAAGAGATGGAAAATACAAAAAAAAAAAAAAATGTCAACAATTTATTGGCTTCACTTGTTGCGAAGACATGCAGACATCAGTTCAATCTGTATAGTGGAGAGAACAAAAGATGTATAGTCAGACAGACCTGGGTTAGAATCCCAGCTCTGCCTTTACTCTTTTACTGACTGTGTGGTCTCAGATTAATGAGGGAACTAAGCCATAAGTTCCCTCACTTGTTAAAGGAGAACAATAATGTTTACCATACAGGGTTTCTATGGGAATTATGTGAGATAATACATGTGAAAGAGCTTTGTAAACTACAAAGCCACATACATGTAGCATTTGTACTTTGTTATGCGTAATATATAGACACACGGGACATTTCTACCATTCTGAGCAAAAATCTATGATAGTTGTCTTCTAGAGTCAACATCTGCCCTGAAAACTCTTCAACATAAAAGCTTATTCCAGCCATTGCTGTGTATACTTGTTGTAAAGGCAGGGGTATTTGCTGTGCTGTGCCTTCTCCTGCCATGCCTCATTTTACCATCTTTGTCTAAGGTTAAATTTGCTTCTTAAAGATTGCTAAGACTTTCTGTTTCTAAAGCATTTCGTAGAAATATATCTTATTTGGGTGTGTTAAAGAATTTTTGTTTTTATGTTTTTTCTGTTAACTTATATTTTTCTTTTATTGATGTTCTAATCCTTTCTACAATCAACTCATCCAACAAACATTTGTTGTTGTACTATATGCCAGTGACTGTTCTAAGTGCTTATGATGAAAGATGAGTAATAAAGTTAGTGGGGAAGTTAGATGCCTAAGTAATTTTGATACAATAATATAACTATTATAAGGAAGGCACAAGAGCACAGAAGAGAGGTTACCTCAGTCTGTGGTGCAACTGAGAAGGTGACATTTTAGCTAAGTCTCTAATGATTATTAAAAACGTGTTGTGGAGAATGGGCAGATGTACATTTCAGGTAGAGGAAATGGTATGTACAAGTGCACAGGGGAATTAAAGGATTTGATGTATTCAGGGATCAAATGTAATTTCATATGGCTAGGGTATAGGTTATGGGTCAAGGGAAGGGGATGGAGTGAGAGATTAAGCTGGAAAAGTTGATGCGCCTTTAACTTATAGGAAAAGGGAAGCAGGGTAATAATAAAGGTTGTTAAGCAGGGGAGTAGCATAATCAAAACTCTTTTTTATTGGCAGATAATTGGCAGTAGTGTGGAGAATGTACTGTGGAGAATGTACTGGAGAGAGAGGAGGGGAAATGTAGAGAAATTATTTAGGAGGCTATTGTACTACCCCAAATGAAAAACGATGAAGACCTGAATTAGAGCAGTGGCAGTGGAGATGGAGAGATGAGCCCAGATTCGATAGGCATAACAGAGGTAGGAGAACACATCCTTAACCTTCGCCATATAGATTTTCCCCCACAAATAAATGGATGGTTTAGATCTATTATTCTCTCTTTATAGTAAACTCCATATACAGAATATCCCTATTGGGTAGAGTGAGGGTTTAATGAGGGAGCCAGAGGAAATACAGAGCATACAAGAACGTATGCAAAAAATATATCAACAAGTAACATTAATACAACTAGGCGGAAACTGATATGGAAGTGCTTAGGATTTGCCGACATGAGTAACTGGATCTGAGTTGGTCAGGGTGGATATCTTTGGATAACTATTTCATAGCTTCTCTTCTCTCCTTAAACCTCCATCACATTTTTCCTTTCCTAGCTCCATGTTTCTTCTTTCCCTGAGAAGAGAGAAAGCAGTCAGTAGTGAACCTCCAGAAGATCCTACTCCCACATCTACTCACCTACCAGCATCTGTGTCTATTTTCTGTCTTATCCCCTGCTTTTATAGATTAAGTGTGCATGCTTTTATCTAAGGCCAACCCCTCTATCTGGGCACTACATTTCATCTCCTCTCAACCGAAAAATTATATCCTAGTTCTTCGCTTTCTTTGGCATCCACATCCAATCCCTTAGCAATTCTGTCAGTTAAGCATTCTAAATATATCCATACTGCTTCTCATCCCCTCCACGTCTACCACCATGATCTAAAGTTTCTTGCCCCCTATTTAATTGTAATCTCCACACAGTAGCTTGAGTGATCCTTTAAAACATAAGGCAAATCATGTCATTCACCTGATCCCATTGGCCTCTCATCTCACTAAGAATAAAATCAGCAGTCCCTAATATGGCCTAAACAAAGCTACCTCTCTGATCACATTTTCTCCTACTCTACCCCTTGTTCATAGTGTCAGCTAAACACATGAAGCATGTTATAGACTTGGAAGTCTTTATACTTTTCTATTCCCTATGTCTGGAATGTCCTCCTTCCACCACCACAGATAATGTACCATATGGTTTGTTGCCTCACTTTCTATCAGTCTTTTCTTAAATGAAAAATATCCTTCATAGACCACACTTTATAACATGCAAAATTCCCCTGCCCACCATTGCTGTGTGACATCTTATCCCACTTTAATTCATGACACTTAACACTACTTTACATATTATACATTTATATTTGTTTATTATATGTCTCTCCCCTTAGAATCAGAGTGATCTTTCAGGGTTTGGATTTTGTTTGCTGGATGATGTGTTCACAATACTTAGATGTATTAGGAGTAGTAAATGTTTTTGAATGTATAATTGAGTTAATCAGTCAGTGAATCCATCCTGGAGGAGATGGGTACTGAGGAGGGTTTTCAAAGCATGAAGGGATATGACTTGAAGAAAAAGACAAGGGCAGGGCCTTGCAGACAGAGGCAGTGTCATTTACCAAGACAAGAATGGAAGAAAGAGCTCCTGAGGTCTGAGGACAGCAAGCATATTGTCTTACTACTATGAGACAGCATTAGAATGTGAATGGAAACAGTACCATTATCTTCTTGCTTTAAAAATCTTATCCAGGCTACCTGTTCATTGCTTTATATAAGGTAGTACTACTGAATAATTGCCAACTCCCAGGCACTTATTTTATGCTCTTTTCCAGGGAAAATAGTCATATATGTCCAAAGTCATCAAATTGTTCATTTAAAATTGGTGAATATTATTATATGTTAATTCTTCAATTCCTCTTTAAATATTTGGAAGAGTTTTCCAGTGAAACCATGTCAACTTGGAGTTTTCTTTGTTGGAAGGTTATAACTATTAATTCAATTTATTTGATGGATATAGAAACTATTCTACTTATCTATTTATTCTTGGATGAGTTTTGTTAGTTTGTATCTTTCAAATAATAGGACTATTTCAATTAAGTGTTGAATTTGTGAATATGGAGTTATTCATAGTCTGCCTTTATAATGTCCACAGAGTGTGCAGTGTTAGCCCCACTTCATTCATGATATTGATAATATGTCTCCCCTCTTTATTTCTTGATCTGTATGGCTAGATGTTCATCAAGTATATTGATCTTTTCAAAAAACCAGCTTTTGGTTTCATTGCTTTTCTTAATGCTTTTATTTCATTGATTTATGCTCTTATATTTATTATTTATTTTCTTTTGCTTACTTTCAAATTAATTTGCACTTTTTACTAGTTTTATTAAGTTGGATGCTTAGATTTTTTATTTGAGACCTTTCCTCTTTTCAAAGATACACATTTAATGCTATAAACTTCCCTCTTAACATTGCATTAGTAGTTGATTAGGACTGGTAAAAGTGAATGTCCTTATCTTGTTCTTGATCTTATGGAAAGAACACAATTTTTCTCCATTAAATATCATGTCAGCTGAAGAATTTTCATGGATGCTCTTTGTCAGGTTGACTAAATTTCTTTCATTCCTAGTTTGTGAACTTTTTAAAAAAAATCAGGAATAGATGTTGAAAAAGAAATTAAATAAGGCCTAAATAAATGAAAAGATATCCCATGTTCATGTATAGGATATTGTTAAGATGGCAGTACTACCCAAAGCAATTTACAGATTTAACTCAATCCCAATCAAAATTCCAAACCTCTTTTTTGCAGAAGTGGAAAAGCCAACCATCAAATTGATATGGAATTGCAAGGGGCTCTGAATAATCGAAACCATCTTAAAAAGAACAAAGTTAGAGAAAACACATTTCCCAATTTCAAAACTTACTACAAAGCTATAGTAATCAAAACACTTATAGTACTGGCACAAGGTCAGGCATAGAGACTAATGGAACAAAGTAGAGAGCTCAAAAATTAACTGACACATTTTAGGTTAACTGATTTTTGACAAGGAAGCCAAGGCCCCTCAATGGGGAAAGAATAGTGTTTTTTTTTTTTTTTTTTAAGTAAATGGTGCTGGATATCCACATGCAAAAGAATGAACTTAGACCCCTACCTCATGCCACATACCAAAGTTCAGTGGAAGTGGCTTAACGTCCTAAATATAAGAGCTAAACCCACAATACTCTTAGGAAAAAACATAAGTGAAAATCTTCATGACTTATATTTAACAATGGATTCATAGATTGAAAACCAAAATCATAAGCAGCAAAAGGAAAAAAAACATAAACAGGGCTTCATCCAAATAAAAAACTTGTATGAGTCAAAGGATCTTATCAAGAAACTAAAAAGACAACCTACAGAATGGGAGAAAATAATTGGATTTCATATATCTGATAAAGGTTTAATATCTGGAATATTTGAAGAAATATAACTCAACAACAAAACTCAATTAAAAAATTTCAATGGCATTTCTCTGAAGGATTTATACAAATAGCCAATAAGAACATTAAATGATGCTCAACTCCATTTCCCAACAGGCACAAGATGGCTATAATTTTTAAAAAGGGAAATACTGTAGCTTTGTAACAAGTTTTAAAATGAGGAAGTGTGAGTCCTCTAACTTTGTTCTTTTTCAAGATGGTTTTGACTATTCAGGGTCCCTTAATCTTTCATATGAATTTGATGATTGGTTTTTCCATTTCTGTAAAGAAAGCTGTTGGGTTTTTGATTGGGATTGCGCTGAATCTGTAAATCGCTTTCTGTGGAGTTTACATCTTTACAATATTTAGTCTTCCAATCCATGAACATGGAATGTGATCCCATTTGTTTAGGTCTTCTTTAATATCTTTCAGCAATGTTTTGTAGTTTTCCATGGACAAATCCTTTACATCCTTAGTTGTTTTTTCCTAAGTATTTGATTCTTCTATTTGCTATTGTAAATGGAATTTTGATCTTAATTTACTCTTTGGATTGTTAATTCTAGTGTATAGAAACACCACTGATTTTTGTGTATTGATTTCTTACCCTGCCACTTTGCTGAATTTGTTTATTAGCGCTCAGCTTTGTTGTGGATTTTTCAGAATTTTCTATATATAAGATCATGCCATCTGCAAATAAGGATAGTCTTACTTCTTCCTTTCCAATTTGGATGCCGTTTATTTCGGTTCCTTCCTTATTTGTTTTTCTTTTACAAACTTACATATTTTAAATAAGAATATGCAAATTCATAAAGTCAGAAACAAGAATACAGATTACCAGGTGCTGGATGGGGTTGAGGAATGGGGAGTTAATGTTTAACGGTTACGGAGTTTCTGTTTGGGGTAAGGGAAAAGTTTTGTCAATGGATGATAGTGATGGAGAAACAACTTTGTGAAGGAAATTAACACCACTGAATTGTATATTTGAAAGTGGATAAACTGGGAAACTTTAGGTTGTATGTAAGTTATCAGGGGATAATTCCCCATTGAACTGTACAACACAAAGAGTGAACTTTAATGTAAACTATGGGCTGTAGTTAATAGTATAATTATAATAATATTGCTATATCAATTGTAACAGAGTTAGCTCACTACTACAAAATGTTAATAGTAAAAACTGTGTGTGTGAGAGGGGTGGTATAGGAACTCTATATTTTCAACGTGATTTCTTTGCAAACCTACAGCTGCTCAAATTAAAAAAAAAAAAATATATAAAATAACAAGTGCTGACAAGGATGGGAAGAAATTTGAGCCCTCATGCATTGCTGGTAGGAATGTCAAATTATGCAGTCACTGTGGAAAACAGTTTGGCAACTCCTCAAAAAGTTAAACCTTGTTACCCAGCAATTGGTATATATCCAAATGAATCAAAAGCAGGGATTCAGACAGATAATTTGTACACCAGTGTTCATAAGAGCATTATTCACAGTAGCCAGAAGGTGTAAACAACCCAAATGTTCATCAGCAGATGAATGGATAAACAAAATGTGGTATATACATGCGATAGAATATTATTCAGCCATAAAAAGGAGTGAAGTTCTGATACATACTATAACATGGATGAACCTTGAAAATATTATGCTAAGTGTAAGAAGGACAAATATTGCATGATTTCAGTTATGTGAAATATTTAAAATAGGCAAATTCATAGAGACAAAAGTAGATTAATGGTTGCCAGAGGTTGCAGGGAGGGGTAAGTGGGAGTTTTTGCTTAGTGGCAATAAAGTGTAGATAAAAATGAATAAAAATATAAAATTATTAATAATAAATATAACTTCCAGTCTTAACACATTGCCATACTCAAAATGACCAGTTTTCAACAAAAATATTAGGACATATACAAAGCAGCAAGAAATTATGGCCCATTCACGGTAAAAAAGAAATGAACAGAAAGTGTCTCTGAGGAAGCAGATATTGGGCTTACTAACCATAGGTTTTAAACCAACTGTCTTAAAAATGCTCAAAGAGCTACTAGAGGAAACTGCAGACAGAGAACTAAAGGAAACCAGGAGAATGATAGTTCAACAAACAGGATATAATTAAGGGATAAGCATTATAAAAAGGAAACAAATAGAAAATTTGCAGCTGAAAAGTACAAGTGATTAAATTATTTAAAAGAGTTCAAGAGCAGATTTGAGCAGGAAAAATAAACGGAGCCCATGAAATTCCAACATGTTTTCATAATAATATTAAAGCTTTATCTGTGAGGGATAGGGGATCGAAGAGTTAATACTTACAGGATACAGAGTTTCTAACTTGGGTGATGAAAATGGTAATGGATGGTGTGATGGTAGTACACCATCCATTACCATCCATTACCGGCACGGTTCCCTGTGCCGCCTAAAGAGAAGACAAGCAGACACAAAAGAACACAGAGAGCAGACAGCACAAAAACAACGGGGGTCGGGGGGGTGGCGGTAAATAAATAAATCAATCTTAAAAAAAAAAAAGATATCGAATTTTGTCAAATACTTCTTTCTTACCTATTGAGAAGAACATCTGGTTTTCTTTATTCTGTTGATATGGTGAATTACATTGATAAATTTGTGGATATTTTTTGAGGATTTTTGCATCTATATTCATGAGAGATATTGGTCTGTAGTTTTATTTCTTGTCATTCTTTTGTCAGATTGAGTTATTAGGGTAATACTAACCTTATAAAATGAGCTGGGAAAGTTTACCTTTTTCTTATATTTCCTGGAAATATGTGTGAAACTTCTATTATTTCTTCTCTAAATGTTTGGTGTCTTCACCAGTGAAGCCATCTAAACTTTGATTTTTTCTTGTTAGAAAGTTTTAAGCAGTATTTCAGTTTTTATAAAAATGGGTGTTGGATTATGCAGGTTATCTATTTCAGTGAGCTTTGGTAATTTGTGTGTTTCAAGGAATTGGTCCATTTTGTCTAAATTGATGAATTTATGGGCATAGAGTTATTTGTAGTATTCCCTTATTATCCTTTTAATGTCTATGCATCCTATAGTTGTGGACCTTCTTTCATTCTTGATATTGATATTTTGTGTCTTCTCTCTTTTTCTTGGTCAGTGGCCTGATTCTCAATTTTATCGATCTTTTTAAAGGATCATATTTTGGTTTTAATGAAAACAAAAATAATCGAGACAATTTCATTGATTACTCCTCTTACCTACTTCCCTTTTCCCTGCTTGCTTTGGATTTAATTTGCTCTTCTTTCTCTAGTGTTTTAAATTGGAATCTTAAATTACTAATTTTAGTTCTAAGTTCTTTTCATTTAAAAAAAAATATTGTGACAAATATACAATATGAAATTTCCTACTTTCATTTCTTTCAACTACACAGTTCAGTGATGTTAATTACATTCACAGTGTGTGCTACCATTACCACATTCCATAAGCAAAACTTTTCTATAATCCCGAACAGAAAGAAACTCTACCCAATTAAACTTTAGCTCTCCATTTCCCCTCCTACCACCCTGGTAATCTGTAATCTACTTTCTGTCTCTATGAATTTACTTATTCTAGGTATTTTGTATAAGCAAGATCATACACTATTTGTCTTTTTGTGTCTGCCTTATTTCATGCAGCATGTTGTCTTCAAGGTAATTCATGTTGTAGTATATATCAGAACTTCATTCCTTTTTATGGCTGAATAGTATTCTATTGTATTTATATAATATATTTTGTTTATCATTTCATCTATGGATGGATACTTGTGTTGTTTCCATCGTTTGGATAATGTGAGTAATGCTGCTATGAACATTGATATACAAGTGTCTATTTGAATCCCTGTTTTAAGTTTCTTTGAGTATATACCTAGAAGTGGGATTGCTAGGTCACATGGTAGCTCTATGTTTAACTTTCTGAGGAACTGCCAAACTGTTTTCCATAGTAGCTACACTATTTTACATTCCTACCAACAATGTACTCTGCATTCTCGCTGGTACTAGTTATGTTCCTTTTTTTTTTTTTTTTTTTTTAACATTTATTTATTTACTTTATCCATTTTAACACCCCCCCCCCATTTGCTGTTTTGTATCCATTTGCTGGGCAATTCTCTGTGTCTGTTTCCTGCCATCTCTTCTCATCCTCCTTCTCCAGTCTTCACCAGGATTCAATCCTGAAGACCTCCGATGTAGGAGAGAGGTGTTCTGCCACATGTGCCACCTTGGTTCCTGGTTTTCGGAGCTTTCAGAGCATCTCGTCCTGTCTCTCCCCTGTGTCTCTCTCCTGTTATATCATCATCTTGCTGCATGGCTCCCGGGGCCTGGGGGCTTACCGGCACACAAAGCCTGGCAGCCCATGCGCCCTCTCTCTCTCTATATATATATTTTTTTATTTTACAGGGAGGTCCCGGGGATCGAATCCAGGCCCCTCCATATGGCAGACGGACGGCCAACCATTTGAGCCACATCCTGTCCCCCTATGTTCTTTTTTAAAAAAACATAATAGTTATTCCAGTGGATGTGATATGGTATCTCATTGTGGTTTTGATTTGCATTTCCCTAATGATGTTGAGCATCTTTTAATATGCTTATAGTCCATTTGTATATATTCTTTGGAAAATGTCTGTTCAAATCCTTTGACAATTTTTAAATTGGGTCATTTGTCTTTTGGTTGTTGAGTTGTAGGAGTCCGTTATATATTCTGGATATTAAAGCCTTATCAGTTATATGTTTTCCAAATATTTCTTTCATTCTATTGGTTGTCTTCTTGATATTGTGCTTTGATGCAAAAAGATTTTATATTTTGATGATGTGATTTATATATAATTTTTCTTTTGTTGTTCATGCTTTTGGTCTAAAGTTTAAGAACCCATTGCTTAATACATGGTCCTGAAGATATTTTCCTATATTTTTTTCTAAGAATTTTATCATTTTAGCTTTTATATTTAGGTCGTTGTTCTATTTTGAGTTAATTTTTGTATATGGTTGAGGTAGCGTCCAACTTCATATTTTTTGAATGTGGACATCCAATTTTCCCTGCACCATTTGTTGAAGAGACTGTTCTTTGTGCATTGAGTAGGTTTGGCTCTCTTGTCGAAAATCCACTAACCATGGATGTGTGAAATTATTTCTGTGCTCTCAATTCTATTCTTTTGGCCTCTTTGTCCTTGTGCCAAAACCACACTCTTTTAAATTTACTGTAGCTTTGTAGTAAGTTTTGAAATTGGGAAGTGTGATCCTCCAACTTTGTTCTTCATTTTCAAGATGGTCTTGGCAGTTTGGGGTCCCTTGTCCTCCCATATAAATTTTCTGATTAGCTTTTCCATGTCTGCAAAGAGGGCTTTTGGAATTTTGATTGGTATTGAATTAAATCTGTAAATTGCTTTGGGCAGTATTGGCACTTTAATGATATTTAAGCCTTCCTATCCATGAGCATGGAATATCTTTCCATTTAGGTACTCTTTAATTTCTTACAGTAATGATTTATAGTTTTCTGCATACAATACTTTTATATCCTTGTTTATACTTATCCCTGTATATTTTATTCTTTTTATTGTTATTGTAAATGTAATTGTTTTTTATATTTCCTTTTCAGATTATTCATTGCTTTTGTTAGAAACACCCATGGTTATTGTCCCTGCCACATTGCTGAGGTCATTTATTACCTCTAGTTTTGACGACTTGGGTGACTTTCTTTATATAGGACCATACCATATACAAATAAGGACATTTTAATTCTTTTTCTTTTCTAATATAAGCATTTAATGCCAGAATTTTCCCTGACAACACCTTTTTAGCTGCATCCCAGGCATCTGGTATGTTGTGTTATCATTTTTATTCAATTCAAAATTTTTAAAAATTTCCCTTGAGAGTTCTTTCTCTCATGAGTTATTTAGTTGTATGTTGTTCAATTGCTAAATATTTGGGGATGTTTTTGGATATCTTTCTTTAAAAAAAAAAAAAAAGTTTTATTTATTTATTTCTTCCCTCCCTCCTCAGTTGTTTGCGCTCACTGTCTGCTCTCTGTGTCTGTTCATTGTGTACTTGTTTTTTTAGGAGGCACCAGGAACCAAACCCAGGACCTTTCATGTGGGAGGGAGGCACCCAATTGCTTGAGCCACCTCCGCTCCCTGCTTTGTGTTTCTTCATTGTGTCTCTTCATTGCGTCATCTTGTTGCATCAGCTTGCTGTGCCAGCCCATCGCACCAGCTCACTGTCTTGCTTGTCTTTCTTTAGGAGGCACTAGGAACCAAACCCGGGACCTCCCATGCGGTAGGCAGGTACCAACTGCTTGAGCCACATCCGTTTCCCTTGGATATCTTTCTGATACTGATTTCTAGTTTAATTCCATTGTGGGTAGAGAACAGACTTTGTGTAATTTCTATTTTATAAAAAAAAATTCAAGGTTTTTTTTTATGGAGCAGAGTATGAACTAACTTGGTGAATGCTCCTTGTATATTTGTAAAGAATGTGTATTATGCTCTTGATGAGTGTTCTATTAATGTCAGTTAGGTCAAGTTGGTTGATAATGTTGTACAGTTCTATATCCTTACTGATTTTCTGTCTACTGGTTTTAGTTTTTACTGTGAGAAGAGTTTAAAAGCTTCTAACTATAATTTTGGATTTGCCTATTTATTCTTTCAGTTCTGTCAGTTTTCACTTCATGTTTTTTGAAGCTCTGTGGTTTGTCACATACACATTCAGAATTGTCATGATTTTCTTGGTGAATTGACCATTTTATCGTTTTTTTATTGTACCTATTTATTCCTGATAATATATTCCTTGTTCTGAAGTGTGTTTTGTTTTGTATAAATATAGTCACTTCAGTTTCATTTTGATTAGAGTTTGCATGGTATATAACTTTCCTTCCTTTTAACTCATATATGTCTTTTTAAAGTGGGTTTCTTGTACACAATGTATAGTCACTTTTAAAAGCCAGTTTGTCAATTTCTTTTATTAAGTTTTATTAGATGATTTACACTTAATATAATTATCTATGTGGTTGCATTTTGGTCTACCATTTTATAGTTCATTTTCTGTTTGTCTTCTCTGTTGTTCGTTCCTCTGATTCACATTTATTGCTTTCTTTTGGAATATTAGAGTGTTTTTAATGGTGCATCTTCATTTATATATTGGTGTGTTTGCTATCTCTGTTATGTGTATATTGGTGCCTGATCTATGGATAACAATCTATATATCTAATACTTCACAGTTTACTTAGAGTTAATATTGTACCACTTCAATTAAAATTTAGATGATTTACAACCATATCCTACTCCACTTACCTTTATTTTAGGATGTTGTATGTTTTACATCTTCATACATTGAAAATTCAGCCAGAACATTTTATAAGTTTTGCTTTCAATAGTTAATACATGTTTTAATGAATTTAAGAGTGGAAATTTTTATTTACCAGATATTTATTATTTATGTTGCTTTTCTATTATTTCTGATGATTCAAGTTTCCCTTTAACATAATTTCCTTTCACCCTGAAGAATTTTTTAAAACAGATCATTTGAAATGTCTTTTTTTAACTTTCATTCCTAAAGGTTATTTCACTAGATAAGAATTTTGGGTTGACAGTTCTGTTTGTTCAGCACTTTAATATGCTTTTCTATTGTCTTCTAACCCCTATTATTTCTTATGAGAAATCCACCATTCTTTGAGATTTTTCCCTTATACGTTGTATAATTTTTAAAGATGCTTTTAAGATTTAAAAAATTCTATGATTTTCAACACTTCTATCTATTATGTTATGACTGGGCACAGTTTTCTTGATCATTCAAATAGCTGAGCTTTTTGAATCTGTAAATATACCTTTCACCAAGTTTTCAGTCATTATTTCTTCAAGTATATTCTCTACTGTCATTTCTTTTTCCTCTCTTTATGGAATTTGTATCTTTGAATTTAAAATATATCTCCTTTACAACAATCAAGATAATCTTCACATTTTGGACCCTTGAAGGGAGGAAACTTTGGAGGAAGAAGCTCTGGCCGTTATGGTGGAGGAGTAGAATATTTTGCTAAACCTCAAAATCAAGGTGGCTATGGTGGTTCCAGCCACAGCAGTAGCTATGGCAGCGGCAGAAGGATTTAACTACTGCCAGGAAACAAAGCTTAGCAGGAGAGGAGAGCCCTAGTAGTAACAGGGAAGCTACAGGTTATAACAGATGAGTAAACTCAGCCAAGCACAGTGGTAGCAGGGTGTAGCTGCTGCAAAGAAGACATATTTTAGACAATACTCATATATATAGGCAAAAAACTCGAGATCTTTGTTTATGACTAATTTTACATCAGATTATTTTAGTTTCTGTCTGTGAAAAGTGTAAAGCATCCCAAAGAAGGGTTTTAAAGTAGATTTTTGCTTTTTGTACCCATGATATTGATTGATAAATGTAATAGTCTGGTTATAATATGGAATAAATATCTTTTTTAAAAAAGTATGTCTTCTGTAGACAGCATATAGTTGAATATTATATTTTAATCCAGTCTGACAATCTCTGATTTTTTAAATAATATTATTTAATATATTCACATTTAATGTTTTTATCGAGAGCTGGGTTAATGTCTGTCATCTTACTTTTTGTTTTCTGTAGGTCTCATGTGTTTTTCGATCCTTTGTTGGTCCTTTACTGTTTGTTTTACATTAAGTGAATATTTTCTACTGTGATATTTTGATTCCTTTAATTGATTTTCACTATATTTTTGAGTAATTTTCCTAATGATTTCTCTATGGCTTACCATATACATTTTAATCTATCATGATTTTCTTCAAATTTTTACTAACCTTATTCCAGTGAGATATAGACACTTTACTCTTGTTTTTTTATATTATAAAATAATAGTTTATTTTTAAAATATCAAAATACCCATAAATTTTGAAATATGGATGGGAGTGATTCTAGATATATGCAAAGATTTAAGACATTTGAAAAATACCAATACATGAGAATCACTGACTGGGAAAGTTAATTTATAATTAAGTAACTTTAACCCAGTTGTCATTTCTGCCTATTTCATTTTTTTAACTTTTTATTTGAAATAATTTCAAACTTATTATAGTTGAAAAATAATTCAAAACCCATACAGAGAACTCTTAACATATTTCCATTCCCCTGAAACACAAATCCATTCCCCCGAAACACAAATCCGCCAATTTTTAAAATTTTAAAAAATTTTGTCACCTTTGCCACCTATTATCTGTCTGTCTGTCTACAGTCTGTCTGTCAGTCTGTCTATCGATTTTTTTAATATTTTGGAACAGTTTGCACACACCATACTCCTTGAATGCAAAATACTTTCATGTCCATTTCCTATGAACAAGGATATCCATTTATGTAATCACCTTAAGTGCAGTTTACAACTTCAGGAAATTTAACATTGATATAAAGCTTACATTCTATTTTCCATTTTTTCTTATGGCCCAATAATGTACTTTTGAACCTTTTCTCTTACATTCTTTAATCTTGCCCAATATCATATGCTGCATTTAATTGTCATCATGTCTTTTTTTTAATTATATATATATTTTAAAAGATGCTTAGATTACATAAATGTTACAAAAAAATTACAGGGATTCCCATATTCTCCACCTCCCACACCTCCCATAACATCCCACATAAACATCTTTCATTAGTGTGGCACATCACCTGCAATGGATATACACATCCTGGGGCTTTGCCACTAAGCATTGACCATAGTTCACATTGTAGACCACACTGTCTCCCACACAGCTGTGAAATGGCCTTTACCTGTCATTGTAATGTCACGCAGGATAATTCCTGAGTCTCCAAAAAGCCCCTGTATTATAACTGCTTTTCCCTTCCCTGCCCCGAAAGCATCCAGTGGCCACTGGCTCCACCTCACTGTTGTAATTTCTTCCATTGCTTGAATCACAATATGTCTACAACAGAATACCGTAACGTCCACTCTAGTCCATGCTCTTACCCCAATGCCGAGGAGTTTGGGATGGTGATGTCCACTCCACCTCCAAGTGTTATCCCATGGATACGGTGGATGGGATTATCCTGCCTGCAGCTGCAGGCTCTCTCCTTTCCCTGGGATGGCCGATGTCCATCATCATCTCCTCACCAGGTGACTTGGTGAGTCCATTGAGCTATAGAGTAGGAGTTGCAGCTCCACCAAGATTCCGGGCACAGCTGGCACATGGGCAGGCCAGAGGCTCCAGTCTCTGGAAGTACACCTACAAACTCCAGTATCACATAAAGGTTTGAATATAAGGGACTGATGGACCATATGCAGGGAGGACTTATTTGAGTCTAACTCTTGTCACTCTCAGGAGCACAGATTCCAAAGTAGAGCCCACTGATAAGGCATCAATGTCTGGAGCTATCCCCCCTTATATAGGACCTGGGTGTCTCCAGAGCCCTCAGGAGCCCCTCTGTGTGGGGTGATATCCACTTTGGTGTTCTATGAGATCCTACTGAGGTGTGCATAAGCGTTACCTCTGGGATGACCTCCCGACTCTCTTTGAAGTCTCTTAGCCACATGAACTCATTTGTCTTTACCTTTTCCCCCTTTTATTCAAGGTCTTTTTCCAGTCATATTGCCAGTTGGCAGTTGGTATTAATCCCTCGATGCCAGGGAGGCTCATCCCCGGGCGTCATGTCCCACGCTGGGGGGAAGGTAATGCATTCATATGCTGAGTTTGGCTTAGAGAAAGGCCACATTTGAGCAACAAAGAGGCTCTCAGGTGACAACCCTTAGGTACCCCATAACAGTAGGCTAAGTTTCAATTACAAGAGCAAAGACTCATAAGGCTAGTCATCAATAACAAGAACCCATTAGTGGACCATCCTCCTTTGCCAGACACTGCCCCTGCACTCGGGGGTCTGTTGCTGCTCCCTTGGAGAATGTGGCAGAGCTATCCAGGCTGGGAATTCAGTATTCCCTCCTTTATAGTGATTGTCCACCCACTGTGACCATGCCGTACCCCTTGATCATTTGAACAATTTTATATATCTTTCATGTATATTCAGGTGAAATTCCTCCCATGAAACCCCCATCCCAGACACCCCCCACCAATGATATTCTGCTGTCCCCGATGTAACCCTTTTGTAATCTAAACCTTCCTTGAAGATGAAGCCCCTATAACAGCCAAATAAAATTAATAGGAAAATGAAATTATAATGATAAGTTTAAATGTAAGAGAGAAAATACATGGAAAATCAGAAAGAAAAACCTAAAAATAAAATTAAAGGATTAGAACATTCAAAAAATGAGAAAAAAACAAAAAAAAAGGTTAAAAATTATTATTATTATTGTTTCCTTTTATCACTGTATTATCGGGTGTCCAGTCTGTACCATGGCACCTTCCCCCCCTCACTCCCCAGTGTCTCCCAAACTTTCATTTAATTTTAAAGAAGTTTTAGGTCACAGCAAAGTCACACACAGAATACTAGAGACTCTCATATACCCAACCTCCTCCCCCTTTCCTCACCCCATATTAAAACATTTCTGTATGTGGATGGTAGCATTGTTATAACTGTTATACAGATAGTGAAACATAGCTACTAAACATTGTCAATGGTTTACAGTATAGTTTACAATTTAGACGGTACAGTTTAATAATTTTTGATATTCACCATATCCTCTGTCCATTACTGTAAGGTAATGAAAAACATTTCCCATGACCACTAAGTACCCCTTGTTTGATCTTTTCTGTTCCTTCCTCCCCATCTCCCTGGGGCACATGACACTCCTCTGTCTTGACTCATTGGATGACAAGATTCATAGTTACATGCAACAAGAGGTCTTGACACGCTGATTACCCTCTCCTATTATGATCCACCCTTGAGGCTAAGAGACACCCACCTGTCTGTTTCTGGGTGAGTCGGTCCTCCCAAAGATGGGGGTCCATCTCCTTCCCACTCACCGTGTGGATCTCCACTCCCCGACGCAACACGTTATGACAGGATGAACACTCACACACTCCCTAGAAGCCTACTCTAGATGCACTCATTCCTGAATACCCCCCCCAACCTACACTCTAAACCAGTGACACTACCTTGTCATATTGCCATAAGAGCATTCCCACTCCTGCACTTTCAACGTGATACCCACAAATCCCATGTTGACCTACTCCCCCTCCTATCTCTCCCCCCAGTATCCTGGGTATTCTAACGCGCCCTTCCTAATATACCCACCTGTCAACCCTGCACCACCAAACCCAGTAATATCACTACCCACCTGTCCTATCCTTCAATACACAACTGTACTCTGTCACTTTATCACAGGTTATGTCCATATGGGTGATGGCTCACAACCTTCTCTTCTCTTTCTCTCCCTTGTTAACCTATCTTTCAGACAATGGTTCTCTGTGGCTGCTCGCTTTCCTCAACTCAAATCAGTGAGGTCATATACTGTTCATCCTTCAATGCCTGGCTTGCTTCACTCAATTTAAGGTCTTCAAGATTCATCGATGTTATTCTGTGTGTTAGCACTTTATTCCTTCTTTATTCCATTGTATGTATGTACCACATTTTGCTTTGTATGTATGAGTAATATTCCATTGTATGTATGGATGTACCACGTTTTGCTTATCCATTCATCTGTTGATGGGCACCGGGGCTGATTCCAACTTTTGGCAATTATGAACAATGCCGCTATGAACATTGGTGTGCATATGTCTGTTTGTGTCTTTGCTTTCAGTTCTTCTGGGTATATAGCCGGTGGTGAAATTGCTGGATCATACGGAAGATCTATTGTTAGTTTTCTGAGGAACCGCCAAACTGTCCTCCACAGTGGCTGGACCATACCGCAGTCCCACCAGCAGTGGATGAGGGTTCCTATTCCTCCACATCCTCTCCAATACTTATAGTCTGCTTTTTTTTTTAATAGCTGTCATTCTGTTGTGTGTAAGATGGTATCTCATTGTAGTTTTGATTTGCATTTCCCTAATAGCTAGTGATGTTGAGCATTTTTTCATGTGCTTTTTAGCCATTTGTATTTCTTCCTTGGAGAATTGTCTTTTCAGGTCACTTGCCCATTTTTTAAATGGGTTGTTTATCTTTCTATTTTCAAGGTGTAGGATTTCTTTATATATGTAAGATATTAGGCTCCTATCAGATATATGGTTGCCAAATATTTTCTATATGGTTGCCAAATATTTTCTCCCATTGGGTAGGCTGCCTTCTTATTTTCTTAAAAACGTCCTTTGAGGTGCAGAAGTTTTTAATTTTGAGGAGATCTTATTTATCTATTTTTTCTCTTGCTGCTCGTGCTTTGGGTGTGAAGTTCATGAAACCATTTCCTATGACAAAGTCCTGGAGATGCTTCCCTACATTATCTTCCTAGGTCTTTATGGTTTTGGCTCTTATATTTAGATCTTTGATCCATCTTGAGTTGGTTTTTGTATAAGGTGTGAGATGGTATTCCCCTCTCATTCTTTTGGATATGGATATCCAGTTCTCCAAGCACCTCTTGTTAAAGAGGCCATTCTCTCCCAACTGAGTGGGCTTGGTGGCCTTGTCGAATATCAGATGACTGTATATGCGAAGATCTATATGAGAACTCTCAAATCGGTTCCATTGGTCAGTATGTCTAACCTTGTGCCAATACCATGCAGTTTTGAGCACTGCAGCTTTGTAGTATGTTTTAAAGTCAGGTAATGTGATACCTCCAACTTCATTTTTATTTTTCAATATGTCTTTGGTGATTCGGGGCCTCTTACCTTTCCAAATATATTTTGTAGTCAGTTTTTCTAGTTCCTTAAAAAAATGCCATGTTGATTTTTATTGGGATTGCATTAAATCTGTAGATTAGTTTGGGTAGGATAGGCATCTTGATGATGTTTAGTCTTCCTATCCATGAACAGGGAATATTCTTCCATTTATTTAAGTCTTCTCTGATTTCCTTTAACAGTGTTGTGTAGTTTTCTGTATATAAGTCTTTTACATCTTTAGTTAAATTTATTCCTAGGTATTTGATTTTTTTTTAATTACTATTGTAAATGGTATTTTTTTCTTGATTTCCTCCTCAGATTGCTCGTTATTGGTGTACAGAAATGCTACTGGTTTTTGAGCATTGATCTTATAGCCTGAGACGTTACTGAACTCCTTTATAATTTCTAGAAGCTTTGTTGTAGCTTTCTCAGGACTTCGTACGTATAGGATCATGTTGTGTGCAAATAATGAAATGTTTACTTCTTTTCCAATTTAGATGCCTTTTATATCTTTTTCTTGCCTCAGTGCTCGAGCACGTACTTCTAAGACAATGTTAAATAGGAGTGGTGATAGGGGGCATCCTTGTCCTGTTCCCGATCTCAGAGGGAAGGCTTTTAGGATTTCACCATTGAAGATGTTGTTCATCTTTGGTTTTTCATATATACCCTTTATCATATTCAGAAAGTTTTCTTCTATTCCTATCTCTTGCAGTGTTTTTATCAGGAAAGTACTGTATTTTGTCGAATGCTTTTTCTGCATCTGTAGAAATGATCATGTGATTTTTTTTCTTTCAATCTGTTTATGTGGTGTATCACACTGCTTGATTTTCTTATATTGATCCATTCTTGCATACCTGGGTTGAAACCCACTTGGCCATGGTGTATAATTCTTTTGATATGTTGTTGAATGCGATTGGCAAGTATTTTGTTGAGGATTTTAGCATCTAGGTTCATTAGAGAAATTGGTCTGTAATTTTCCTTTCTTGTGGTATCTTTGTTTGCCTTTGGTATTAGGGTAATGTTGGCATCATAGAATGAGTTAGGCAATATTCATTCTACTTATATTTTTTGGAAGAACCTAAGCAGGAATGGTGTTAGCTCTTTCCGGAATGTTTTGTAGAATTCAGCTGTGAAGCCATCTGGTCCTGGGCTCTTCTTAGTTGGGAGGGTTTTTATGACTGAGTCTATCTCTTTACTTGTAATTGGACTGTTGAGTTCATCAATTTCTTCTTTCGTCAATGTAGGCTGTTTGTTAGGTTCTAGAAATTTGTCCATTTCCTGTAAATTACCATTCTTGCTGGCATATAGTTTTTCAAAGTATCCTCTTATGATACTCTTTATTTCTGTGGGGTCAGTAGTGATATCCCCTCTCTCATTCCTTATTTTGTGTATTTCCATTTGTTCTCTCTTTTTCTTTGTTAGTCTCACTAAGGGTTTGTCAATTTCATTGATTTTCTCAAAGAACTAGCTTTTGGTTTTGTTTATTTTTTTCTAGTACTTTCTTATTCTTTATTTCATTTAGTTCTGCTCTAATCTTTGTTATTTTCTTCTTTCTCCTTCCTTTAGGTTTAGTTTGTTGTTGTTTTTCCAATTTCTCCAAGTGTGCAGTTAGGTCTTCAATTTTAGCTCTTTCTTCTTTTTTAATATACGTATTTATGGCTGTGAACTTCCCTCTCAGGACAGCTTTGGTTGCATCCCATAGGTTTTCATATGTTGTGTTGTCATTTTCATTAGTTTCAAGGTAGTTACTGATTTCTTTTGAGATTTCCTCCTTGACCCACTGTTTGTCTAAGAGTGTGTTGTTTAACTTCCAAATCTTTGTGCCTAATCTGTTTCTCTGGCCCTTAGTGATTTCCAATTTTATTCCATTGTGGTCAGAGAAATTACTTTGTATAATCTCAGTCTTTCTGAATTCATTGAGAGTTGTTCTGTGGCCTAGCATGTGGTCTATCTTGCAGTATGATCCATGTGCACTCGAGAAGAATGTAAATCCTACTGTATTTGGGTGTAGTGTTCTGTATATGTCTATGAAGTCCAGGTCCTCTAATGTATTGTTCATGTCTTTGTTTCTTTATTGATTCTCTGTTTAGATGTTCTGTCTAATGATGATAATGGTGTATTAAAGTCCCCCACTATAATTGTAGAGGCATTCATTTCTCCACTTAGTTTTTACAGCATTTGCCTCATGTATTTTGAGGCACCCCGATTAGGTACATAAATGTTTATGATTGTTCTCTCTTCTTGAGAGATTACCCCTTTTACTAATATATAGTGTCCATCTTTGTCTCTTACAATAGTTTTGTTCCCCAAAGCTGCAAGGGGTTCCACGCAACGAAATCCACAGAAAGGAAACCCCTCTCGACCCTCTGCCAGAACCTTCCCACTCTTGGAGTACGCTCCCTCTCACCGGGTTGCCGGCAGAAATCCTGGCTTAAACCAGCCTTTTTCCCTGAGGTGGGGCTCAGCCGTGTGTGTTAACCTCCACGGGTAGGGATAAAAGTCACGAATCTCTACCCAGCAATCCACGCCATCAAGCTGCCTCCAGATAGATGTCACAAGCTTCTTGCTCCATGCGTCTACAGCACAACCCCCCGGGCAGGACCCTGTCCCCAATCAGCAGTCCTCAGAGAGTGAGTCAGCGAGTCCCCTCCTAAACCGACGCCATCTTGCCTCCCTCAACCTCTATCATGTCTTTTTAAAAATTTTTTTCTTTATTTTAAAGTAGTTTTAGATTAAATAAAAGTTACATCAAACATATATGGGATTCCCATATAATCCACCTCTTTTATTTGTGTGGTACAATGTTACACTTGGTGAACAAATATTGAAGCATTGCTAATAACCATGATCTATAGTTTATATTATGGTTTACACTTTGTACCATATAATTTTATAGGTTTTGACAAAATGTATAATAGCCCATATGTGTCATTGCAAAATCGGAACAATTCCAATTTCGTAAAAATGCTCTATGTTCCACATATTCTTCCCTCCCCCTTCCCTCGGAACCTATGGTAACAACTAAGTTTTAATCTTTCAAGAATAAAGTTCATAGTTATGTGCATTAATGTTGAGGGCTTGATCTTGTCCCTCTATTTGGGAATGTAGCAGGACTCCCCAGGGTGGGAGTTTAATATTTTCTTGTTTATTATGTAGGTCTCTACCCACTGAAATAATACCCTATGAGAAGAGGAACACATTCATATTCCATAGACGCATGCCCCAGGTGCACCCTTTCCCACATATACGCACCTGCCTTGCATCAGTGACCACCCTCCCTAGCCATATTTGTCAAAAGAATATTCCCTTAATTTTATTTTCAACCACAGACCTACAAATCCCAAGAGTTTACCTGTTTCTTCCTCCAGCCCTCTCCTCAGTTCCATGGATAGTCCAACCCAACCCTACCCACCCTGCTCACCATCACATTCTAGCACTGTCAACACCAATCACATTCCTGCAACACCATCACCCCCCTCCACTGCCAAACCACCCCCTTCCACCTTATCATAGGTTCTGCCCTTATTGGGCATTGGCTTACCACACTCAACTCCCTTTCTCCTGATAACCTATCTTCAGACTCTGTCTCTGTGACTCTGCTCAGTATGCTTAGGTCATATCAGTGAGGTCATGCAATATTTGTCCTTCAGTGATTGGCTTACTTCACTCAGCATAAGGTCTTCAAGATTCATCACATGTGTCAATACTTTATTCCTTCTTACAGCTGAGTAATATTCCACTATATGTATATACCACATTTTGTTTATCCATTCATCTGTTGATGGACATTTGGGTTGCTTCCAACTTTTGGCAATAGTGAATAATGGTGCTATGAACATTAGTGTGCATATCTGTTCATATCCCTCCTTGCAATTTTTCTGGGTAAATACCCACAGCGGGACTGCTGGATCACGTGGTAGTTCTATAGTTAGCTTCCTGAGAAACTACCAGACCGTCCTCCACAATGCCTGCACCATTCCACATTCCCATCAGCAGTGGATGAGGGTTCCCTTTCTCCCATATCCTCTCCAACACTTATAGTTCTCTGCTTTTTTTATTTTTCATTTTTATTTATTTATTTATTTATTTATTTATTTATTTATTTTTTAAATAGCTGTCAGTCTAATAGGTATAAGATGATATCTCATTGTAGTTTTGATTTCCATTTCCTTAATCGCTAGTGATGTTGAGCATTTTTTCATATGCTTTTTTTTGGGGGGGGGCATTACAATTTTTATTTATATTTATATATTTTTTAATTAATTAATTTATTTTTTTATTTTTTATTTTTTATTTTTTTATTATGGGTAAAAATCAAAATTCTCACAATACATACAAACATTTGTAAAATGATATATAAATATATATGCATATATGTGTATTTGCTTACAAAAATGTTATTTATATATATATATATACATATATTTTAAGAGGTGCTTAGATTACCTAAAATATTACACGGAACCCACTGGGATTCCCATGTTGCCCACCTCCCACACCTCCCACCACATCCCACACAAACATCTCCCACAGTGTGGCCCACCAACCTCAATGAACTTACACATCCTGGAGCCTTGCCACCAACCATAGACCACAGTTCACACTGTAGACCACACTCTCTCCCACTCAGTTCTGAGTGGTGTGTGCTGATTTAAAATGGCCTACATCCATTGCCACAACAGTACTCAGGACAACCTCCAACTCCCAAAGAAGCCCCTGTATTTCAACTGCTCATCCCCTCCCTACCCAAAAACTGTCAAGTGGCCACTGGCTCCACCTCATTGTTATAATTTCTTGCATTGCAAGAATCACCATATGTGAGCAAGAGAATACCATCAAGTCCACTCTAGTCCATAGTTCTTCCCCCAATCCAGAGGCGACTGGGATGGTGATGTCCACTCCAACTCCAAGTGAGAGAGGGCTTATATCCCATGGATATGGTGGGTGGGATGATCCTGCCTGCAGATGCAGGCCCTCTCCATTCCCTGGGATGGCCATTTCCCATCGTTGTCTCCTCACCAGGTGACTTGGATGAGTCCATTGAGCTGTAGGGTAGGAGTTGCAGCTCCACCTAGATTTCATGCACACCTGGCACATAGGTAGGTGGGAGGCTCCAGTCTCTGGAAGTATACCTAAGAAACTCCAGCATCACATGTAGGTTTGAATAGAAGGGACTGGTGAACCATGTGCATGGAGGACTTATTTGAGTCTAATTCTGTCACTCTCAGGAGCACAGATTCCAAAATAGAACCCACTGATAAGGCATCAGTCTCTGGGGCTATCCCCCCTTATATAAGACCAGGGTGTCTCTGGAGCTCTCAGGAACCCCACTGAGTTTCACCCCACTCATATGCTTTTTAATCATTTATATTTCCTCTTTGGAAATCTGTGTATTCAAATCTCTTGCCCATTTTTTAAATGGGTTGTTTTAGACACTTTACTCTTGTATAACTCTATTCCCTCCTCTACTATTTTGTGCTATTATTGTTATACATATTACATATAAATATTTTTCATTTCCAGCAATACATTGTATTTTTTGCCTTTTATAACTTGTGTCTTTTAATGAAGATGAGAGAATAAAGGACCCCAAGTATATGATTGTAGAGCTTATTATATTAACCTTCTTATTTGCCATTTCTAGTTCTTTTCATTTCTCTCTAGATCTAAGTTACCATCTGGTATAATTTCTTTACTTTGATATAGCCTTACTGTCAGTACTTCCTTCATGTTGTTACAGTAAAATTTTTCACATTTCTATATATTATATGCCTAACATTTTAATTATATACATATACTTTTAAACAATTGCTTTTGAAATTGGGTGCGAGAAGAAAGGAGAAAAATGTACATTTTACTGTCTTTTATCATTACATAATTACCTTTACTGATGCTCTGTTTTTCATGTGGGTTTGAATTACCATCTGACTTTCACTTTTTTTCAGCCCAAAGAGTTTCACTTGAGATTTCTTGTAAGGTGGTCTGCTATCAGTTAATTCTCTCTGTCTTTGTTTATCTGAGAACTTCTTTCTTTCATCTTCATTTTTGAAAGATAATTTTATTACATATAAGATTCTTTGTTGACTTTTTAATTCTTTCATCTCTTTGACTATATCATCCCACTGCTTTCTGACCTCCATTGTCACTAATGGGAAGTCAGCTGTTAACCTTATTATGGTTCCTTTATATATGATAAATTATTTTTATTTTTCTATTGCTACTTTCAAGATTTTTCTTTTTCTTTTTTTTTTTTTTTGTCTTCCAACATTTCTACAATGATGTGCTGGAGTCTAGATCTCTTTGCCTTTATCCTACTTGGAATTTGTTGAGCTCCTTGGATGTTTTTCATTAAATTTGTTTAATGTTTTTCATTAAATTTGCAAAGTTTTTAGCAATTATTTCTTTGAATATTGTTTCTGTTCTTTTCTTTCTTTTACTTCTGGTACTCCCTTTATGTATATGTTGGTGCACTTAATGGTGTTCAGTGTTTCTCTAAGGCTGTATTCACTTATCTTCTTCTTTCTCTGTATTCTTCAGATTGCATAATCTTCAATGATTTATCTTCAAGTTCACAGATTCTTCTGCCAACTCAAATAACTGTTGATATCCCAGTGAATTTTTCACGTTAGTTATTGTAGTTTTCAATTCCAGAATTTCTACTTGGTTCTCTTTTCATACTTTCTATATCTTTATTGATATTCCCTCTTTGATGAGACATGTAATCATAACTTCCTTGACTTCTTTAAGCATGGTTTCCTTTTATTCTTTGAACATATTTATAACAGCTGCTTTGAAGTCTTTGACTGCTAAACCCAATATCCTAGCTCTCTCAAAGTCAGTTTTTGTTGCCTCCTTTTTTCTTTTTGCTGTGTTTGGTTCATTTTCTTATTTCTTTGAATGTCTTAGAATTTTTTTTAACTGGACAGTTTAAGTGATATAGCAATTGGGTATACTAAATGTGCTGTTATTGTTTGCTCAATTAATTGTTTAGTGACTTGGCTATTTTAGCCAAGCCTATTTCCCCCACAGTATGAAGCCTCTGGTGTCACTCCTTAGAGGCCACAGGCTTTCAAATAGTCACAGTCACCTTGGGATGACAGTGGTGTTAGGATGCCCTCTTTGACTGTTTTTCTGATCTGTTAAGCCATCTGCTTCTGTTCGTATCATGGCCAGCTGTTCGCCTCCATTAAGTACCCTCTGGTTGTTTTTTATAATATTCTGGGTCATAAATTGCTCCACCATATGCTCCAATTAAATTCAGGCCCCTTTGCAGGGGCAATCTTTTAGACCAATATTCAAGGCTTATTCTGACCCCTGGAGGCCTTGTTGTAACTATTTTTTTCTAGTTCTCTTTGTTAAGCTTCTAGTTGGTCTATGGCTTAGGTTCCTGTTCTCATGGAACAACCAGCCTCTTCTTAATTGCTCATTACCAAAACCTTCATTGTTTTCCACAGTGTTCTTAGGCGTGAACTTCCTCATGCTCTGTTCCAAATAAAGTTACCTCCCTTTGTAAGTTATGGAGCTCTCTGTTCTTGTGATCTTTGCACCACTCCCCAGAATTTGAAGGCTGGGCCAGTGCCTGCTTTTCTCAGAGTTACAAGATCCTGCTTTATGATTGGGTTGCTGGGTGGGGTTGGTAGATTTTGGACTTCTCAGCTTTCTTCTCCTGATGTGAAACCTTTGCCCTATAAGTGAACTGGGGTTAGGGCAATTGAGTCCCAGTATTCTCGGCCTTCCATGTGCAGGGAAAAAGCATTTGCCTTATAAGTGGCAGCTGAGTTGAGGAAGGAGGTCCCAGATCTCTCAACTATGCCCACTCAGGGTTCAGAGAATGAGAAATGTGTGCATCTGGCCTCATCTCAAGTGATACCATAATCCTAGGCTGCAATCTGGAGAGATTGTTATTAGCCTGTGCTCTTGGCTACAGCTACCCAAAGTAGAGGCGGGATGGGGTCGGGACAGGTATTGTCTTTAACATCACAAGCTCTCATTGTTTTTATTGAGATTTGGTATATTTTCTTGAATAAATATTTCTTCATTTGATATATACCCTTAGGACAATTTTAAGACAGTTTTAGTGGTTTTTTAAAAAATAATTTTCACCAATTATAGTTGTTTAGCCAGGTTGAGAGTCCATGGAGCTCCTCCCATCGGGATCCTGGAAGTCATCCCATCTAATCCTGTCTGATGGTTCTTTTTCTTGGCTTTCATGCATGTGCAGATCAGATACTCAGCCAAAGATTCAAGGGGTCCCACCTGTAGATTTCTGGATCGCCTGCTTTCTGTACAGCTCTCTTGTCTCTTGTACTCTTCTCCACAAATTCAAGTCACAATGGTCTGTAAGAACTCCAATCTCTGCTTCTTCCACTCAGTGAGACTGTCAGACTCTGTTTGAGTTCCAGCTCCCTGCACTGTGGCCTCAATGTTGCCTCTAGGCAGTAAACTGGGGCAAGAATTGGGCTGATCTTGTTTCTTTCCCTTTTCTCAGGGATCACAATCCTTTGTTGCCTGTATTTCAATATCTGAAAAATTTTTGTTTTATATATTTTCTCTTCTTTTCTAGTTGTTTAAGGAAGGAGGGTAAATCTTATCCCTTTTACTTCATCTTGGCCAGAAGTATAATTCTGGTTCAAGGCATTTCTGCTCCTTTCTTTTTGCAGTGTGATTAAGAGCTGACACTCTAGGTTTCAATTCTGACTCTCCAGTGTTTAAGGCAAGTAACTTAACCTTTCTGTGCCTCATCTTCTTCCTCTACAAATTAGGGATAATAATAATAGTACCTCCTTTGTAGGGTTGTTGTGAGGATTAAATGGGTTAATGCTTAAGTGTTTATAACAGGGCTTTACCACCATCACCATTACCACCACCACCACGACGACCACCACTTCTACTGCATTCATTTTCCATATATCCTTGGGGAAATTGCCCAAGGTATCTCTTGTGATAGGGATATAAAGGACTATACTGTAATATCTAGCTGTTACTGGTAAATATTAGACATTATATAGTCGTTGGATACATGTATGACATGTATGTATGAACTCTTATTTACTTGTGTTAATTTTCAAACTTGAGATGGTAGACTCTTAGAGTTAAAAGGGATCATCTGTGTCATTTCATTTACTTTGCTAATGTGCAAAATTAGGCCCTTAGAACTGATTTCCTGGGTCAAGATCACATAAGAAGTTAGTCTCTAACTTCCATTTAGTGCTCTTAGGGTCACACCATAATGCTATTTGGCTTTTCTGTACCTAGATGCCTTCCTCCAGTGCCACCCAAGTGAAAATTCTGCTAGTAAATCTCAACAATTGTGTGATTTTAAAAATTTAGTTATAACCAAAGATGCAGTATTTACTTCCCAAATGTAGTCTTAAGGTAGTTCACCCTGGGTGTGTGGATATATTCAATACTCAGGCATTAGCAGACTATACATGACCTCTTTATATATTATAAAGATTTGGAAATAGTTAAGGTGATTGATTTTGGAAATGTGTTGCCTTTCCTTCTGGTCTGAATCAATAAAATTAAGCTTCGTGTTACTTGAGATGGAGACATTTTATGAGACACCAGATTTTGAGACTTATATAATGTCCCCAGAATATTTCTTTGGTGTTATAAGAAAAATTTAATTGTTATCTGGTCACAGGTCATGGGATATCAGTAATATTTGATAAAGAAAGCAAATAGATGCCTCCTGTTAACTTGCATACCCTGCTTTGAGCCCTCAAGCCTTCCCTGTATTAATGCTTTCCTCTACCAGGAGAACAGTGCACTAGTGCTTTACCATAATACTCTTCAGCACATCAGTGTGGTAAAATAAAACTGGATAATTGTTATTGAATATCTGTGTGTCAGGAATTATGCTAATCCCTTTACATACATTATCTCATTTAATCTCCACAGCAACATTTTGAGGTAGGTATTATATTCCAATTTACAGAGGAGGAGGAAACTAAGACTTTAAGGGGTGAAGTATCTCGTTGAAGACCACCTACCAAGCCTTGGACCATAGCAAGCCCATTAGGTCCTTGTAGATTTGGAATTCTCAGCTAGGGTATCTGACACTGAAGCCCTGTGCCTCTCCTAAGGCTTATCATTGTAATTATTTCAGAGATCTTTGGTCATAACACTCCTATCTTAATGCATAGCTCTACTGCATATTATATATGCAGGCATTGTTATAAAGATACTCCAGCACATCTTTGCATCTAAATCATTAATGGTGGAATGGGTAATTAAAGGTTGCATGTTAGATAAGGCTTTGGTAAAAGAATACAAGAAGCTAGAAAGGGGTATTATGAACTCCTGAGTGGTATCCTCTGTTGGTTTGACCAGCCATCAAGTAGAGTTCAAGAAAAAAGGATGTTATAGGTTGAGAAAAATGACGGTGTGGTTTAAAGTAGTAAGGATTGGCAGAAGAGGGGCAATGCTGCTAGGTCCTTTATAGACTTAATATTTGATAGTCATAATGGTGCTTGAAAGTAGGTAGTATCATCCCCATTTTTCAGGTAGATAACTTGAAACTTACTGTTTACTTGATTGCACAAACTGGTGTGTTCCTATTGTAGAATCAGCAGTCACCCCCCAGGTCTGTCTACTTTTTGCGCTGTCTTGCTTTGTCTAAAGTGGGGACCAGATAGCACCATCCTTAAAATTAGCTCCGTTTCTTCTCTGCTCTGGACTTCTGGATTGTTTTTCAATAAATAGATATAAGATATATTTCTCTATGACTTAATTTTTTTCACAGGATCACAGTTCACCTGGAGTCTATGAATGGTAAGAACTTGAGAAGTTTTCAAATACTAATTAAAATGCTTAGTTTTTATGCTTTATCTTGTAATTCTATCAACTCATGATAACACTGATTATCTCTTGTTGATCACAAGTTCTAATGATCGTTATATGATTTTGATTGGTAAAATCTAAATAATAGTTAATAAATTCTAATTGTCTAGGACATTAAACCATTAAAAAATGGGGGAAATAGAATACAAGAGCCTTTGGTGCAAAGGTTTGGAAACTGCTTCATCAATATATCAGAACATTTCTCATAGTTAGTACTATTTGGAATTGGTGATCTTGCCAGCTAATGATTCTGCCTCCTGCCTTCCATTAACTAACCTTTAATCAGAGCTCATTACCAAGGACAAAACAAATAAATGGCTTTGAGCTCCAAAATCTTTTTAGTCTGGCTCTTACTGTACTCTGGATCATCAAAGCAGTCTTTTCCTTACTTATTAAGAAGGAAGAGACCCCACAAATAAGATATTAAAAGCCTCACTAGTGGTGTCGACTTATCAGTGTTCCAAAATATTGAGTGTCCCAGAAACAGTCAGTCATAAAAACCAAATTATAAACATCAAGATCCTCCACTCCTTCCTCTCTCCCTCTTTTCTCTCCCTCTCTCATTCATTAGTTTGCTCTTGCACTCACTCTCATTCTCTCTCTTGTTCTCTTTAATTTTCTCTTACTCTAATTCTGTC
>JAKSZT010054532.1:2795011-3010891 GCA_026826555.1 Tolypeutes matacus
AAATAGAGCTTTTAAGGAAAATGACCAGCACCATTGGTCAAATCACAGCCAGATCTTCTAAGGCTGGTAATTTAAGGAAAGTTTCTACAGAGAGATTAGGGCTCAGAACTCTGAACTTCTTGTTCCCAACCCCAACGTCTGTTCTCTTATGTGTAGAGTTTTTTCCTGTTGTGCCATCTTGGAGAAACGGGGTGTGATTTTTGTTAAGGGAATAAGGTGGGTTTCTTTAGGTTAGGATTTGTTTTGTTATTTTTTTAAAACGCTCTGAACATCTTCAGTGGCTTCCAATATGCAGTTTTTCAGAGCTGAAGGGGAGGGTTTAAATTGAAGTCTTAAGCACGTAAAATATGGCTTGGAGTGGAAATATAAGTGTTTTTGGAGTAAGGAGAGAGAGACTCCTGCAAGGGGATGCTGGTAGGAATGGATGCAGGCTTCCTCTGGTGAAAGGAGTTCTCCTCTGCCTTCCTTGGCACCAGAACAAAGAAGGAAGAAGTTAAAGAGTAGTGCTGGCCTCTGGATGGTGGGAAGAGACGTGGGTCATATATTCCTGGCCTCTAAGGGTGGAAACACAGGGTAATGCTACCCAGTGGGAAGGGACTTCTTGATTCCCAATACAGTAGTAGAGAGGAGCAACCTCAGGAAGACTCTCAGGTTTCAACAAGAGGTCTGTCACTCTAGCAGAGGCCCTGTTCATGCACTGAGGTAGGCACTTGCTTCCTCCCTCCCTCAATCCCAAAGATATATTCTGAGGGTCTAAGCACTGAATTTACAGTTATGAACAAGGTAGATACAGCCCCATTTTGAAATGTGTTTGTTGTCTCTCCTGTTAGGGGAGACAGACAACAAACACATTTCAAAAATAGCTTAGAAAATGTCAAATGGTATTAAGAAGAAGAAAATAAGCAGGATAGTAAGATAATGATGATGAAAAGGATATGTATGATAGGATGGTGTTGGGGACTGAATCGTGGCCCCCCAAAAGGCATGTTCAGGTCCTGTGGATGTGAAACCATTTGTAAAAATAGGACCTTTAAAGATGTTATTAGCTAAGGTGTGCCCAAACTAAACGAGGGTGGGTCTTAATCCAAATGGCTGAAGTCCTTATAAGCAAGGAAATAAGCATGGAAAGAGAAGCCTTGAGGAAAGCAAGAAACTGGAAGGCAGTGGAACCCAGAGGAGAAAGGAGAAGACATTGCCATGTGCACTGCCATGTGACAGAAAAACCAAGGACCAAGGATTGCCACCAGCCAGCCCCAGAACTCCAGTCTTTGGGGAGAAAGTATTGCCTTGCTGATGCTTCAATTTTGGACTTCTCCTAACCTCAAAACACGTGAGCCAATAAAATCAAGTTGTTTAAGCCAACTCATTGTATTGTATTTGTTTTAGCAGCTAGGAAACTAAAACAGATGGTTAGAAAGCCCCTTAGGGAAGATAATATTTAAACTGATTTATAGATGGACAAATAGCAATGGACAAAAGAGTGTTCCAGGTAGAAGAAAAGGCAAGTTCAAAAGTCCAAAGGTAAGGAAGCATTTGGCTCCTCTTAGGAACCAAAGGAAGGTATGAGAAGTTGGCAGAGACCAGATCATGGAGGGTGAATCTTATAGGCTGTGGTGAGGAATTTGGATTTATTCTGAGTGTAGTGGGAAGCCACTGGAGGATTTTAAACAGGAGTGAAATTGATCAGATGGTGCTTTAATCACGTAACTGTCTTCAGAATGCTCAATGGATTGTAGGAGATCAATTGTGGAAGCAGGGAGACTAGATAGGATGCTATTGCTATTGTTTATGGGAGAGATAATGGGGTCTTGGATTAGGATGGTAACAATGGAGCTGGAGAGAAGTAGAAGGATTTTGGTCATATTTTGAAGACAGAGGAAAGGAAAGAATTAAGACTGTCTCCCCTTTCTAGTTTTAGTAACTCCTTAGTTCAAAATGAGATTTTGGAAGGATGGTGGTTCCAATCAGCAGCTGAGTTATTTGGAGAAGGAGAAGCCGGCATGAAATTGGCAGAGTCCTAGGAGTGACGGTTTGACAGCAAGTAAATTCAGTGGTCTCCATGCTGTTAGGGAAGGCAAGTGCAGGAGGAGGGCTATAGCCCGATGGAGGAGACAGAAGGTTGCCAGAAACTTTTCAGCCTCTGTGGGAGTGGGGGCAGGGGCAGGGGAAGCAGTTAGAAGAGGCAGAATAGATCCAGACTGACTCAGGTAAGAATGGGAAAACCTGTAGTCCCAGAATTTAGGGGAGGCACTTCTTGTTCTGGTGGTCTTCTTTGTGATCCCGATACTTTGATTTTAGCCCTTGGGTTGATGGTATTGAGACAAACACCTCTTAAACTTGTAATAGAAAAGTCTTTGGAAGTGAAATCCACACTCTTGTGGTTTATAAAAGAGGGTTGATTTAGGTAAAGGGATGGGAAATAAGGTGATTTGCAAAGTTCTGTTCCTGTCTCAGGGGAATGTTATTAAGAACTGTGATAAAAAGGCCTGTTATGTGATATGTTGGAAGTATTCATGTAAACAGCATATGTGCTGCTGGTTGCCTTTAAAGAATTATAGCTTTAACATTATTACACATTTTAAAAAAATGAAAGCAGGGCATCTTTAGGACAGTCATTAAACCAACAACAATCATTTGAATGTCTCCTTTGGAAGACAGCCTAATACAGTGGTTAAAAGCATGGACCTCCTGAGTTAGACTGGTTGGTTCTAATCCCTGCTCTACTACTTACTTGCAGTGTAAGTTAGTTTTATTTTGGCAAGCTAGTTCACTTCTAACCCTAAAGTTTTTTTTCTTCTGTAAAATGAGGGTAATAGAACCTCCTTCATAAGGTTGTTTTGATGATTAAATATGTTGATATTCATAAAGTGCTTAAAACAGCACCATCTTAGTGTTTGTTAAAGAAAATAAAATGAATAAGTACTTGGATAGGAGGCTAATTAAAGACTGTAAGACTGGCCCAGAATACTGGGTCCCTGGTTTATAGAGTAGGCAAGATACAGAAGGGAGTATGGCTGTGACACAGGTTTAGAGTAGCCAGTACTGGCTCTGAAATGGGAACCAGGGACCCCTTTATGACTTGATGGATCTCTTCCTTGCTGCAGGACAGGAGCCAATGTAGATCTTTAAATTCAAAGGCCCTGACTGGGGAAGAATCCCCAGACTCTCTCACAACACTGAACTATGAAGTAACCTAACTCCTTGTTGACATAAGGTCTAATGGAATATAAGGTCCTTAACACCACTGTTTTTCAACAGCTAAATATGGCTCCCAATATGTCCTTTTAGAAACTGTTCTTCTCACTGAGATTTCTTTCTTTCTTTTTTTTTTTTTTTACTGCCGCTTCTGTCAGAATGGATGAACAACAACAAAAAAAACTTTCTCTTATAATTGCCTTTCCCTGAATAAGTGGCTCTAAACTCTTTATTGTATACATAATGTGTATGTTTTTCTATTAACCAGGACATTCTCTCCTCCCTCCATTTTGTCCCAAGTATTCCCATCCAAAAGATTTATAATTGTGTTCTTTATATATTAGAGGAACAAATCAAGTGGTGCTTTATGAGCATCAAATAGCAAAAGTCAGCATCTGTGGATGGATCAGTTTAGTAATTATAAGCAGCACATTTATCTTATTCCAACTTTGGAGTGTGTCAGAATTGAGAAACTTTTTAGGGTTATAAGGCTGCATGAGTTTGGAGAAGTCTCATCCATCTTCCTTAGGGCAGTGGAACGTCTAGACTCAACTGTACCTAAATCTTTCTAGAAAAATGAATATCTTGTTTTAAAAGGGCCCTTAGGAATGAAATTTTGTAACTTCCTTCCAAGTCATTTTTGTGATTAGGACTTTCTCTGTCAGGACATTTTTCCTTTTACACTAGTAAAATCCCATTACAAAGACAAAGATATTTCCATCCCTTCTTGGATATGTTATAGTAATCGTGCAGGACTACATTACTGCAAATAAACCTATACAAGCAAATGTTTTTTTCTGGCCCTGATTCAGTAATAGTTAGTTTATAATACAAATATCTAACTTTATGTTTGCTTTGTGGGGGAAAGAGGACAATACTAGGGCACAAGTGTGAGAGATTTGCTTTTTATAACCTTTCCTCCTTACTGTTAGGTTCTGCTACTTGCAGATTTACCACTGAGAGTGTGAGGTGACCTCTCTTGTTTCCTGGCCCTATGGGTTAAGAACGTGACTTTTAGCAACACCTTAATTATTTTAAAATAGCAAACAAAAGAAATGGGAGTGTCAGTTGTGAGGGATCAATTAGTGATAAACTCCTTTTTCTCTTTCGCAGTGTTAGTCCTCTGGTCCTTTTGATTTTCTCATTCTTCTAAATGTAGTCCATGGGAAAGTCCTAATAGATGCTGCTGGACTAAATAGAAGCTAATTCATCTGTAGTAATATAACGGAATGCTACAAGTAGCTGACCTTGTTTTGTTTGGTCAATTGTGATAATTTGCACTTAACATTTGTTTAGTCAATTTAATTCCAAGGTTGAGTGTTAGTAGAAATCTCTTTTTTGAATAGTATTGATTGCATGATCCTGAGTGTTAGATGTTGAATCATCTTAACGCAATGTATCTCTTTTAAGAGGTATAAGATTATCATCTTGTGTGCAATAAGGACTTCTTTCTTTATAACTAAAAAGGTATTCTAACTTCATCCCAGCAGTGTACTGGGTTAGCTGCTTAGCAGCAACATGTTCTTTAGGAAGAAAATCATACGCATTTAATTCTGCCTGAAGGGGCACTGCAGAGTATTGTGAACAGAAAGCTGAACTTTCATAATAAAACCATTGTGGATATTGTGTCAAGATGTCATTCTCATAATCCAAATTTTAATCATCTTGACTTTACCTGTCACATATTTTATTTTCTATTAGCCACACACCTCTGAAATGCTCACTGAAAAGCAGTGGTGATAGACTCTACACCTGTCCTGATATGTTTATACTGCTGGATATTGATGGGAGAATAGGTTTGTGCAAATATCTCCATATGGCTCAGTCTCTCCATAGAATATACTCTTTATGTGGCTACAGCTGTGAACTTAATAGCATCTTTCGGCTGTGGAGTTATCATTTGCAATTGACTTGTCTGCATTTTATTGTGTATCTATCACTCAGCAGTGGGGTTTATACAGAAATGTATCTTAGATAAAAGCCCTGCTCAAATAATTCATGTTTGTATCCCTCCATTTCTACCACTACCATATGCTTGTCTTTGGAACTGACTTTGAAGACTGCTTATAAACATCCGGTATAGGCTTTAGACGTTGCCCAACATTTTTATACACAAAGAGGAAGGGTCAAGCATTGTGATTCATCAGGATAATAAGTATAAGCCAAAAGTTCCAGTGAGGTAGAGGATAAGACTATTACTGCCCATGAGTTGGAAGAAATAGGGATCTTGGATGAAAAGCTCCAATGACATGGGCTAGATCGTCCTAGAGAAAGAAGATTTGAGTGTTGGTGTTATTACCTGTTTTTGTCCCTAGAAAGAGCCAGTTTGACATCTCACTCTTCCTGTTGCCCACATTTAGGCTTTTTAACTGCTGCCTAGTGTTTGGAAGAGTATTTATATTCAGTAAACATTTTTTGAGCAAATGTTTAAGTGCAAACTTAGACAAGTTTGTCAAAAACAAAACAAACAAAAAAAGAATACCACATCTTTTCCTTTCCGTGTGGGTAATTATGAAAACAATTGCTTACATTAGGGATTTTGGATTATATCTGATTCCTGGTTCCATACAAGAATTTATATTCTGTCTCATTTGTTTATCCTCCACCATACTATGATTTTTAAAGTTTAGTTCAAGTCATTAAATAATTGTATTATTTGAAGATTGGGATTTATTATTCAGTAAATCTGTGTAGCTTAAGGTTTCCTTCCTCTCTCCTTGTTCAAGGGAAATCAATGACTTTATTTTTATCAGCATTGTTTCCCTGCTACGTACTGGAGCTTATGATAGCTGGGATATACTCCATTCCAAATGGACTAGAGTCACTTTTCTGAACAGCAGGAGTGAATAAGATCATCTTTAAATTAGCTAGAAGGAAAATCACTTTGTGTTTTACCTTTGTAGCAGCCCCTTGGAGGGTATTTAATTTGATACTGTTATCTATACGAAGCAGAATAAAGTAGAATCAAACATATACATTCAGATGTGTAGCTAACAGCACTTCTGAAAGCAGAAAGTGCTTATTTTTTACTTTAAAAAATCTGATATAATTCAGGGGAATAAAAATGATGCCCAAGTGAAGTCACATGACTCAACAGATAATACCACTGAAACCCAGGAAGAACCACATTAATGATAGTATGCAAGTATACACAGTGCTTTATAATAGGTTGATTGCACTAAACAAAGGAGAAAATCCTTTCTCTGAGGAGCTTACAATCTAAAGCTACAAGTTGGTACGATTTCCGAAAAATAAGTGAGCCCCATGGTGGGTGGTCTTCATAGCTGAAATGCTTCCAAAACAACTGTCTTCTTGGAAAGGTGGAAGTTGCCTAGGGAAAAAGTGAAAGGCACAAAAAGTGAAAGACTGTTCTTATGGGCCTGGGGAATGGAGAAAAGGAAGGGAGGGTTGGTTGGATTGTGTGTCTGAAAAGAGGTTTAACATAAGAATGGGTAAAAAGATCAGGCTGACATTGGCATGATAGAGCTTGGTGATTTTAGAGAACTAGGTAAGATGCCAGCAGAGGAGGATTTAGAGACAGAGGCAAACAACGTACCATAAGACTCTATATGATAACAAATACCCCATCTTTAAAGACCCAGATCTGGATAGTGCTCCTTGCAACAGCTTCTTGTCAATGTGAATGGCTTCCATACCAGAGGAAAGAAGAGTCTAGTGTTGGTCCAATGAGATACTGTATGTGAAAGAGCTTTTGTAAGCAGCAAAGCAGCACAAATGTAAGTTGTCATCATATTCTGTTTAGCTTTGACTTCATTAATCTTTTTTTTACATTTTATTGAGCAACATATATATAACTCAAAATGTCCCATTAAATTTTTGTTTGGTAAAATGTTTAAAGACAAAAGTTTAGCAGAGCTTCCTATTTTCAGAGATGTTGTCAGGATCAGATTTATTATAAATGCTTCATTTGATTCTGTGTTACTTCATTTCAAATTCTCATAGTAAACAAAGGCTCTCTGCCTTCCTTACTATTGAATAACACTGATCTTCACATCAGTGTTCATGTTCTCATCCTCATTCCTACCCCCTTTCTTTCTACCCAGTCTCTTTTCCACCTATGTTCATATGGTCATGTATTTTCTTTCGGGTCTCATACCATTTTATACTTTACTTCATTCTAACAACGATTAGTTGGCTTACTGAGAAATATATACAGCAGCAGGATTGACAAATTGACAAGGAAACAGGTATGAAGGGAAAATAGAGGTAAGAAACTAAAATGAGGCCAGGGTAAGATTAGTACACCAAGTATACAGTAATGGGGCTTTTATGGTTCTGCTTTGTCTCTGAGCTTCTTAACAGACAGATGAAAAAAATATGTTATAATATTTCCAGATGTCCATAAGGTAAAAATGAACCAATTTCTCAGAAGATGCACAACTTTTCCCAAGACCTGTAAGAAATTTCTCCTATGAGTTGTTATAAATGCCAGTTTGGTGAATTTGGATTTTGTCCTAAGGGCAGTGGGAAGCCAGTAAAAACTTTGATCCCCAGGGGATGATGTACACAAAACTGTATTTAGAGCAGGTATAGGAAAGCTCAAATGCATGGCAGAAAACTAGATAGAGGAGAATCAGTTAGAGATGAGGCTGAAAGGGTCTGGACAAAGGAGGTATCAGAAGGAATGGAAAAGAAAGGAAAGCTCTATGGGAAGTTAGGAAAACGGACAGGATCATTGCTTAGAAATGAATGGAAAGGGAGGAATCAAGGATGACTATAGGGTTCAGGTCTAGATAACAGAATGAGGGAGAGAGATGTGTTAAAGAGCAAAAACCCAGAAGGTGATGAAAAAGCGATAACCACTATGGGTTCTTACAGTCATGTTTTGGAACAAGCAGAACAAAGAAAATGGAGAGCTACCATTTATTTAGCATTTTATATTTTATGAGGTGCTTTTACATACAATATCTTATTTTGTCCTCATAACATTTCTGTGAGGGAAGTAGTAGTATCCACATTTTACAGATAAAAATCTGAGACTTAATGATTAACCGATGCATCTAAAACCATATAACTAGTAAGTGCCCTGTTTGTTTTCCCCACTGTCCCATACTGCCTCATGAAGGCCTTCTGCTTGGAGCTCCTGGTGTAATGTTACCAGATGACAAAGTCAAAACAAGGTTAGAGTTTGACTACTGTTATGAACATTATTTTTTTCCCTTTGCTTTACTATAATTGTTCCACTGTGGACATTTGATATGAAGAGGACTGTTTGCCCCTATACTAAATGTCCCCAGACTGCTATGCTTTTAAAATTTCATATCTGCTTTTTATAGTTCTTTAATCTCTTCCTCTACTGTCAGCTGTTACTACTTGATGTATTTGGCAGCTCCCCTACTCCTAATCAGTTATGCCCCTGGAAACCAGATATATATGCTTGTTACTTTTAGACAATTTTAAGAGGGATTTTGCATTGAGTGAGGACCTAAGAAGTTCTCTTATGAAAACCCTAACCCTAACATTATATTCTTATGAGTAAAGAATGTCAGTCTTATTGCTTCATCATTCTTATTTTTGGCTGTTTTCCAGGTTCTCTGCTAACTTTGGATAGTTAGTTGAATGTGCTGGATAAGTTACTTAGAAATACCGAGGTATCGGTATATATATCAAGTATGTAACCCTTGACCCTTGCCAGGGTTATTTTTTAAAGCAGATGCTATCGGTGGTGACATAGGAATGTAAAAGTACTTTACAAACAGGAGGTTGTGAATTTTTAGTGAATAGCAATGTATTTGCCAAAGGTTTGAAGTGACTGCCCAGTCTCCTTTGTCCCAGAATGACTTGTGACTGCTTCTCTCAGGCCCAAATCCTCATTTTTGGAAAGGTTGCAGACGTTTCCTTTTGCCTCCAGTAAGTCTTACCTCGCTAAATGGTCACAGAAGCGTCTTCCAAACAGCCTTCCCCTGATTCACTTGTCTCTCCCTTTCTCCCTCTGTGAGGGAGGGTTTCTTTTTTTTTATGGAGATACCTGATATTGGACCCAGGAGGAACCTGGCACTCAACCACTGAGCCACATTGGCTCCCAAGTTGGTTTTTTCTGTTTGTTTTGCCCCTCCCCCTTTTTTTTTCAAGGAGGCACCGGAAACGAACCAGCTACCTCCTGTGTGGGAAACAGGCACTCAACTGCTTGACCCACATTCTCTCCCCTAGGCTTTTAATAAAGATTTATTGACTATCCACAAGGTGCGATGTTCCTGTAGGAAGCACTGCACTCCTCAGCGTGATATCTGTGTCTCCAGCTCGTGGAATAAAGCATTTCTTGACACTTGATACAGTGTGTCCATAATTCAGATATATGGACTGTGGACATCCAGGGCTTCAAGAGGACCCAGGCTGCCTCCAAACAAATGATATTTTTTCCAAATCTATTTTTCAAATGAATTTTTAAGCTGATGGGTAATCAATGACTAATCAATATGTTCATTAAGCCACCTGAACTAAAATGAGAGAAGGAAGGGGGAAGGTAATTTTCCTTCACACTCTGCTGAAGTATGAAGTTAATAAAAGTTGATGTCATTAGAACGTGATAACTAAAGCTCATGGCCTTCCAAATGTTGCTAGGTAAAATTGTATTCTTCATAGTCATGGAAAGTAAAATTATTTATTTCCTTATACATATAATTTGGGACCAAAGGGCTGCTTTTATTGATAGATAGAAATACCACATGTTGCCTTCTGCCCATAAAAATGGGTATGGTTTTGGCTTAGCTGTGGTCTATGGAAAATTGGCTGTGATACTAGCATCTTATGGCTCTGAATTGAACTTTGGGACAAAATTTCTGGGCTGATGCTTTTTGGAGGGTCATTTTAGAACCCATGCCTGAAGATAAGGTTTACAAAGCTAAATTGGTAGGATGCAACTCTGGATGCCTTTGGATAAATGTATTTGAGGCATGAAAGTATTTTCCAGAAGTAGGCAGGACATCCAGTCCTTGATGGTAGCGAGGGAGATTTCTTAGAAGCCCTTGGGCTTTAGTTGTTACCCTGCTTTACATATGGCCATATCAGTATATTCATTTTATTTTATTTTATTTTATTTTATTTTTTAAATATTTTTTTAAAGATTTATTTATTTACTTTATCCATTTTAACACCCCCCCTTCCCCATTTGCTGTTTTTTTTGGGTCCATTCGCTGGGCAATACTCTGTGTCTGTTTCCTGCCATCTCTTCAGACTAACCTTTGAGAAGGAGGGACATTTGCTTTCCATTGTTTATCCTGTTGTATCTAAGTGTCTCTTATAGGAACTTATATTTGATGGATATTCAGATGTCTCTGATAAGATGTTCATTGGTGACTGAAAAGTGTTTTCTGAAGGGAGCAAGTGGTGTGCTCTCTAAAGATAATCAGATTTATCAGTTTATGTGGTCATGCAACTGAAGTATCTAGATTGAATGGTAAGCTATGAATTTATACCTACAGAATGTTGCAATTTCTTCCTTATGTGGCCTCAACTATACTGAAGGTGAATTAGTAAACATTTAAATAGCCTCACTTACTGATTAAAAACAATCAGTGACTTGATGTATTATCATTGGACCTAGCACTGGAGAGGTTTCACTCATTATAGTGTTTGTGAGTACTTAGGCCAGCCCCTGGTACTTGAGGGACATTGTGCATATTTCCCCAGAGCAGCATGGTTTGGAATTTTCTGTCTGCTGCATCAGTTAGCTTTAATGCCTTGTGTCTAAGGATATGGTGATGGGTGACTATCAGGCATAAGATTTAAAATAAACTAATGAGATTTGAGGCTTTAGACTTTAATTGCATCTCATCTGTCAACTGCATTGAACTTTCCTTTAGAAAACTAGACTAACACTGATCTGCCAGAGTCTACAGGGAAGCTGCTGTGATAAGTCTTGATTAGGTATCAGATATAAAAGGGACAAGTGCAGAGGCATCAGGAGGGAAATTTTTTGAGCTGAGGATAATGAGATTAGATCAAAGGCAAGTTTATATCCCTCCTTACCCTTCCTGTCTACCACTACCTTAGTCTAGCACTGAACATTGCTTATAGATTTATCTTTTCCAAAATAGGAAGAAAATAAGCTTTCTTCCACCACTACCACCCCCATACATTCCTTATTCTTGAGTTCCTTTGTCCAACTTAAAATTCCCTAAAGATATTATATTATAAGGAAAACACAACAAAGAAAACTGTTAATAATTTTTGCTTGTTTTGGGTTTTTTTTTTAGAAAAGTACTTCCTTCATTTTTCCTCTTATCTTTATTGATGCTACCCAAATGAAATCCTTATCAGATAATATCCTCTCCCATAGTTTTTATAAAGGAACTCTATTATAAATGACTGGAGCTGTGATCATTTTGTTTATCCAAGAAACAACATTCTCTGGATGACATCTTGATCACTCTGTCACCTTGTCATCTAGGGTGGCATCCCAGGGTATTTATAATCTTTTCAATGGTTAGCATGAAATTCTCAAACCAAAATTAATTTGAAGTCACTTTAACTTAAAATGGTTTGGATAAGATCCCCAAATCATAGACATGGCACTACCTAACAATTAAAAATTGGTGCTTTAGAACAATGGTTTTTATGTTATTTCATTTCTAGAGAAACCCCAACCTCAAAAAATTCTATCAACACTACAACCTAAAGGAGAGGAACAATCATTTATCACCAGAGAACCTCATTTCTGGTCTTCTCTAGTATGCACCCCCTCAAAGTTTTTAAAGGCTGTGAAAGAATGTACCAAGAGTGATGTACTATAAGAGCGGAGCTGGCTTACCATTTATTCATTCATTTTATGTATTCATTCAACAAATATATATTGAAGGCCTGCTATATGCCAGGATTGTTTTATATAGGTTCTATTTACCTTGTTGTCTGAATGATAATGTTCCCTAGTTGAAAACACCCATTCTCCAGTGATAAGTAACCTATGTTGAATTAAACTAGTTTCATTTCCCTTTGGTAATCAATGACTACGTAGTTTGGATGTGTTTCTCTTCTACCACTCAAGGATGTTCCCCCAACTTGCAGAATCCTTCAGTCATAACCATCATTCATGTTTGTTGAATTGTCTTTCTAGTTATTTGCAATGTCTAAACGTTTTCTGTCTTGCTATGATGCCCTTGTCCTGGTCCTTTGGCTAAAAAGAGTTGGCATCTCTTGGGACCTGATGTTAAACACTTAAAAATTCTTTAAAAGTCGCAATGTAATTGTGAATAACGTGATTCTATTGACTGTGTCATTTTTTTTCTAACACTTTTTAAACAGCTTTATTGAGGTATAAAGTATACAATTTGATATATCGACTAATGAACGTGTCCATCACCCCTAAAAGTTTCCTGTGCCCCTTTTAATTCTTTCTATCCTTTCCCCACTTACCTTCTTACCCAGGCAACTATTGGTCTCCTTTCTGTTAGTAAAGATTGGTTTGCATTTTCTAGAATTTTGTATAAATGGATCCATACAGTATGAACCTAATTCCTAGCTTTTTTTCACTCAGCATAAATATTTTGATATTAATCCATGTTTTTGCATGTATAAAACATTCCTGTTTTATTATTGGGTAGTATTACATTGAATAGATATATGACAATTTGTTTGTCCTTTCACCTGTAGATGGATATTCAGCTTGGTTCTACTTTTTAGCTATTTTAAATAAAGTTGCTATGAATATTTATATACAATTATTTCTGTCTGCATATATATTTTCATTTCTATTTGATAAAAGGACAATGGAATGGTTGCAACATATGGCAGGTGTATATTTACCTTCTTAAGAAACTGACAATTTCTGTACTGCTGCACCCCCACCAGCAGTTCAGGAGAGATCCAGTTGTTCCACATCCTCTCGATCCAAGACTTGGTTTTGTGAGTATTTAAAAATTTTAGGCATTCTAATGGCAGCGAAGTATTATCTCATAGTGGTTTTAATTTGCATTTCCTTATTAACTAATGATGATGATGGACATATTTTCATGTGCTTATTTGCCACCCAAATATTTTCTTTGGTGAAGTGTCTGTTCAAATATTTTCCCCATTTTTTAATATTAAGTTTTTGTGTTCTTATTATTGAGTTGTAAATTCCTTATTTATTTTAGATACAAGTCCTTTGTCAGATAGATGTTTTGCAAATATTCCTCCCAGTATGTGGCTTGCCTTAACAGTTTCATAATGGAGCCTTTCTTCTGAAGGGCAAATTTTTTAATGTTGATGAAATCCAAGTTATTGACTTTTATCTTTATAACTTATGGGTTTTATGTCATTTTTAAGGAATTTTTGGCAAACCCAAAGAAACTGAGATTTTTCTATGTTTATTTCTAGATGTTTTATACTTTTAGCTCTTATATTTATATCTATGATCCTTATTGACTTAATTTTTATTGATGGTATGTGATAAAGTTCAAGGTTTATTTACTTTTTGCATATGGGTATCTACTTTTTTCAGCACCATTTGTTGAATAGACTTTGTATTGCCTTGGCACATTTGTTGAAAATCAATTCTTAATATAAGAATGGGTCTATTGGTGGATTCTATTATCTTTCATTAATCAATTTGTCTGTCTTTATACAATAACATATTGTCTTGATAACTGTAGCTTTATATTATGTCCCAAACAAAAGAGCGTTAGTCCCTGTTTTAGTTTGCTAAAAGCCTCCAAAGCAATATACCAGAAATGGGTTCGCTTTTACAATGAGAGTTTATTGGCTTGCAAGTCTACAGTTCTGAGGCTGAGAGAAGTGTCCAAATCAAGGCATCATCAGGTGATGCTCTTTCCGAGAAGACTGGCTGCAGGTGATTCTGGACTTTTCTGTCACATGGGAAGGCACATGGCAGTGTCTGCTGGTCTCTGCCTTCTCCTCCAGGTTCTGTTGCTTTCAGCTTCTGGCTGTTCCATATGTGTCTTTCTCTCTCAGCTTCTGTGGGTTCCTCTCTTAGCTCCTGTGGGTTTCTATATCTCTCTCTGTGTTCATCACATTTATAAAGGACCCAGTAAGTGGATTAAGACCCACCTTGGGCCACACCTTACTGAAGTAATCTAATCTAGGTTCCTTAACTGAAGTAATCTAATCAAAAGGTCCCTCCTACAATAGGTTCACACCCACGGGGATGGAGTAGCTCTAAGGACATGATCTTTTCTGGAGTCCATAAAAGCCATAAACTACCACACTCCACCCTCTGGATCCCAGAAAGACATGTCCCTTCTATATGCCAACACCTTCATTCCATCATAATATCTCAAAGCCTTGAATCCTTTTAGTAGTAATATTAAGTACACAGTCTCATCAAAATCTGTTATAGGTGTTGTCTGTCTTGGGACAAATTTTCCCTCAGGCTGTGGACCCACCAACACTTAGAAGAAGTCACCTGCTTCCAATACAAAAGGAGGTGTAGCCATAGGAAAAAATGTTGCCATTACTACAGGGAGAAATTGTAAAGAAAACAGGGTTCATGGATCCCAAACAGTTCTGAAAACCTGCAGGGCATACTCCATTAGATTTTTTAAAAAACAATTTATTGAAGTATGTCATTCATACATGAACATACATAAACATAAGTGTTCAGTAAACATTGTGAACTTAAAACAAACATGCTCCATTAGATTTTGAGATCTGAGCATCATCTATAGAACCATGGTTTCTTGTCCCTGGGGCATATGGAGCAGTAGCCCCACCCTGGCCAAGGGATTCCCCAGCAGATGTGTTCTCAGCTCCACCCTCATCAAGCATCCAGTGGCAGATGAACACTAGCCTCACCCTCCAAGAACACTGGGGTAATGGCCTGAGTCTTCCCAATCACAATCCTGGGGCATAGGATCAACCGCCTCAGAGTAGTGGGGTTGTGGCCAGACTCTCCCCAATTCCCAGGAAATGTGGCCCACCTTCTCTGAAGCCTGGGGCTGTAGCACTTTTCCCGAACAATGGGGCAGAAGGCCCGCCCTCTTCAAGTGCCAGAAAATGTTCTATCTCGGTAAATATTACATGTGCAGTCGAAAAGAATGTATACTACTCTGCAGATGTTGAGTGGAGTGTTCCATTAATATCAATTAGGTTCACTTTGGTTGATAGTGTTTGCAAAGTCTTCTTCCTCCCTACTGATTATTGGTTTATTTTATCAATTATTGAGGGAGGATTATGAAATCTCTTGAATATAACTTTGCATTTGTTTATTTTTCCTTGTAATTATCTCAATTTTTTCTTTATATAATGTGAAGCTTTGTCATTATGTACATAAACAGTAATGTTAGGTCCCCCTCATCAATTGACCCCTTTATCATTATGAAATGACCTTCCTTGTTTGAGGTTATAGTCTTTGCTCTAAAATTTACTTTGTATGATTAATATAACCATTCTAGATTTGTTTTTGTTATCATGGTATGTCATTTCACAACCTATTAAGTTTAACCTATTTGTGGTTATATTTAAAATGTGTTTCTTGTAGGCAGCATATACTTGTCTTGCTTTTTTCTAACCGAATTTGACAGTCTCTTCCTTTAATTGAGGTGTGTAGATCATTTACATTAAATGTATCACATTAAATGTGATAATTGGTACAGTTAGGTTGAAATCCATCGTCATTTTATTTGTTTTCTATTTCTCCCATCTATTCTTTCTTCTTTTTTCCCTCTTTATCTGCCTTCTTTTTGATTAAATGAGTATTTTTATGATTTTATTTTATGTCTTTTGCTGCATTATTAGATATAACTCTTTGTTTCATTATTTTAGGAGTTGCTTTGGGATTTATAGTATGCATAATAAAAATAATCATATGAATTTACCCATTGTAATTACCATTTCCAGTGCTCTTCATTTTTTTGTGTAGATCCATATTTCCATCTGCTCGCCATTTACTTTTTTTTTTTTTAAGGTTTTTTAATATTCAACATAATTTATTCCAAAATATATCTATTTCTAACTGATGAAAACTGGGACCAACTTTAAGATTTCTATAGATTTTTATATAAATCATTTGTGTTCATGATTAAAATATAAATTTGAAATATAAAGACCTGAAGGGCATATTAATTTGCTTACAGCTAATTGTAATGTTTAACTTGATGATATTTACTATGTATGCACATGTATACATGTGTCAGAACAAAAGATGAAAAAGATAAAAGGTAAAATTTGTGTTTAAACATATTGCATCAATGTGAAGACCAGTTCAAAGACTGTGAGATGGAAAATCCAGACATATGTTTGTTACAAAGTGCCATCGGAAAGAACTGTTTGTGGGGATCCTTATAGATTCCCTGGTTCTTTTGCCTGGCACAGGGAATAGAAGTTGACAACAATGTTGATCAATCAAGGGAAAGAGCTCGCACTTACGTCCCTGAACAATGTCTCCATTTACTTCTACATGAAGGACATCCTGTAACATTTAGTGTACTCTGTATATGTTGGTGATGAATTCTTTTAGTCTTTGTCTTTCTGAGAAAGTTTTCTGGTTTTTTAAATTAAAATAGCCCAGGATGAGCCTCCCTGGCACCGAGGGATTGCTACCAAGCACCAACGAGCAATGCAACTGGAAACAGACTTCGAATAAAAGGGGCAAAAGATAAAGACAAATGAGTTTATATGGCTAAGAGACTTCAAAGTGAGTCAGGAGGTCATCCCAGAAGTAAAGCTTATGCACATCCCAGCAGGATCTCATAGACTGCCAAAGTGGATAATATCCCAAATAGTGGAGTTCATGAGGGCTCTGGATAAACCCAGGTCCTATGGTCAGGGCAGATAGCTCCAGAGTTTGGTGCCTTGCCAGTGGGCCCTACTTTGGAGTTTGTGCTCCTGAGAGTGACAGAGTTGGTCTCAATTATGTCTTCCCTGCACATGGCTCATCTGTCCCTTCTATTTAAACCTATACTTGGTGCTAGAGTTTGTAGGTGTACGTCCAGAGATTCGAGTCTTTGGGCTGTCCATGTGCCAGCTGGGCCAAGAACATCAGCAGAGTTGTAACACCTACTCTACAGCTCATTGGACTCATCCAGGACAACTGGCGGGGAGATGATGGTGGACAACGGCCGTCACAGGGAAGGAAGAGAGTCTGCAGCTGCAGGCAGGATAGTCCCATTCATCTTCCCATGGGATATAAGCCCCCTCTCAATTGGAGGTGGAGTGGACATCACCATTCCAGAATCCTCAGGATTGGGGGAAGAGCTATGGACTAGAGTGGACTTACTGGTGTACTACTATAGACATATTGTGATTCTAGCAATGGAAGAAATTACAACATTAATGTGGAGCCAGTGGCCACTGGAGGCTCTGGGGGCAGGGAGAGGGGAAAACAGTTGTAATACATGGGCATTTTCGGGACTTGGGAATTGTCCTGAGTGACGTTGCAACGACAGATATAGGCCATTTTATATCATCACATGACACGCAGAGCTGTGTGGGAGAGAGTGTAGACTACCATGTGAACTATGGTCCGTGCTTAATGGCAAAGCCCCAGGATGCATTTATCAATGGCATTGAATGTGCCACATTAATGATGTATGTTTATGTGGGAGGGTGTGGGGAGTGGGGCATATGAGAATCCCTATATCTTTTGTGTAACATTTATGTAATCTAAGCATCTTTAAAAAAAAAAAAAAAACAAAACTTAGGCCAGACAAAAAAGGTCACATTTTTAAAAGATTCCATTTATATGCAATATCCAGAATAGGCAAATCAGTAGAGACAGAAAGATGATTAATGGTTGACAGGGATTGAGGGGAGTGGGGAATATGGAAATACTCCTTTTGTGTGTATGAGATTTCCTTTGGAGTTGATAAAATTTTCTGAAATTAGATATAGCTGATGGTACAACATGGTGAATGTACTAAATATCACTGACTGTACTTTTAAAATGGTTACTTTTATGTTATGTGAATTTCACCACAATAAAAATTGTACAGATGAGATAAAAAAAAAAATAAAGTGTAATTACAACATCAGAAAATAAAAAAAAATTAAAATAGCCTTTTCACTTTGAGATAATATTATATTTGTATACAGATGTAAGAAGTAACATAGAGTCATCTAGTATACCCTTTACTCAGTTTTCCCCCGTGGTATCATCTTGTATAAAACTATAGTTCAGTATCATAACCAGTATGTTGACATTGATATAGTCAAAGTACAGAACACCTCCATTACCACAACATCCTTTGTGTTTGCCATTTTATGGCAATACTCACTACACCTTCCCCATCTCTAACCCATGGCCAACACTAATCAATTATCCAGCTCTATAATTTTCTCTTTTCTAGAATATTGTATAAAAACAATCACACAGTATGTGTCCTTTTCAGAGTGCTTTTTTTTACTCAGTACAATTGATCCAAGTTGTGTGTATCAAAGGCTGCTCCTTTTTATTGCCACAGTTTATTTAACCATTCACACATTGAAGGAAATCTGGTCTATTTCCAGTTTTTGGCTACAATTAATAAGCTTATATGAACATTTGTGTACAGGTTTTTGAGTGAAAATAAGTTTCCATTTCTCTGGAATAAGTTCCCAAGAGTGCAATTGCTGGGTCATATGGTAGTGGCATGTTTAATTTTATGAGAAACTACCAAATTCTTATCAAGAGTTGCTGTACCATTTTACATTCCCACCAGGGATGTATTAGTGATCTAGTTAATTCACAGCCTTATCACTATTTTATGCTGTCAATATTTTTCATTTTCGCCATTCCTGTTAGGTGTGTAGTATATTTCATTGTGATTTTAATTTGCATTTACCTAATGGCTAATGAGGTTGAACATCATTTCATGTGCTTATTTCCCATCAGTATATCCTCCTGGTGAAAGGTCTGTTTGTCAAATTATGAATTTGATTTGCACGTTTTATACTTGGATTATTTGGGATTACTATTGAAGTTTAAGAGCTCCTTATATATTTTATATACTAGGCATTTGTCAGATATACACTTTGCAAATATTTCCTCCCAGTCTGAAGCTTTCCTTTTCATCCTCTTAAGAAGCTCTTTTGAAGAGCAACAGTTTTTAATTTGTGTATGAGGTCAAATTTATCGTGTTTTTAAAAATGCATCATGCTTTTGGCATCAAGTCTAAGAACTCTCTGCCCCACATTAGATCCTGAAGATTTGTTCCTATGATTTTTCTCCATAAAAGTTTTGTATTTGAAATGTTACATTTATGTCCATACCCATGTTGACTTAATTTTGTATAATGGTGAGGTTTAGCTCATGAATTTTTTTTGTCGGTGAATGTCAGTTGCTCCATTTGTGTAAGAACTATGCTTCTTCCATTGAATTGCTTTTGATTCTTGATCCAAAAGCAGTTGGACCATAAAAAGGAATGCTGTATTTATACATGCACCACTATGGATGAACGTTGAAAACATTATGCTAAGTGAAAGAAGCCAAATAGAAAAGACAAAAATATTGTTTGAGTCCATCTGTATGAAATGTCAAGAATAGGCAAATCCATAGGGATTAATGGATTCTAGAAGCTGGAGTAATGTAATGGAGTAAGCATGGAATAAAAATGACTGGAAATGGGCATGGAGTTTTTTTTTTTTGAGATGATTAAAATGTTTCAAATTGGATACTGGTGATGGTTACAGTATCCATCTTTTAATAGTATCTTTGACTATTAAAAGGTGAATATTATGGTATGCGAATTATGTCTCAATACAGCTGTTATTGAAAAATCAGTTGGGCATACTTTTCTGTGTCTATTTCTGGGTTCTCCATTCTCTTTCTTTAATCAATGTGTGTATCCCTCTGCCATGCCACACAGAATGATTTTAAATGTAGGTATTTTGTAGATGCTCTTTATCAGGTTGAAGCTCTTCCTCTTTTTTCCTAGTTGGCTGAGAATTTTTTCATGAATGGATGTTTGATTTTGTCAAATGTTTTTATACATCAGGTGTTATAACGATAAGATAGTGTTTTTTATCCTGTTGAATTAATCCTGGTGATTGCTCTGATTGATTTTCAAATATAGAATCAGCCTTGCATACCCAGAATAAGTCCCACTTGATTGTGGTGTATAATTCTTTTTTATACATAGTTTATAAATGATTTGCAAATTTTTTTCCCCTTGAGGTGCAATTAACATAACAAATTCATCATTTTAACCATTTTAAAGTTTACAATTCATTGGCTTTTAGTACCTTCAAAATGTTGTGCAACGATCACCATTATCTACTTGCAGAACATTTTCATCACCCCAAAAAGAAAACCTGTATCCATTTAGCAGTTATTCCCCATTCCCCTCTTCCCACCCCGCCTCTGAAAAGTACCCGTCAGCTTTCTTTCTCTGTGGATTTAGTATTCAAGATATTTCATATAAATGGAATCATACAGTAAGTAAGCTTCTTTTACTTTGCATAATGTTTTCAAGATTTCATCTGCATTGTAGCATATATCAGTACTTCATTCCTTTTTATGGCAGTACAATGTGTGTATATATCACAATTTGCTTATCCATTCATGCGCTGATGGGATTTGAGTTGTTTCCACCTTTGTGCTATTGAATAGTGCTGCTTTGAATATGCATGTACTAAATTTGTTTGAATAATTGCTTTCTATACTAATGGGTACATACCTAGGAGTAGAATTGCTGGGTCAAATGATAGTTGAACTATGATTACCCTTTTGAAGAACTCTCAAACTGTTTCCCATAGCAGCTGTACCATTTTACATTCCAACCAGCAATGTAAAAAGGTTCCAGTTTCTCCAGCTCCTTGCCAGCACTTGCTATTTTTCTTTTCTTTTTAAAAAATTATAGCTATTCTAGTGGGTATGATGCGGTATCTCACTATGAATTTGACTTGAATTTACATGATGACTAATGATATTGAGCATCTATTCATGAGTTTGGTGACCATTTGTCTATCTTCTTTACAATAATGTATTTGCAAGTCCTTTTCCCATTTTTAAATTGGATTGCTTTCTCTGTGTTGTTGAATTCTGAGTCCTATTTATAATCCTGGTATCCTCATCAAGATATATGTTGTATAATTATTTTATCCTATTTTGTGGGTTGTCTATTTTCTTTGTTGTCTTTTGATTCACAAAAGTTTTTAATTTTCCTGAAATGAATTTGTCTATTTTCTTTTGTTGTTTGTGCTTTGGGTGTCATATTTAAGAAACAATTGCCAAATACAAGGTCAGGTTTTCTTCCAATAATTTTATTATAAGGGTTTTATAGTTATATCTCTTACATTTAGGTCTTTGATCCACATTGAATCACATTTTATATATGGCCAGAAGTAAGGCTCCAATTTCATTCTTTTGCATGTGGCTATCCAGTTGTCCCAGCACCAGTTTTTTAATAATATACTTAAAAAAAATTTTTTAAAGATACTTAGATTACATAAATGTTACATAAAAAATATGGGGGAGTCCCATATGCCCTGCTCCCTACCTCTCGCACATTTTCCCACATTAACAACATCCTTCATTTTGTGGCACATTTGTTAAAATTGATGAACAGGTTTTGGAGCATTGCCACTAAGCATGGATTATACTTTACATTGTAGTTTGCACTCTCTCCCACACATTTTTGTAGGTTATGGAAAGATACATAATCGCCTGTACCTGTCATTGCAATGTCATTCAGGACAATTCCCAAGTCCCAAAAATGTCCCCACATTACACCTTTCTCTCTCCCTCCCCTCAGAACTTCCAGTGGCCACTGTCTCCACATCAGTGATAACAGTTCTTCCATTCCTAGAATCACAATAAGTCTATAGTAGAATAACAATAAGTCTACTCTAGTCCATTATTCATTCACCAATCCTGAGAATTCTGGGATGGTAATGCCCACTCCACCTCTAATTGAGAGGTGGCTTAGATCCCATGGGACAGATGGATGGGACTATCTTGCTTGCAGTTGCAGACTATCTCCCAGCACCATTGTTGAAAAGACAATTCTTTGCCTCTTCAATGGTCTTTATATCTTTGTAAAAAAAAAAAAATCAGTTGTCATGTATACATGGAAAACTATAAAATTTAGCTAAAAGAAATAATCTAAATAAATAGAAAAATAGTCGATGCTCATGGATTGGAAGACTAATTATTGTCAAGGTGTCAATTCTGCCAAACTGATTTACAGATTCAATAAAATCCCAATCAAATTTCCGTCAGCCTTCTTTGGAGAAAAGGAAAAACAATCAGCAAATTTATTTGGAATGGTAATGGGCCCTGAATAGCCAAAACTATCTTGAAAAAGATGAACAAAGCTGGAGGATTCACATGTCCTGACTTTCAAACTTATTACAAAGCTTCAGTGGTCAAAACAGTATGGTACTGGCACAAAGATTTATATATATCCCAATGGAATCGAATTGAGAGTTCAGAAATAGACTCACATCTGTTGCCAATTGAGTTTTGACAAGGTTGCCAAGTCCATTGGATTGGGAAAGAGTAGTCTTTTAACAGGTGGTTCTGGGAGAATTGGATATCCATATGCAAAACAATGAAGGGGCCCCCTATCACACATTATATACAAAAATTAACTCAAAACGGGTTAAAGACCTCAGTATAAGAAGCAATATTATAAAACTCCCAAAGGAAAATGTAGGGGACCCATCTTCAGGACCTTGTGTTAGGCAATAGTTTCTTATACCCAAAGCACAAGCAACAATAGAGAAAAAATGGGACCTCATCAAAATTGAAAACATTTGTGTCTCAAAATACTATCATGAGGGAAGCGGCTGTGGCTCAATCAGTAGGGCTCCCGTTTACCATATGGGAGGCCCCGGGTTCGGTTCCTGGGGCCTCCTGGTGAAGGCAAGCCCGCCCGCACGGCGTGGTTAGCTGACCCAGCGAGCACAAGCAGCAAGGGGGGGATAAATGAATAAATAAATAAAAAATCTTAAAAAAAAAAAAAATACTATCATGAACATGAAAAGACAACCTACTCAATGGGAGAAAATATTTGGAAACCACATATCCAATAAGGGTTTAATATCCAGAAAATGTAAAGAAATTCTTCAGCTCAGCAATAAAAAGACAACCCAATTAAAAATGGGCAAATCACTTAAATAGACATTTCTCCAAAGAGGTTATACAAATAGCTAAAAAGCACATGAAAATATGCTCAACATCACCAGCCATTAGGGAAATACAAATGAAAACCACAATGAGATACCATTTCACACACACTAAAATGGCTTCTATTTGGAGTAGATGTAGAGAAAGAGGAACACTCACTCATTGCTGGTGGGAATATAAAATAGTACAGCTACTTTGGAAGACAGTTTGGAAGTTTCTTGGAAAGAAAGGTAAGGATAGAATTACCATATGACCAAGGAATCTCACTTCTAGAGATTCCCTAATGAATTGAAAACAGGGACTTGAACAGATGTTTTCACACTAATGTTCATAGCAGCATTGTTCAAAATTGGTAAAAGATGGAAGTAACACAACTGCCCATCAACCAATGAATGGATAAACAAAATGTAGTATATACATACAATGGACTGTTACTCAGCTGTAAAAAAAGAAATGAAGTTCTGATACATGTGACAACATGGATGAACCTTGAAGACATCATGTTGAGTGAAATAAGCCAGACACAATAGGGCAAATATTGTATGATCTCACAGATATGAAATAATTAGAAAAAGCACACTCATAGAATCAGAATCTGGAACATAGTTTATCAGGGGCTGAGTTGGGGATAGGGAATGGGGAATTAATGCTTGAGTTGTCAAGGTTTCTGTTTGAGTAGATAGGAAAGTTTTACTAAGGAATGGTAGTCATGGTAGCCCATCATTGTGATATAATTAACAGCACTGAGTTACATTTATGAATGTGGTTAAAAGGAGAAATTTTAGGTGGTGTATATGTTACTAGAATAAAAATTTTATATATTATATAAGACTGTACAACACAAACAGTGAACCTTATTGTAAATGATAGACTATAGTTAATAGTACAATTATAAAAATGTTCTTTCCTAAATTGTAACAAATATACTACACTAATGCAATGTGTTAATAATAGAGTGGTATATGGGAACTCTTTTACAGGAAATTCACGACTTTTCTGTAAATCTGCAACTTCTATTATAAAAAAGTACCAAAGAAATCAATTGACCGTAGATGTATTGGTGAATTTCTAGACTCTTGATTGTATTCCATTGATCTATAGGTCTTTCCTTATGCTGATAGCACTTTTTTTTTTTTTTTTTTTTTACCACACCTATTGCTTTTTCATAAGTTTTGAAATTTGGAAATATGAGTACTTCGACCTTGTTTTTATTTTTCAAGATTTTTTGGGATGTACTGGTCCCTTGCAATTTCATAGAAATTTTAGGATGATCTTGCCCATTTCTGAAAATAAGGCATTTGGAATTTTGATAGGGGTTAATATTGAATCAGTAGATCAATTTGGAGAGTATTTCCACATTAACAATATTAAGTCTTCTAGTCCATGAAAATGAGATGTATTTCCATTTATTTTAATCTTTTCAGCAATGATTGATATATTTATATCATTGATATGATGTTAGTTGTTTTTCATAGATGTCCTTTATCACATTGAAGTTCCATTCACTTCCTTCTTTCGTGTTTGTTTTTATCATGAAAGGATGTTTGATTTTGTCAAATGCTTTATATGCAGCAATTGTGATCGATAAGTGCCTTTTTCTTTCATTATGTTAGTATGGTGTTTTTTTTTTTTTTGTTTTGTTTTGTTTTTTAAAGATTTATTTATTTACTTTATCCATTTTAAACCCCCCCTTCCCCATTTGCTGTTTTGTATCCATTTGCTGGGCAATTCTCTGTGTCTGTTTCCTGCCATCTCTTTTCATCCTTCTCCTCCAGTCTTCACCAGGATTCGATCCTGAAGACCGCCAATGTAGGAGAGAGGTGTTCTGCCACCTGCACCACCTCAGTTCCTGGTTTTTAGAGCTTTGGGAGCATCTCGTCTTGACTCTCCCCTGTGTCTCTCTCCTGTTAGGTCATCATCTTGCTGCATGGCTCCCATGCCTGGCAGCCCATGCGCCTTCTATATATATATTTTTTTATTTTACCGGGAGGTCCCGGGGATCGAACCCAGGTCCCTCCATATGGCAGACGGACGCCCAACCATTTGAGCCACATCTGCCCCCCTAGTATGGTGTTTTGTAATAAATGATTTTCTTATGTTGAACCACTTTTACATTCCTGCAATAAACTCACTTGGTCATGGTGTATAATACTTTTAATATCCTGCTGGATTTGAAATGCTAGTACTTTGTTCAGTATATTTGCATATATATTCATAGGAGATATCCATCTGTAATTTTCTGTGTGTGATATGATTGGCTTTTGTATTAGGCTCATAGAATAAATTAGGAAGTATTCCTTCCTCTTCCATTTTTGGAAGAGTTTGGGAAGGATTGGTGTTAATTCTTTTTTTTTTTTTTTTTAAGATTTTATTTATTTATTCATTTATCCCCCCCTTGCTGCTTGTGCTCGCTGGGTCAGCTAACCACGCCGTGCGGGCAGGCTTGCCTTCACCAGGAGGCCCTGGGAACCGAACCCGGGGGCCTCCCATATGATAAACGGGAGCCCTACTGATTGAGCCACAGCCGCTTCCCCGGGGTTAATTCTTTAAACATTTGGTAAATTCATCATTGAGGCCATCTGGTCTTGGGCTTTCCTTTTTTGGAAGTTTTTTGATTACTGATTAAATGTCTTTAATTCTTATAGGTCTATTCAGATTTTCTATTTCCAGATGGGTCAATTTTAGTAGTTCTAGAAATTTTATCTAGGGTATTTAACTTGTTATCTAAATATCTAAAAATGTTTATAGTACCTCTTATAATCCTTTTTATTTCTGTGAGATCGGTAGTAATAACCTTACATTCATTTCTGATTTTAGTAATTTGCGACTTCTCTCTTTTGTAATGGTCATTCTAGCCAAAGATTTGTCAATTTTGTTGATATTTCAAAGAACCAACATTTGGTTTCATTGTTTCTTTCTATTGCTTTTTAAAAAATTTATTGAAGTATATCCATTCATCTATAAACATACATGAACAACAAGTGTATAGTAATAGTTGTGAACTTATACAACAAATATACATAACATCATACAAGGCTCTCATACCTCACCCTACCACCAATACCTTACATTGTTGCGAAACATTTTCAACTAATGATTAAAGAGCATCCTCAGAATATTACTACTAACCAAAGTATCTTATATTTAGTGTATTTTTCCCCAACCCACCCTATTATTATTATTTTATATCATTTATACATGAACATACATAAACAATAAGTGTATAGTAAAAGTTGTGAACTTACAAAGCAAACATGCATAACATCATACAGGGGTCCCATACATCAACCCACCACCAACACCTGGCATTGTTGTGAGATATTTGTAACAAATGATGAAAGAATATTGTCAAAATCTTATTACTAACTATAGTCCTTATCTTACATTTGGTGTATTTTCTGCTAACCCACCCTATTATTATTTTTGAAATATATTTATATGACAGAAGTTGTAAACTTAAAAAACAATCATGCACATGTGCAGAATTCCCAAACAACACCCTCTATCAACATACCACACCATGGTGGAACATCTTTTACAGATTATGAGATAATGTCATCACAAGTCCATAGCATACATTTGGCACACTTTTTCCATACTCCCCCATTATCAACACAGTACATGTTTGGCATAGATGAATGAATATTACATTATTACTATTAACCACAGTCCATAGGTCACTCCAGTTATATTTTTCCCATGCTTCTCCACATCCGCACCACCCTGCAATAGTGATGTACATCTGCTCTAGCCCACAAAGGACACTCTTGCATCTGTACCATCAACCACAATTCTCATCCACCTCTGGGTTTACTGCGTTATTCAGCCCCTATATTATTCTTTAGCTTTTTTTCAATTGGTTTTTACATCCGTAGACTACCCTTTTCAGCCACATTCCTATTTATAAACCAGCGGTTACTCACTATAATGTGTTACCGTCAACTCTATACATTTCCACACTTTAACAGTAAAGTTAATTAAAACTTCCATATACATTAAACATCAGTAGTCCATTTCATTCCTCCTCTTACCTTCTTTAAGAATGTACCACCTACCACCAGGTCTTGAAGACATTTTCCTACATTTTTTTCTAGAAGCTTTATGGCTCTTGTTTTTATATTTAGGATTTTGATCCTTTTTGAGGTAATTTTTGTATAAGGTATGAGATAGGGGTTCTCTTTCCTTCTTTGGGCTATGGATATCTAGTTCTGTCAGCACCATTTATTGAATGGACTGTTCTTCCTGAGCTGGGTGGGTTTGACAGGCTTGTCAAAAATCACTTGACCATAGATGTGAAGGTTTGTTTCTGAACCATCAATTCTATTCCATTGGTCTGTGTGTCTGTCTTTATGCCACTACCATGCTGTTTTAACCACTATAGCTAGGCAATATGATTTAAAGTCCTGAAATGAGAGTCCTCCACCTTCTCTTTTCCTTTTTAAGATGTTTCTGGCTATTCAGGACCCCTTACCCTTCCAAATAAATTTCATAATCATGTTTTCCATTTATTTAAAAACTACTGGTGGATTTTTTATTGGGATTGCACTGAGTCTGTATATTGATTCGAGTAGAATTGACATCTTTTTTTTTTTTTTTTAATTGACATCTTAATGATATTTAGTCTTTCAATCTGTGAGCATGGAATGTCCTTCCAATTATTTAGGTCTCATTTTATTTCTTTTAACAATGAGTTGTAGTTTCTGAATACAAGTGCTTTACATCATTGGTTGTTTATTCCTAAATATTTGGGTTTTATCTGTCATATTATATTTCCACCACTCTTTTGACACTTTTAGTTACTTTTACCAATACAATCTTCATTTTGAGACTCTCTTTCAAGCCTCTCTCTCCTGTCTTTTTCTTTTCAGGCTGTAGCACACCCTTTAGTATTTCCTGCAAAAACAGTCTCTTTGTTACAAACTCGCTGTTTCTTTTTATCTGAATATTCTAAACTCGCCTTCATTTTTGAAAGACAATCTTGCTGGATATAAGATTCTTGGCTGGAAGTTTTTCTCTTGCAGTATCTTAAATATATCATACCATTGTCTTCTTGCCTCCATGGTTTCTGATGAGAAATTGGCACTTAATCTTATTGGGTATCCCCTATATGTTATGCATTGCTTTACTCTTGCTGCTTTCAGAACTCTGTCTTTGATGTTGGCATTTGACATTCTCATTAGTATGTGTCTCAGAGTTGGTCTATTTGGATTTATTCAGATGGGGGTACTTTCTTCTTCTTGGACATGGATATCTATGTCCTTCAGTAGTGTTAGGGAATTTTCTACCATTATTTCTTGAAATATTCCTTCTGCCCCTTTTCCCTTCTCTTCTCCTTCTAGGGCACCCATGACACATATGTTTGCATGTGTCTTGCTGTCATTTACTTCCCCGAGACCTTGTTCAATTGTTTCCATTCTTTCTTTCATCTGTTCTTTTGTATGTTTGCTTTCAGAAGCCATTTCTTCAAGCTCACCAATGCTTTCTTCTGCCTCCTCAAATCTGCTATTATATGATTCTTTAAAGGAAATTTAATTTCATTTGTTGCACCTTTCATTCCCATAACATTTGACATTTTTCTATGATTAGTTGTCTCAACTCCTTTATGTATGTCATCTGGAGGCTTATCTTCTTCTTTTTACTGGGCCATATCTTCCTGTTTCTTGTGGATTTTAATTATTTGTCCGTGTCTTGGCATCTTGCTTACTAGATGTATTTATTTTGGGTACAGTTTCTCTCTTTAGTTTATGGCTTTCTTGCCCTTTCTCCCTTGGTGGTTGTGTAGTAGGAGCCAAGGATGTAGTAGGTGCTGTAAGCTGTGAAGACTCAAGCTGTCCTCAGTGCCCTAAGGACTGATGAAGCTTCTCCCAACTTTCTCCTTTGCCAGGGCTAGGGACAGAGCCACAGCCATTTGTCATAATCCAAGTCATGCAGGCCTAGAATATAGTTGCCCAGAGAGACTGATGAAGCTTCATTCTTCTTTCTCCCTTGCCTGGGGTCAGGATGGAGCTGCAGGTGTGGGCAGCAATCTATGCCCTGTGGGTCCAAAATGACCACAGTTTCCCCTGTAAACTTCTGACTCTGTCCTGCAGTTACCGGGAGAGGCTTGTGCAGGGCCTGCCAGCTTCCTCCCTGCCAGAGGTGGGGCTGAAGCCTAGCTAGGGCTGTAGGTGACCTGGGTGAATGAAGCTGGTCCCTGTGGTTACTGTGATTTTCATTCAGCCCAGCTTCCCCTCATGCTGGGGGCAGAGTTAAAATGGTGGCTCCCAGCTTCTTTCCCACTCAGACAGGTTCAAACTTTAGCTGTTTTTAGGATTATATGTTAGCCAGCCAAATTTACTAATCAGTAGCTGAAATCAGTGGCCAACCGTCTCTTCCTGCCGTTTTTGGGGAATGGAACTTCCAACTCCAGCCACAGAATAGCTCCTAAGGTACCTTGTCCCACCAGAGTAGGGTGATCAGCAGCCTCTGCAGTGTGGTTTGTATTGTCCAGGTGAGGCTGGCTCAGGCCCCCCAGCTTCTTCCCTGCTGGAGGTGTGGTTGGGCCTTAGGCTAGAGTTGCAATCTGATTTGGATGGAAAGATCAGCACTGTGGTTTTCAGTCCACCCTGCTTCCCTTCGTGGCGGGGGGGGGGGGGGCAGAGTTAAAATGGCGGCTACTGGCCTCTTTCTGACTTGGACAGGTTCAAACTTTAGCTGTTCTTAGGAGTATACTTTAGCCCGCTGAGTTTACTAATGAGTAGCTGAAGTTGGTGCCCAAACATCTCCTCCTCCCCTGTTTTTGGGTAGTAGAGCTCTATTTTCAAATCTTCTCTGCAGATGGGCAGTTTCCTCCTTCCATTCTTTAAAGGATGTTGCAGGATGCTGTTCCAGTCTCCTGGAGCCTCTAAACAGGTGCTTTAGATAGCTCTGTGTGATTACTAGCAGCCCTGTAGCACGAGGTGACTCTCGGATCTACTTACTCTGTTGCCATCTTGCTGGTTCTCTCTCTTACTTTTTGTTTTAGTTTGCCACAGGCTTCCAATGCAATATAAAGTTTGTTGGCTATTTTTAATGGGAATTTATTAGATTAAAATCTTACAGTTCTGAGGCCTTGAAAGTGCCCAAATCAAAGCATCATCAAAGGTGCTGTCTCACCATCTGTGAGATGCAGCTGTGGGAGATCAGATATATCTAAAGAGACTTTCTCTTCAAGCTCAGCTGTTGGTGATCAAGTACATGGCAGGGCAAAAGTGTTGGTCTGGTCATCTTTCCCCTCTCCTCCGGGCCTTGTCTCTTCAGCTTTGATCTGCCTCTTGGGCCGAGGCTTTTGGGGTCCTTCTTCCTTTCTGCTGTGCTCCACTGATTCCAGTGCCAGGCTCTGGAACTTCTCCTGTCTCTGTGGCTTTTTATAAAGGACTCCAGAGGATTAACACCCACCCTGAATGAGTTGGGTTACATCTTCAGATCCTACTTGCCAAAAGATTCTACTTACAAAGACTCCATACCCACAGAACTGGATTAAGGTTAAGATCATAATTTTCTGGGTCCATACAGCTTCAAACCATCATCCTTTTCTATTCCTTATTCCATTCATCTTTACTGTCATTTTTATCATTTCCTTCATTCTGCTTGCTTTGAAATTAGTTTCCTCTTCTTTTTCCAGTTCCTCAAGTGGAAGGTTAAGTTATTGATTTTAAATTCTTTTTTAATATAGGCTTTAACAGGTTTAAATTTCCTTCTGAGCTCTGCTTTTGCAGCACTCACTAAGTTTTTATATTTTGTGTTTTTGTTTTTAATTCATCTCTAAGTATTTTCTAATTTCCCCTTTGATGTCAAATTCTACCCATTGGTATTTAAGTGTGTGTTGTTTGATTTCCCCATATCTGTTGATTTCTAGCTTCATTCCATCTTGGCCATAGAATGTACATTGTATGTTTTCATTGTTTTTAAATTTTTTGAGACTTGTTTGTGGCTTAATACATGGTCTGTCCTGGAGAGTATTTTCCATGTGCACTTCAGAAGAATGTGTATTCTGGTATTGTTGGAGGAATGTTTTATATATGTCCGTTAAGTCTAGTTGGTCTATGGGATTGCACAAGTTTATTATTTCCTTGTTTATATTTTGTTTAATTGTTGTATCCATCATTGAAGATGGGATGTTGAAGTCTCTAAATATTATTGATGAAATGTCTTTTTCTCCCTGAGTTCTGTTATGTTTTGTTTCATATATTTTGATGCTTTGTTAAATGCATATATATTTATAATTGTTATATCTTATTGTTTTAATGATGAAATGATTGACCCTTTTGCCATTATGTAATGTCCTTTTTGTCTCTCATAACAATTTCAGTCTGAAAGTGTTTTTTATCTGATATAAGTTTAGCTACTCTTGCTCTCTTTTGGTTACTGTTTGCTAATCTGCTATATTATTATTTGTTTTTTATGTTGTTCCTCTTTTTTTCACTCTAATGTTTCTCTTTTCTTGCCTTCTAGTGGATTGCTTGAATATTGAATTTTTGAAAAAATTCCATCTTGATTTCTTAGTTTTTTTGTGTGTTTCTCTTTGTATCGTTTGAGTGGTTTCTCTGGGTATTACAATATACAGATGTAATTTATCATAGTATACTGGCATCAGAATTTTACCACTTAATGTGAAGTATGGAAACCTTGCTTCCATTTAGGTCCCTTTACTTCTCCCCTTTTAAATATCATTGTCTAGAATATGAGATGGTGTAGCAGTTTGGCATTATTTATGAATTCCAAAAATAGATATTGGATTACGCTTGGAAACTGGTCTGTTCCTCTGGGCATGATTAAGTTATGATTAGGGCTTTGATTGGGCCATGTCAGTAGGATGTTGAGTCCCTGCCCCTTGGTATGTGGGGACTCAGAGATAAAACTACATGGCAGAGGAGTTAGTTGAAGCTTTGAGTTGGAGTTCTGATGCTGAGTTTTAATACTGGAGCCCGGGGAAGTAAGCACACAGAGGAGTTTGGTTGTGAGGAAGGAGAGAAGGCCCCAGGAAAAGAGACTAGCTGTTTGCTGATAGTCTACAGCTGGCCTTGTGGAGAGAAGCAAGCCTGAGCCTGGAGAGAGGCAAGCCCTGGGAAGAGAGGAACCCAGGAAGCCTGGACCCTGGCAGACGTCAACAGCCATCTTGCTCCAGCATGTGGCAACAGACTTTGGTGAGGGAAGTAACTTATGTTTTATGGCCTGGTAACTGTGGACTTCTTCCCCAAATTAATACCCTTTACAAAAGTCAACAGATATCTGGTATTTTACATCAGCACCCCTTTGGCTGACTAATACAGATGGCTTTATAAATTTTCTTCCAGACATCAAATATGACTTATAAAACTCAGGAGGCATACATTCCATTGTACCTATCCTTGTATCTTCTCTTTGCTTTGTTCTTTCTTTCTTCTTCATGCTCCAAGATTCCTTTTTTTATAGCCTTTCTGTTTGAATATATTCCTTAGCCATTTTAAGGTTATGTTTGATAATGGCAAGTTCTTCTCATATTCCTGTATCTTGAGAATGTCTTATTTTCCATTCCTTCCTGAAGGATGGTTTCACTGGATAGAGAATTCAGAGTTGACAGTATTTTTCTTGCACCAATTGAAAAAATATTGTGCCAATCCTTCTTGCCACCATGTTTTCTGATGAGAAATCCATTGTCACTAGAATTGGTCTTGCCTTATTGATAAACAGTCATTCCTCTCTAGCTGCTCTCAATATTTTTTTCTTTATCTTCAATTTTCAGAAATTTAGTAATGATGTGTCTTTGCAAGAATTTATTTGAGTTTACCCAATTTGGAGTTATTAAATCTTTAGTTTTATATCTTCTGGTAAATTTGGGGAATTTTTCAGCTATTATTTCTTTTAATATGCACTCACTCAGCCCCACTGTTCTCTTCTCTCCTGGGTCTCCATTGATTTGAATGTGGATTTTTTTTTTTTTTTTTTTTTTTTACTGGCATATGTCTCTGTGGCTCTGTGTTTATATTGTTGTTGTTGTTTGTTTCAGTCTGTTTTCTTTCTGTTCAAGTAATGTAATTTCTAGTGTTACATATTCAAATTCACTGATTTTTCTCCTTTCGTTCCACTCTTTTGTCAATCCCATCCAACATATACTTTATTTCTATATTTATATATTGCAATTCTATCATTTTCATTTACTTCTTTTTTCTCTTTCTCTTTTTATTTTTAAATATTTTATTAAAAAAAAACCAGATATTTAGATTATATAAATTGTGCATAAAAAATATAGGGGATTCCCATATACCTTGCTCCCCATACTGCCCACATTTACCCCCATTAACAAAATCCTTCATTAGTGTGGTACATTCATTGCAACTGATAACACATTTTGGTAATTGACGAACACATTTTGGAGCATTGCCACTAAACATGGATTATAGTTTACATTGTAGTTTACACTCTCTCCCTCACAATTCTGTAGGTTATGGCAAGATATAAAATGGCCTGTATCTGTTTCCATTTAGTTATTTTTAATTATAACTTCTGCTTTTACTAAGATTTTCTATTTTTCATTTATTTGAGGAGAATTTGTAATTGCCTGTTCAAGCAATTTTATAATTCTGATTCATCTCTTTGTTGGCTTACATTGATTATTTTTTCTCATTGATGTTGAGATTTCCCTGGCTTTTTCACTAATCTTTTCTTCTGCACTGCCTAATATCTGTTAATTCCATCAAGTGCATATTTCATCTCAGATATTGTAGCTTTCATCTCCAAAAATTTGAGTCTTTTAAAAATATTTTCTATGTCTCATATTAAACTTTTGAATATATAGATTACACTTTAAAAAAACAGTTATATCTGTATCCAGAATATTTTTGCTATTTTTCTCAGAGAAAAAAAATCTGGGTCCTATTTAAATCTTTTAGTAGGTGGCACCCCCCCCCTCCCCATTTAGGTTTAGCATGCAGGATTTTGATTGCTTTTGTGGGCTGTGGTTTCGATGACAATTTAATTTTCAGAGATTTTGAGGTGCTGTTTTGGTCTATTTGGTTTACCTGGTGTTTACTGGGACTCCTAAAGCTCACAGTCTGGGTTGTCTGGTGCCTCCACAGACACCAGAAAGTAATCTCCAATCCATGGAAGACGAGAGTGATTCCTGTTCAGGTACCTGTTGTGAAATCCCTCTTGACCTGAGGGGATGGACAGAAAGCACCTCCTGGGCTGGTCACTTGTTTTGGTGGTATTCCGTTTTCTGTCAACCAGTGTCTTTTGGTGGGAGAGGGGAAACTCAGGTACAAAGATGCTTCCTGGGATGGGCCACTTGTTATGCTAAAGATTTCTCTTGTTTTTTGGCTGCCTGCTGCCTTTCTATAAGGGAGGGAAGACAAAGAAGCTTCTTGTCCAGATGTCTGTTATGGCAGGATCTCCTTTGCCATTACCTACTGGAGCCTGAATCTCATCTCTCTCTGGAGGAGAAGAGTCTCAGGTGTTAGGTGACTAAGAGGTTTCCTTGGCCAGATGCTTTTTGTGAGGGCATCCTTCTTTCCACAGCTACCAAGATGTCCATGGTCTATAAATAGGAGAGCCCTGGTAAAGAAGGTGCTTCTCCTGGCCATTTATTATCCACAGAATCTCTGTTGATCCCTCTGGTCAGTTTTGTTAGAATAGCCTGGGGTTTTGTGTGGGACTTCTGCTTGATCTGAGGGAGGAATGAACTTACTGTTGGACACCCTTCTGTTGCTTGGCTGGGGTTTAGGGTAAGCCATTCCTAGGTTTCATGCTTATATTGAGCATGAGGTTGTAAGATGCCTTGCCAATATGCCGTTTCTCTAGACCTAGGGTCCCTAACCTGTCTGCCTTCTTCGTTCTGCCTTTCACAATTTTTTTTGTTGCTTCTTGCATTATTTCCAGGGATTATAGTTGTATTTAGCTGGGAGGAGTAGGGAGAAATTGGGTCTACAGCATATTGTCTGGATCTTTTGTTTTTGTTTTTGAAAGATAATTTCACCAGATATAGAATTCTAGTGTGACAGGTATTTTTTCACTTTGAGGTTGTTTTTTTTTTAAATGTTGCTCTACTGCTTTCCTGCTTGCAGTGTTTCTGATGATAAGTCTCTTATAATCTTTATCTTTTTTTCTTCCATATATAACATATCTGCCCCCGAACCCCCCCCCCATGACTGCTTATAGATTTCTCATCACTTGTTTTGAGTAATTTGATTGTGATATGCATTGCTGTAATTTTCTACATGTGCCTTCGTGTCATTTTCTTCATGATTCTTATGCTTTGTGTTCTTTGAGTTTCTTGGATCTCTAGATTTATAGTTTTTGAATTCCCTTTTTGTTCTGCATTTTATTTTGGCAGGTTACTATTGCTATGGCTATGTTTCCTAATCTTTTTTTCTGCCTACTCTGCTATTAATCCCACCCGGGATATGTTTCATCTCAGACATTGTAGTTTTCTCTCTAGAAGTTTGAGTCTGTTAAAATATTTTCCATGCTTTTTCTTAATTTTTGAACATTTATAATACATTTATAATAACTATTTTAATGTCCTTGTCTGGTAATTCTAACATCTGTGTCAGTTCTTGGCTGGTCTTGATTGATTGCTTATTCTTCTCATTACTGGATGTGTTTTCTTGCCTCTCTGCATGCCTTGTAATCTTTGATTGTGTGCCAGAAATTGTAAATTTCTACTTTGTTGCTTGATATTGTTGCATACCATAAATATTCTTTAGCTTTGTTCTGGGATACAGTTAAGTTACTAGGAAATAGTTTGATCCATTTGAGTCTTGCTTTTAAGATGAGCTAGATGGGTTCAGAGCAGTGCTCAGTCTAGTGTTAATTATCCTCTCATTCTTGTGGTGACCCACTGCTGGGCCCTCTACTTAATACCTCATGAATTATGAGTTTTCCATTCTGTCTGTCACAAACAGGCCTTATTCCTTACCCTATGTGATCTCTGAGTACTGTTCCCTGTAATGCTTTTGGATGTTTTTCCCCCTGGCTTTGAGTAGTGTGTCCTCACATGCATGGGCTAATTAATACTCTACTGAAATCCCATGTGGAACCCTTTGCATATCTCCATGGTTTTCTTTACATGTTGTTCTCTCCTCTCCAGTTCTTTGTCTTGCAAACATTAGAAGCCTTGGTCTTTCCAGATTGTCATCTATCTGTTCAACTCAGAGAGTCTTCCAAGCTCTGCCATTGTTCTTCCTTACTATGCTGCAGTCTGGAAACTTTCTCACAGCAGTAAGTTAGCACAGTCTTTGAGCTCACTGTTTGTAGTCTTGCAGGGATCATTCTCCTTTGTTACCTAATGTCCAGTGTTTTGAAAACCTTTGTTTCATAGATTTTGGCTATTTTTTTTATTTGAAAGGTTGTGAGTTTACAAAACAACCATGCATACCATACAGGATTCCCATACATTGCCACTCCCCCCCCCCAACTTACATTGTTATGACACGTTTGTTACAGTTGATGAAAGAACATCATCATAGTATTAATACTATCTATAGTCCATAGCCTATATTTGGTGTATTATTCACACAAACCATCCTATTATTAACACCATGTATTAGTATTGCATATTTGTTATAATTCCTGAGATAACATTCTCATATTTGTACTGTTAACCACAGTCCATCATTCACCACGGGGTTCACTGTGTTATACGGTCCCCTGCTTTGTACAATCCCTCCCAAGGAGTACCTTCAGTGACTGTTTCATCACAGGATGTGCTGTACATTGTTGTACATTTCAGCACATTTCAGAACGTTTACATTACTCCAGAAGGAAAAATCCCTTACCCCCTTATATACCCCCATTATTGGTCCTTAGTGCTGATATAGTACCTTCCTTGCTGTATAAATATTACAATATTACTGTTTATTTTGGCTATTTTTAAATTTTTTTCTTCCAGCCTTTCAGGCTGGAGGTTAAAACTCTTCCCAGCTACTTCATTCTGACCAGAAGTGAAGCTGTCATATAATTCTTTTTAAGAGCCAGAGCTGGCCAGCTTCAGCCCACTACCTGTTGTTCTTTTCTTTTTCTTCTTTTTCTGTTAGGCATTTATCAATTTTATTGAAGCACATTCATAAACCATAAGATTCATCTAAAGTATACAATCAGTGGTATTTGGTATAATTACAGAGTTGTCATTGATCACTTCAATCAGTATTAGAGCATTTTCATTACTCCACAAAGGGGGGGGGGGGGGAGGACAAATAACAAAAACACTAAAAAAAAACCTTATCCCTTAGTAGTCAACTCTAAATCTCTCCATCCTTCCCTTGCCATACATAACTGTAATTCATTTCTGTCTCTGTAATTTATTCATATTTACATTTTGCATAGATGATGTACTTTTAGTGTCAGTTTCTTTCACTTAGCATGCTACTTTTTTACCACTGATGGAAGATTATTAATATATTACTATACACTACTGTCCATAGTTTTGTTTTTTTTTTTGTATTTTTGCACAAATATCACCCTTGTATAAACCTCTTGTAATATTAATGTACATTGGTTCTGTTTCAGAGAAAAACATTCTTATATATGCACTATTAAACATATTCATTTTTCACAAGAAGGTTTGCTATGCTATATACAGTCCCATGTTTCATATTTCTGCTTTCCTCGTAATGATATACAAAACCTTAGACTTTCCCTTTCAACCACTATCTTACTCATTCGTTAGTGCTTACTAATTACAAAGCTTATGATGTACTTTCACCATTTCTGTTCATTTCCAAACATTTCCAAACAATAGTTTTGCCAATTCTGCACAGATTGAACCTCACCTTTTCCATTCTCTAACCACATTCTATTCTCTGGTGACTTTTATTCTAGCTGTTAACTCCATGAGTTTGCTCATTATATTTAGTTCATGCTAGCAAAATGATACAATATTTGTCCTTTTTTGTCTGGCTTGCTTCACTCAACATAATTTCCTCCAGGTTCATCCATGTTATATGCTTCACGACTTCATTTCTTATAGTTGTCCATTTCATCGAGGTTGTCTAATTTGGAGGCATGCAGTTTCTCATAATATCCTTTTATGATCCTTTTAATTTCGATGGTATTAGTCATAATGTCCCTTGTCCATTCCTGATTTTATTTATTTGCACCTTCTCTCTTTTTTATCAGTTAGTGTAGCTAAGGGTTTGTTGACTTTATAGATCTTCTCAAAGAATCAGCTTTTGGTTTTGTTGATTTTCTCTATGGTTTTTTTAATCAATTTCTCACCTAATCTTTGTTACTTATTTCCTTCTGTTTACTTTGGGATTGGTTTGCTGTTCTTTTCTACTTCCTCCAAGTGTTCAGTTAGGTCTTTGATTTTAGCTCTTCATTTTTTTATATTTATATTACAGAAGTTCTGAACTTACAAAACAATCATACACATATGCAGAATTCCCACACAACAACAACCCTTTACCAACACACCACATGGTTGTGGAACATTTATTACAGATTATGAGATAACGTCATCAGACCAGACCACTAACCATGGTCCACAGCACACACTTGGCATATCTCTTCCATACCACTCCATCATTTACACAGTACGTCTTTGGCATTGATGCAACAATATTACAGTATTGCTCTTAACTGCAGTCCATAAATTACATTAATTCTATTTTTCCCATGCTTCTCCACATTCCCACTACCCTGCAATAGTGACGTACATGTGTTCTAGTTCACAGAACGACATTCTTGCATTTGTGCAACCCTCTGGGTTCACTGTGTTATTCAGTCCCTAGATTATTCTCTAGCTTTCTTTCAGTTAATATTTACATCCCTAGACTACTCTTTTTTTAAAAAGATTTATTTATTTATTTACTTTTATCCATTCCCCCGTTTTTGCTGTTTTTGTGTCCATTCGCTGGGCAATTCTCTGTGTCTGTTTCCTGCCCTCTCTTCTTATCCTTCTCCTCCTGTCTTCACCAGGATTTGATCCTGGGAACCTCCGATGTGGGAGAGAGGCTGTACCACTTTAGTTCCTGGTTTTTTGGCGTGTCTTGTCTTGGCTCTCCCTTGTGTCATTCTCCTGTTATGTCATTATCTTGCTGCATGGCTAGGCGGGGCCTGGCGGCCCACACGCCTTCTATATTTTTCTTTATTTTTACCAGGTTGTCCCGGGGATTGAACCTAGGTCCCTCCATATGGGAGGCGGACGCCCAACCATTTGAGCCACATCCACGCCCCCCGCACACCGACTACTCTTTCCAGCCACAATCCCATTTATAAACCAGCTGCTACTCGCTCTAATGTGTTATCATCAACTCTGTCCATTTCCACACATTTACAGTGAAGATAATTAAAACCTCTTCATACATTAAGCATCATGCTTAATGTATAGTAAACCCCCTATACTCTGGGATTTAACTCCATGCATTTATTCTTCATATTTAGTTCATATTGGTGAGACCGTACAATATTGCCCTTTGTGTCTGGCTTATTTTGCTTACCATAATGTCTTCAAGATTCATCCATGTTATCATGTACATCCCAATTTCATTTCTTCATACTGCAGCGTAGTATTCCATCATATGTATATGCCACATTTTGTTTATCCATTCATTGGCTGATGGACCCTTGGGTTTTTTCCATCTTTTGGCAATTGTGAACAACGCTGCTGTGAACATAGGTGTGCAGATGTCTGTTCGTGTCACAGTTTTCATTTCTTCTAGGTATATTCCTAGTAGAGGAATTGCTGGATCATCTGTCAGTTCTATATTTAGCTTCCTGAGGAACAACCAAACTGTCTTCCACAGTGGCTGTACCATTTTACAATCCCACCAGAAGTGAAGGACTGTTCCTATTTCTCCATATCCTCTTCAGCACTTCCTGTTTTCTGTTTGTTTATTTTTTAAATAATGGCCATTTTATGCTGTGTGAGATGCTATGCTGTGTGAGATGGTTAAGTTTATTCCTAAATATTTGGTTCTTTTAGTAGATATTATAAATGGAATTTTTTCCTGACTTCCACCTCAGATTGTGCATTACTAATGTGTATAAACATCACTGATTTTTGTGTATTGATCTTATATACTGATACTCTACTGAAATCGTTTATAAGCCCTAGAAGCTTTGTTGTAGATTTTTTTGGGACTTTCTAGGTATAGGATCATATCATCTATGAATAGTGAAAGTTTTACTTCTTCCTTTCTGTTTTGGATGCCTTTTATTTCTTTTTCTTGCCTGATTGCTCTAGCTAGAACCTCCAGCAGTAAATTGAACAAAAGTGGTGATAGTGGGCATCCTTGTCTTGTCCCTGATCTCAATGGGAAAGCTTTCAGTATTTCTTCATTGAGTAAAATATTAGCTGTACGTTTTTCATATATGGCCTTTATCATGTTGAGGAAGTTTCCTTCAGTTCCTATCTTTCGTAGTATTTTTATCAAGAAAGGATGCTGTATAGAGAGATTGAGAGGTGATGAGTTTTATTTGTTTTTTGTTTATTATTATCAGAATAATAAAAGTGCTGTACGTATGATTGAAGTGATGAATGCATAAATATGTGATTATGCCGAATACCATTGTACACTTTGGATGGATTTATGCTTTATTAATATGTATCAATAAAATTGATTTGTTTAAAAAAAAAAAGGATGCTCTGTTTTGTCAAATGCCTTTTCTGTATCTATTAATAGGATCATGTCATTTTCCTTTTTTGATTTATTAATGTGGTATATTACACTGATTAATTTTCTTGTGTTGAACTACCCTTCCATGCCTCATATAAAACCCACTTGATCATGATGAATAATTCTTTTAATGTGTTGTTGGATTCGAATAGCAAGTATTTTGTTAAAGATTTTTGCATCTGTATTCTTTAAGGAAATAGGTCCATAATTTTCTTTTTTCTTAATATCTTCTCCTGGCTTTGGTATTAGGGTGATATTGGCTTCATAGAATGAGTTTGGTGGTGTTCCTTCTTGTTCATTTTTTCAAAAGAGCTTGAGTAAGATTGGTATTAAATCTTCTTTGAATGCTTGATAGAACTTACCTGTTAAATTGTTGGGTCCTGGGCTTTTCATTTTGGGGAGTTGTTTGATGACTGTTTCAATTTCTTTACTTGTGATTGGTTTATTGAGATCTTCTATTTCTTATAGGGTCAGTGTAGGTTGTTCATACATTCCTAGGAATTTTTCCATTTCATCTACATTGTCTAGTTTGTTGGTGTATAGTTGTTCATAGTATCCTCTTTTGATCTCTTTTATTTCTGTGGGGTCAGCAGTAATGTGCCCATTTTCATGTTTTATTTTATTTATTTGCATCTTCTCTCTTTTCTTCTTTTTCAGTCTAGCTAAGGGTTTGTTGATGTTTTTTATCTTCTCAAAGAACCAACTTTTTGTTTTTTTTAAAAAAATCTCTATTGTTTTTTTGTTGTTGTTCTCAATTTCATTTATTTCTTCTCTGATCTTTGCTATTTCATTCCTTCTCCTTGCTTTGGGAATAGTTTGCTGTTCTTTTTCTAGTTCCTCCAGCTATATAGTTAGGTCATTGATTTTACCTTTTTCTACTTTTTAAATATAGGCATTTAGGGGTATACATTTCTCCCTCAGCACTATCTTCTCTGTATCCCATTTCTTTTGATAAATTGTGTTCTCATTTTCATTTATCTCAAGATATGTATTAATTTCTCTTGTAATTTCTTCTTTGACACACTGATTGTTGGAGAGTATTGTTTAGGCTACATATATTTGTGAATTTTCCCCTTTCCCACCTATTGTTGATTACTAGCTTAATTCCATTTTGATCAGAGAAGGTGCTTTGTATAATGTCATTCTTTTAAAATGTATTGAGAACTGTTTTGTGACACAAGATGTGCTGTATCCTGGAGCAAGTTCCATGAGGACTTGAGAAGAATGTATATAACCTGTTGATTTGGGGTACAATGTTTTGTATATGTTTGTCAGATCCACCTTGTTTATCATGTTGTTCAAGTTCTCTGTTTCCTTGTTCATCTTATCTCTAGTTGTTCTATCTATTGATATGAGTGGTGTGTTGAAATCTCCAACTATTATTGTAGAGACATCTATTTCTTCTTTTAGTTTGGCCAGAGTTTGCTTCATATATTTTGGGGCACCTGGGTTAGGTGCATAGATGTTTATGACTGTTACTGTTTCCTGGTTGATTGTCCCTTTTATTATTATATAATGGCCTTCTGCATCTCTTACCACTTTTTTTGCATTTAAAGTCTGTTTTGTCCAACACCAGGATAGATACCCCTGCTCTCTTTGGGTTACTATTTGTGTGAAGTATCTTTTTCCAACCTTTAACTTTTCATCTCTTTGCATCCTTGGGTCTAAAGTGAGTCTTCTGCAGACAGCATACGGATGTCTCATGTTTTTTTAATCCATTCTGTCAGCCTATATCTTTTGATTGGAGACTTTAATCCATTAATATTCAATGTTATTACTTTAAATGCATTACTTCAACCATTTTATCCTTTGGCTTTCACATGTCATATCTTAATTTTTTCTTTTTACCCTTTTGTTTACCCTTTCTAATAGGCTTCACATCAACACTCTCCTCCAAGCCTCTCTATCCTGTCTTTTCTTTTCTGGCTGTAGAACTCCCTTTAGTGTTTCCTGTAGAACGAGCTTCTTGAGTATGAACTCTCTTAGTTTCCTTTTATCTGTGAATGTTTTAAACTCACCATCATATTTGAAGGACAGTTTTGCCAGATAAAGAATTCTTGGCTGTCAATGTTTCTCTTTCAGTACCTTAATTATAACATACCACTGCCTTCTTGCCTCCATGGTTTCTGAAGAGAAATCCACACTAAGTCTTACTTATGTGATGTTTTGCTTTTCCCTTGCTGCTTTCAGAATTTTCTCATTATCTTTGGCATTTGGCATTCTGAATATTTTGTGTCATGGAATAGGTGTATTTGTATTTGTTCTGAGTGGAATATGCTGTGCTTCCTGGACATGTATATTCAGTCTTTAATGAGTTAGGAAATTTCAACCATTATTTCCTCAAATACTCTTTCTGCCATTTTTCCCTTCTCTTCTCCTTCTGAAACTCCCATAATACATACATTGGTGTGCTTCCTGCTATCATTTAACCCCCTTGGACCCTATTCAATTTTTTCCTTTCTTTTCTCTCTCTGTTCTTTTCTCTTTTCAATTTCATATGTTCTGCCCTCCAGGTTGCTTATTCCTTCTTTTATGATTTCAGATTTGCTGTTGTATGACTTTTGGTGTAGATTATAATTTTTTATTGGTGTCTTGGCATCTGGCTTACTAGAGTATTCTGGGTGCAGTTTTTCTCTTTAGTTTATGGCTTCCTGCCCTTTGTCTCTTGCTGGTTGTGTAGTAGGAGTCAAGGATGTAGTTCGTGCTGTAAGCTGTGGAGGCTCAAGCTGCCCTCAGTGCCCCAGGGACCAATGAAGCTTCTCCCAACTTTCTCCTTTGCCAGGGGTAGGGACAGAGCCACAGCTGTGTGGAATAATTCAAGTCATGCAGGCCCCTAGACTGTAGTTGCCCATCAGTCTCTCTGACCGATGAAGCTTCACACCCCTTTTTCCCCTGCCTGGGGTGGGGATAGAGCTGCAGGTGTGGGCAGCAAGCTATGCAGTCCAGGTCCAAGATGACTGCAGTTGCCTTGGTAGACTTCCGATTATTCAGTCTGTATCAGCCAAATGTACCTGCAATTACCTGGATAGGCTGGTGCAGGACCCACCAGCTTCCTCCCTGCTTGAGGTGGGGCTGAAGACTAGGTTAGGGCTGCAGGCCAATCTGGGTGAAAGAAATCAGTCTCTACCATCACCATGATTTTCAGTCAGCTCCGCTTCCCCTCATGCCAGGGGTGGAGTCAAAATGGCAGCTACCAGCCTCCTTCTGACTTGGACAGGATCAATATTCAGCTGTTCTTAGGGTTATATTTTAGCCAGCTGAACTGACTAAAATAGCTGACATTGGTGGCCAACCGTCTCTTCCTCCCCTGTTTGGGAAATGGAGCTTCCAATTCCTGCTACAGAATAGCTCCTGGGGGTGGCTTGCACTGCCAAAGTAAGATGATCACCGGCCTCCGTGGTGTGGCTTTTAATTTCCTGGAGAGGCTGGCGCAGCTCCCCCCAGCTTCCTCCCTGATGGAGGTAGGCCTGGGGCTTAGGCTAGAGCAGCAATCTGATCTAGATGTAAAGAAGTCGGTCCCTACCAGCACTGTGATTTTCAGTCAGCTCTGCTTCCCCTCGTGTCAGGCGCAGAGTTAAGGTGGCGGCTTCCGGCCTCTTTCTGACTTGGACAGGTTCAAACTTTAGCTGATTTTAGGATTATACTTTAGCCAGCCAAATTTACTAATTAGTAGCTTAAGCTGTTGCCCAACCGTCTCTTCCTCCCCCATTTTTGGGAAGTAGAGCTTCCAATTCCAGCTGCGGAACAGTTCGAGTTGGCTTGTGCCTCAAGTGGAGGATGGGCACCAGCCTCCATGGCATGGAGTGCTCTACTTACGAATCTTCTCTGCAGATGGGCAGTTTCCTCCTTCCACTCTTTCAAGGATGCTGCAGGATACACTTCTGGTCTCCTGGAGCCGCCAAACAAATCCTTTAGTTAGCTCTAGGTGATTACTAACTGCCCTGTAGCTGGAGCTGATTCTAGGAGCACCATACTCTGCTGCCATCTTGCTGGTTGTCCTCTACACTTAGCTTTTTTTTTTTTTTTTACCGGGAGGTCCCAGGGATCGAACCCGGGTCCCTCCATATGGGAGATAGACACCCAACCATTTGAGCCACATCCATCCCCCATACACTTAGCTTTTAATGCCCAGAATGGAGAAAAAACTGATTTATTACAGATAAATAACTCTAAATGGCAACAGATTTTAAAAGCTCATCGATCATTTTTTAACTACTCCTGTAGCTTAAAAAAGAGTAGTAGAAAACTTTTATTTTGAAATAGAATCATTAACTATTCTTTAACAAAAATATGAGAGAAATGTCTAAGACTCAAAAGTGCATAAACTATAATGTAGTGTATTAATGTCTTTGCTTGTTATTTTACAACTGATGATTATAACATGATATATACTGAGCAGATGTGCACAAGCTCAATGTGATGCCAGGCAAAACTTAGGCACATATTCCAAAGCAGTGTATTCGTTTTAAAATTTAATATGAGTAGAAATACATGACCCTGAATAAGAACAGAGCTATGAACTTCCTAATCACCAGCCTGGTCACAATAATTTAAATATATGCAGAGTAATGACAGGAAAGGTTTCTTCTGAGGTCTGAACAAAACTATTTTGGGTATCTAAGCACCTCTTAAAATATATTTATATATATACATAAATAACATTTTTGTAAGCAAATGCACATATATGCATATACATTTATATATCATTTTGCAAATGTTGGTATGTATTGTGAAAATTTTGATTTTTACCCACAATAAAAAAAAAAAACAACTAATTGACCTGCTAAAACAAGGTAATGAATGGGTGGTCTTCAATATTATATGTTTGGTATATAACATAGTCAGGTATTTGTGTTGATTGTTATTATTTTTATTACAGCTTTAAAAATAGTTATATTTTAAATGATTTTCAAATTAAATATTGACAGAACACTGATGCTCCTCTGTATCCTAACATTCTGGGCAATACAGTTTTTTTTTTAATTAAATTTATTTTTATATCAATATTCCAAGATACTCATTCAACACAAGATAATAACTATATAACAATAAGTCTGTTTAGGTTAGTGGTTACACTCTCCCCCACATTTTGTTCCTTCCTCATTCTTTAGGGATTTCAGAAGATGTCTACTTTGACTGCTTCAGGTTCAAAAGTGTCATAGATATTATGGGGCAAATGAAAGGAATTGTTTAGCTTGCTGTTGAAGAGACTCCTTGCTTTGGGGGAGGGGATGCTGATCCATCATCATTATTCTGTTAGTTGCCCAGGTCAAGCCCAAAGAAGTATAGAGTAGTAGTTGGCTGCTTATCAGATGGATTTCAGGGCTCAATCGGCATAGGAACAATCCAAGGACTTTAAGTTTCTCAGAAATATATTTAACAGGTAAATTGAAAATTATAGATCCAGAGTCATGAGTAGCAGATTTATAAATGAATATAACTATGTTATATTGGGGAAGTGGATTTTCATATATTCCCAGATAGGGCTGGCTGAGGGGGTGTTTGTTTCATGTCATGTGGCTTGCCTTTGGTGTCCAGACTTCCCAGAGCCTTCAGGAACACTTTGTTTGAGGCTTTGTTTACTGGGGCAGTTTGTGAAATTTGCCTGAGATAGCATAAGCATAATCTTTGGAATAACCTCCTGACTCACTTTGAAATCTCTTAGCCATAAATCTCTGTTTTATTTAATATTTCTCCCTTTTGGTCAAGGTCTTTCTCCAAATGCATTGCCGATTAATGGTTGGTAATAATCCCTTAGTACCAGGGAGGCTCATCCCTGGGTGTCATGTCCCATGTTGGGGGGAAGGTAGTGAATTTATTTTACAGGGTTGGCTTAGAGAGAGGCCACAGTTAAGTAACAAGGAGGTTTTCAGGAGGTAACTGTTAGGTATTGATTATATTTATTCTTAATTTCATTAGTCTGTCAGGACAGCTGACCCTATCCCATCTTTACCTTCTTACCAGGGTTATGTTAATTGACAAGTTGAGCATAAATTTTATACTTGCCTTGCTTCTCATGTAAAGTTCTTCTTCTCTTTCTCTGTTTTCCATGAAGATGAAGCTTTGACTTACAGCAAGCTGCATATACTTTCAGAGAAGCCTCAGAGTAAAACAGTATATCTGACAAGAAAATTTGGTTTTCTGTGGTATATAACATTTTTCTAAGAGTAAAATATGCAACATTCCCATAACTGCCCCCCCCATTTTTGACACTTTAACATTGGTGTGGTACCTGGGAAATACAATTTTTAGCCCATTCAAAATCTAAATATTTATTATAATCTTCTGGATTTCTTCAAGAATGTTTTCCTCTTGCAAATTCCAAATGGTTTTAGTCAGAGATTATTTTCCTTTAGAAAAGCTATAAGCCTTTCTCCAATAGCTGGGTATGGTTTTTATTGATTCTATTTTATTTTTAAAACAGGTTTTATAAACATGACCAGTATTGATATTATTCTAGAAAGATGTCTAATGAATGTTGGAGGTGGTTAGATGTGTACTTTGATAACAGTTACTCAGCCCTTTGGTACAATAGCCTTAAATCATGGCATGTTGCATCTTTATAAAAGGTGCTTTTGATTTCTCACTTCTGTTTCTTTAACAATCTTGAGTGTATGGGGGCCAATTAATTTAATTTTATATAGTTTTCATTTTTGGCTTTGAAGTTACTACCAGTGGATTTAGTACATCTTACCTGTCTGTTTCATAAGACAATTTGGAAATAAAAGACTATTTATTATCATCAAGGTAAGTACTAACTCAAAGAAATTATTTATTTAATCTTTCTCTCTGATAGTCATTTTTAATTTCCAGGTATATCCTTTTCATCATGGACTTCAAGTGGCTCTATTACTTCCTTGTATGTCATGTGATATGACAAGAGCCAAAAACTGAGGCAGACTACATAATTTTACTTGTGATGCTATAATTGTTTCATGGGGAAAGAGAAGATTTATGAAAAATTTCCCCAAAGTATTAAAATTATAAATTTAAGCATAAGCTATTTCCATACAATGTAGTTTTTATAACAGTGAAGATAAATTAGCATTTGAGAAAAAGTTTGGCTAAAAATGCATGTGAATGTTGAATATACAGTATATGAAAACAAACTTATATCTTTTCTTGTTCAGGTAATGAATTTTACATGTACCTTGAATAGACGAGCTTTCTTGTAGATTGATTCTTCTTCACATGATTTATGACTCCTGTCTGTAAGGCACACTGCTGGGTTTTTTGTAACAAAATCTCAATTCTTGTTCTTGTCAAGTCTGTATAATGGCCATATTTTGTTGAGTTTATCTTTTAATTCAAACTTTAAAAAAAATCTTTTCTCGGTGTTATTTACATTTTATTGTAGCAGTATAATATAAAAATCAATGTTATTATATGGGGATTTTAGAAATGCTGACAAGTAGAGGCTCTTCTAAATATAGTTGAGACTTTCATTAAACATTTGAATTAAAGCTAGTGAGCCAAAGCAAGAATCTTAATAGCTACAGATAAATAAATGAGGTATGGTCTTATTATTGGTTCCTAATAATATTGATTGGGGAAAATATAACTGAAGGCAGGAGGTAAGCCAGACTCCTAAACAGTGAAAAATGGTGATCTGAAACTCAGCACTAAAGGTTTAGTGTCTGGATGCCAGGAAGTAGTTGCTAAATGTTTCCTCCATGATCTAAGCAATTCTGGCTTTTGCATACCCCTTCATTTTCCTTTTCTGAAGCACTTGCTAAATAAACCTTCTAAAACTTCTTGTGGTAAATCATGATTATATTGTATGGTTTCTGATGATTGAAGGTTTCATTGGTTTTTTTTGTTTGTTTGTTTTTTGTTTTTTTTTGAGGTACAGGGCGCGGTGGATGGAACCCGGGACCTCATATGTAGGAAGGCAGTGCTCAACCACTGAGCCACATAGACTCCCCTGAGTTGGTTTTTTCATTTGTTTTGCTTGTTGTTGTTGTTGTTGTTGTTGTTTGTAGGAGGCACTAGGAACTGAACCCAGGACCTCCCATGTGGGAAGCAGACTCTCAACTGCTTGAGCCACACCTGCTCCCTCACTGTATTTTTATGTTGGCTGTTACGTACAGTATTCATTGGCTCGTATAATGTAGTAGAGGCCTAACTATCTATATACCTTTACTTTTTAATAGTAATGAGGGAAATCTAGTTTGAGCTTGAATCTTGTTACCCCACGCTGTCTTAGTGGTGAAATCAGCAAACCAGTAAATGGTGGAGTGAAAACAATTCCTGCAACTTTCTGACCTAACCCTCTACCAAAGGGCTTAACATACTTTTTCTCTAAAGGGCCAGTGGTAGTCATTTCTACTCAATACTGCTGTGATAGTGCAAAAGACGCCATAGAGAATAAATAAATAAATTAGCATGGTTTGTTCCAGGAAAACTGTTTACAAAAACAGGTGGCAGCATTTCTCCAAAGAAGAACATAGACAACAAACATAGATGCCTCAAATCAGTAGTCATTAGGGAAATGCAAATAAAAACCACAATGAGATACCACTTCACTTCACACCCACTAGGATGGCTATAATCAATAAAAGAAAAGAAAAGGAAAATAACAAGTGTTAGCAAGGATATATAGAGAGATTGGAACCCCTGTACATTTCTCGTTGGAATGTAAAATTGTGTAGCTGCTGTGAAAAACAGCTTGGCAGTTTGTCAGAAAGTTAAACGTAGAATTTACCTTTGACCCAGCGCCTCCACTGCTAGGTATATGCCGCCAAAGAATTGAAAGCAGGTATTTAAACATATACATAAATGATTACAGCAGCACTATTCACAATAACCAAAAGGTGGAATCAACTCTAATGTCCATCAACAGATAAATAGATGAAAAATGTGATATATACATAAAATGGAATATTATTTTAAGAAGAGTGAAGTATGCTACAATGTGGATGAACCTTGAAAACATTATGTGAAGGGAAAGAAGTCAGGCATAAAGGATCATTTATTGTATGATACCATTCAATTTAAATACCTGGAATAGGTAAATCCATAAAGAAATAAAGCAGATTAATGGTTGTCATGGTCTGCAGGGAGGGCAAAAAGGGGAGTTAATGCTTATTGGGTACAGGGTTTCCTTTTGGGGTGATGAAAATGTTTTGGAACTAGGAAATGGTGATGTTTACACAACATTGGGAAAGTGAATGCCACTATTTGTGAATGAAACTAAATTGTATGCTTCAAAATCGTTAATTTTATGTTATTTGACTTTCATCTCAATAATAATAGGAAAACAGGCAGATAGCCTGAATATCATAGTTTCCAAACCCCTGTTTTATGTAATGCATAAATATCTTCCATGTTCTACCTCTATGATGTCTCCTCTTCTCTGATGTCATTTTGGTTACTTGCAAACGTGTTGTGAAGTGGTAGAAAAGCCTTATGTGGTCATGGTGCAACTTGACTACCAAGAACTGACAAGGCATGAACACCAATATTTTTCCGTCTCTGACTGATTTGTCAGTCACTTTAGTATTTGTAAATTAAAGAGAGAAATAAAATGTGTGGTTATTGTTCTTCAGCAGTATTTATTTTACATATAAAATATTTTATATGTTTTATATTATATAAATTATTTATATAGATTATATATATAAATATAATGCATTGCTCAAAAAGAATTCTGAATATACCTCTTTGACTCTCTAACATTTACAATGGAAGGCACAAACAGTAATAAGCATAAACAGATGAAATCCTGTATATGTATATAACATAAGTAATATCTCCTAAGAGTATTTGCACCTTTATCTTATAGAGCAGGAATCAGCAAATTATGGCTCTCAAGCCAAATCCAATCCATTGCCTGTTTTTCTAAATAATATTTTTAAATAACAGCTTTATTGCTATGTAATTCATATCCCGTAAAATTCACCCATTTAAAGTGTAAAATTGAATGATTTTTAGTCTATTCATAGAGTTATACAACCATTACCACAATCAATATTAGAACATTTTCATCACCCCAACAAGAAATCCTGCACCCATTGGCAGTCAGTACCCATTTCCACCTAATGACCCAGCCCTTGGCAACCACTAATCTACTTTCTGTCTGTATAGATTTTCCGATGATGAATATTTCATATAAATAGAATCATATAATATGTGGTCATTTGTGACTGGGTTCTTTTACTTAGGACAATGTTTTCAAGGTTCTTATGGTGTAGCATGTATCAGTACTTCATTTCCTTTTTTATTTTATTGTATTTTCTAACAGAATTTGCCATTTTAACCATTTTTAAGTACATAATTCAGAGGCATTAGTGTGCAACCATCACCACCATCCATTACCAAAACTTTTGCATCACCCCAAACTGAAACTATGTACTTATTCAGCAATAACTCCCCATTTACCCCTCTCCCACCCCTGGTAACCTCTAACCTACTTTTTGTCTTTATGAATTTGCCGATTCTAGATATTCCATATAAGTGGAATCATACAATATTTGTCCTTTTCTATCTAACTTCTTAAACCTAGCATGTTTTCAAGGGTCATCTGTGATATAGCATGTATAAGCACTTCTTACCTTTTTATAGCTGAATTGTATTCCAATGTATGTGTGTACCACATTTTGTTATCTGTAAATGAACACTTGGGTCGGACCCACCTTTTGGCTACTATGAATAATTCTGCTATGAACTCTTTTTTAAAAGATTTATTTATTATTTACTTTATCCACCCCCCCCCCCGCTTGCTTTCTGTGTCCATTCTTTGGGTGATCTTTGTCTGTTTCCTGCCTTCTCCTCTCATCCTTCTCCTCCAGTCTTCACCGGGATTCTGTCCTAGGGACCTCCAATGTGGGAGAGGGGCACTCTGCCACTAGCACCACCTCAGTTCCTGGTTTCTGGTGCGTCTTGACTTTGGCTCTCTCCTGTGTCTCTCCCTTACTGCATCATCATCTTGCTGCGTGGCCCGGTGGGGCCTGGCGCGTTCACGCCTGTGTGCAGGCCGGTGGCTCGCCTGTACACCTTCTATTTTTATTTTACCAGGAGGTCCCAGGGAGCGAACCCAGGTCTCTCCATATGGCAGACAGGCGCCCAACCACTTGAGCCACATCCGCCCCCCTGCTATGAACTTTGACGTACAAGTGCCTGAGTCCCTGTTTTCAATTTATTTGGATATATACCTAGTAGTGGAATTGTTGGGTTATATGGTAATTCTATTTTTAACCTTTTTCCTCTAAACTTTTTATTTTGAAATAATTTCAGACTTACAAGACAGTTGCAAAAATAATACAAAACCCATACAGAGAACTCTAATATATTACCCCCAAATACCCAGATCCAATAATTTTAATATTTTGTCACATTTGTCATATCATTCTATCTATCTATACATCCATCCATCCATTTTCCAAACATTTGAAAGAAGGTTATATACATCACTCTCCTTGAACACATAGTACTTCCATGTACATTTCCTCAAAACAAGGATATTCACTTATGTAACCTCCTTAAGTAGTTATCAAGTTCAAGAAATTTAATATTGTTATAAAATTTAGTCTTTCTTCCACTTTTTTCATATGTCTCAATAATATCCTTTTCAACCTTTTCTCCTCCATTACTAGATCATCCAAGATCACATATTGCATATAATTGTCATTGTCTCTTTAGTTTCTTTGTTTTTTTTAAATATTTAAGCATGTATATAACATAAACTTTCCCATCTCAGCTACTCCCAAGCATAACATTCAGTGGGATTAATCACATTCACAATGTTGTGCCACCCTCACCACCATGCATTTACTAGAACTTTCCCATTACCCCAAAAAGAAGCCCTACACCCATTATGCATTAACTTCCCATTCCCCCTGCCCTCCCCCATCCTTAGTAACCTGTACTATACTTCCTGTCTCTATGAATTTGCATATTCTAGCTATTTCGTGTAAGTGGAATCATGCAATATCTGTCCCTCTGTGTCTGACTTATTTCAGTCAGCATGATGGTCTTCAGGGTTCATCCACATAGTGACACGTATCAGGACTTCATTTCTTTTTAAGACTGAGTAATAATCCATTGTATGTATATCTGCCCAAATCTCTGCTTTCAGTTCTTTTGTGTATATACCTAGAAGTGGAATTGCTGGGGTAGTTGTATGTTTATCTTTTTGAAGGATAGCCAAACTGTTTTCCATAGCTGTTGTACCACTTTACATTCCTACCACCCAATGTATGAGGGTTCCTATTTCTCTGCATCCTAGTCAGCCCTTGTTATTTTCTGTTTTTGTTAGTTTGCTTGTTTTTATAGTAGCCTTTCTAGTGGGTATGAAGATTTGCAGTTTCCTGATGGCTAATGATGTTGAGCATCATTTCATGTGCTTATTGGCTGTTTGTATATCTTCTCTGGAGAAATGCATTTTCAAGTCCTTTGCTAATCCCCCCCACCACCAATGGCTCCCTCATCTGTTTGCTCATTATTTTTGCTCATTGTTTACTTGTTGTTTTTGCTAGTTGTCTCCTCATTGTTATTTTATTTTATTTTTATTTTTATTTTATTTTATTTATTTATTGTTTTGCTCATTGTCTTTCTTTAAGAGGCACCAGGAACCAAACCCAGGACCTCCCATGTGGAAGGTGGGTGCTCGACTGCTTGAACCACATCTGCTCCCTGCTTTTTTGTTTTTTTTTTCCTCAATGTCTTGTTGTCTGCTCGTTGTTTGTTTGTCTTCTTTAGGAGGCACCGGGAACTGAACCTGGGATCTCCCATGTGGGATACAGGCACTCAACTACCTGAGTCCCATCCTCTCCCTCTTTTGCTTATTTTTAAATTGGATTGTTTGTCTTTTTGTTGTTGAGTTGTAGGAGTTCTTTATATATTCTGGATATTAAACCCTTAACAGTTATATGGTTTCCAAATATTTTTCCCATTCTGTAAGTTGTGTTTTCACTTTCTGGATAATGTTCTTTGATGTACAAAAGTTTTTAATACTGATGAATTCCAATTTATTTTTTCTCTTGTTGCTCATGCTTTTGGTTTCCTAGCTAAGAATCCACTGTCATATCCAAGATCATGAGGGTTTCATTTTTTATGGTTGAATAATATTCCATTGTTTGCTAATACCACATTTTATTTATCCATTCGTCAATTGATGGACTTTTGGGTTGTTTCCTCCTGTTTACTTTCATGAATAATGCTGCTATGAATATTCATATACAGATTTTTGTGAGGACACATGTTTTTAATTCTTCGGGATATACCTAGGGGTGGAATTGCTGGATCATATGATAACATTATTTTTAACCCTTTAAAGAACTACCAGATTGTTTTCCAAAGTGGCTGCCCCATTTTATATTACCATTAGCAGTTTATGAGGATTCCAATTTCTCTACATCCTCACCAACACTTCTTATTTTTATCTGTCTTTAAGTTAAATTTTATTGGAACATTGCCACATTCATTCATTTATGTATTGTCTTTGTCTACTTTTACACTACAACAGCAGAGTTGAGTAGTTGTGATAGAGACTTATGGCCAAAAAGCCCAAAATAGTTATTATCTGGCCCTTTACAGAAAAAGTTTGCCAACTGCTGCTATAGAGGTATTCTAATGAAGTTAATGTTAATTATGTTTTGAATGTCTTAGTGAATTTTTCTAATTGGAGGAATTCTCTAGTATATTCCTTTGTATGAGTCTCCTAAGTGGCTTGTGTTGAAACCTATAGTTATGTAAAGCAAAGTATAACTATATAACCAGAATCCAGGATACCCAAATTATGTATGTTAGACAGACATTCCATGATTTTAAAAAGAGAACCTAATTCATTATCATAGGTTATCATCAAAAGTTTCATGACAAGTGGTAGAAATACCAGAAAAGGTAAGTATAGTATCAAAATATTAAATACCCATGAACATGATGTCCTAAAACATATGAAATATGTATCTAGGAGTCTTGTAGCACAGGGTGGAAGTTGGGAAATAAGTTTTTAAGGCAGGAGTGGTGTGGGAAGAGAGTTTGGATGGAAGAGACGTGTTGGAAAGACTTTTGAGGATATGGCAGGTGCTTGGAAAAATGTACAACGCTCATCTTGTCCCAGAAACAACAGCCAAGTCATCTCTTGGCTTGTTTTCCAATAAGGGAGTTGAATACAGACTGGACTGGCAGGAGGTATGGAAAGCTGATATCAGGTCCTTTGCTTTTTTTGATAGTGAAAAAGGCCTATAAATGAGGGGTACTACCAAGATATGGGGATGGGGTGGGGAGAAGATTTGAAAGGAGAGTCAGTCACACAGAGAACTTGATTTTTTTCGCCCTTGCTCAGTTCCATCTATCTTGAATTGTGTATAGACAAATAACATTAAATGTAGTAGAAAACATTAAAACCATTAAGGAGACTTGGACTGAAGGGGGGAGGGGTTAAGGAGCCTTTCCCAGAAGTTATTTTGCTCTTACACGGCCACATAAATGTGTAGCTTAGAAACTGTGTTCAACTATGAGGCACACTAGTGCTCCTTTTTTGTGATTATGAAGTGGTATGCATTTTAAACATGGCCAGTGTCATTATGGAGTTTGATTCCTGGAAGATTTATTAATTGAGGTTTCCTAGTGATGGAGTTCTACTTTAAATCTATTGAGAGAAATCACAGGCCTAGGCTAGTGGGCAAGCCAGTAAAGCATATGATGCCTGGCTTCTCTGTTGTTAATTAATTGGTGAAAAGATCTTTGAAGCTAATCCAGGGCTGGGAGACTGAATAACTTGAGAAGGCATCTAAAATATAACCTGTCAACTCTCAAACTGTTACCATAACAAAACCACACATACATACAACATACAAAATTGAAAGAGGTTTGATCGACTGACATGGTATATTTTCTCTTTCCCCCAGTTTTACTGCAGGATTATTTCTTGTATATAATGAATTGAGGCCACATCAACAAATTATTTTTTATAGATCATTCACCAGGTCACAGAAATAGTCATATTCTTCAGAATATGAATTTTCCTTTGTGGGATATGAAATATAAAAGTTCCTGTAGATCAATAAAGAATTATAGAAAAAGTGTTTCACTTCAGTATATGTCAGAGATAAGTGTAGTTTAAATGAAAGATAGTGGGGCTAGGGGATGAGTACACTGTTGCCATTGTAGTTAAAAATTTAAGCCAATTGGTGAAATCATTCTCACTGAATGAAATAGGGATGGTTTTCTGAAGGAGGTAGATATTTTGGAACAGTCTGAATGACAAAAGATTTTTGGTTAGCCAGGGTGTGGAGTGAAATCTGGTCTTGTTTCTTTGCAGAACCAGAGACCAAATAAAAGAATTTGGGCAGAGAGATTGGGTAATGAACTCAGCTCAGATTCCTTGGAGCAAAAATTTCAAATGAATGGTCTGTGCCAGCTGTTTCTATCTGCCCCCTACCCTCCTTACTAGTACTTTCCAGTATAATATCCGTCTAGTCTCACCATTTCATTAAAACCCTTGTCAATGTAGTTTCAGGCTTAATTCGCAGACCCATTGGCCTTTACTCAAACCTCATTCTTTATGACCTCTTTACAATATTTAAGGTACCTTTTCCAAACTCTTCCTTGGTCTCAGTGATAATATGCCATCCTAGTTTTCCCATTTAAAAAAAAAAGTTCCTTATTTCTCCCTCCTTGTCTCTCTTTCCCTCTTCCTAATGTTTTGTGTTTATGTCTCATTGCACCTTTTCTGTATTCCTTCCCTTGTAAGACTATTTTCTTTTCAGGTTCTAGTTATATAGTCCCTTGGCAAAGCCTAAGAAAGTAGATAGGTGATCTAATAATATAGTTTTAACATCCCAAGTGGCTGATGGCAAATCTTTCCTAAATGAGGAGGGGAAATTTGAGTAGAGAGGCACTTTGTAATTTGGTGTCAAAATAAATATAGGATCTAACTTAAACTTAGGTTTCTGATTCCCCAGCCTGTTTTAGGAAACTTTAGAAGATATTTTTACAAGTTCAGTACATCTTGAGCCTCATGAGCACTTGTAGCTTATCAGCCTGGTTGCTGCCTAAATAAATTATCCAATCCTTAACAAATCCTAATAGCTCAGATTTGTGTGTTTTCACACGAGTTTGATGCATTAAAATATATAAGGGAACTCTAGTAAGTCAGTAGGACCTGTGCCATTTTAAATCTTCTCTTGTCAAGAGGTGTGTATGTTGTATATGTGTTGCATGTGTATATGTGTGTGAAAGAAGTATTCAGATCCTACTCTTAGTTGTTAAATTGCTTTGCTACATAGTTTATTTAATCCTAATCGAAATCATAGAACATTTATCAAGAAAGAATATCCAGTGCATGAACAACTCAATGATTGAAATAGCCTCCTGCCAGGAGTCCCTCAATATATGTAGCATATCTTGTATATGTAGTAAGACTATTTTGGCCAAAATGCATAACAAAACAAGGAATGAATCACTTGGCAACCAACTTTGATGTTGTTGTTCTCAACTTTGTGAGATATTGCAGAATAATGTTTTACATGAACTAGTATCAGGCTATATTCTTGGAGTAAGTGAAGCAAAGCTTCTAAATGGTCTGTTCCACCATATAAAATTTAAATATACCACTCGTGCCAGCTGTACACCTGCAGTCCAGGACGCCTCATGGAATTTCTTGGATAAATTCTAAATTTTGTCAGCCAGTAATTTTCTTGTGACTTATTTTTCGTTTACTTAACAAGTGCCCTAAATTTGCCTGATCTTTTCACACATATACCCCTAAAATAAGCAGTTGAAGTCATTATGGTAAGTGAAATACAGTGCTTTGCTTTTCATTTGAATAAGCTATTGCCCTGTGAATGGCATATATGTTTGTACTTAACTTATGACAGGGAATATTTAGCTCCTTAAACTTTTAACTTTTTTATTATGGAAAATTCTAACATGTACACAGATAGACTATATAATCTACCCCCATGTACATACACATCACCCAACTTCAACAATTTTCAACCATTGCATTGATGTGGAACATTTCTTACAATTGATGATAGCACATTTTTATAATTGTACTATTAATTAAAGACTGTGGTTTAACTTAGGGTTCACTGTTTATGTAGTGTAATTTCATGTTTGTTTTTTTTAACTTTTTTCTGTTACCATATATACATGAAATTTCCCCTTTTAATCATATTCAGATATATATTTTAGTGTTGTGTTCACGTACTATGATCACTACCATTCATTACTAAAGTATTTCTGTTGTTTACAGTAGGAACCTTGTACATTTTAAGCCTTAACTTCCCATAACCTATCCCAACCCTGTCCCCTGGTAACCTGTATTCTAGATTCTGACTCTATGAGTTTGCTTATTCTAATTGTTTCAAGTCAGTGAGATTGTACAATATTTGACCTTTTGTATCTGACTTGTTTCACTCAATACAATGTCTTCAAGGTTCATCCATGTTGTCACATGAATCAGGACTTCATTCCTTTTTATGGTTCAGTAATATTCCGTTGCATGTATATACCATATTTTATTTATCTGTTCATTGGTTGATTTTCGCTTGGGTTGCTTCCATCTTTTGGCAGTTGTGAATAATGCTGCTATGAATATTGGTGTGCAAATATCTGTTCAAGTCCCTGCTTTCAATTCTTCTGCGTATGTAGCTTGTAGTGGGATTGTTGGGTCATATGGTAGTTCTATACTTAACTTTTTCTGAGGAACTGCCAAACTGTCTTCCACAATGTCTGTACCATTTTACATTGCCACCAGCATTGACTGAGTATTCCTATTTCTCTGCATCCTCTCCACTTGGTATTTTTTATTTTTTAATAGCAGCCATTCTAGTGGATGTGAAATGGTATCTCAGTGTGGTATTGATCTGCATTTCCCTAATGGCTAATGATGTTGAGCAATTTTTCATATGCTTTCTGTCCATTTGTATAAGTTCTTTAGAGAGATGTCTGTTCATGTATTTTGCCCATTTTTAATTAGGTTGTTTGTCTTTTTGTTATTAAGTTGAAGGTTTTCTTTATATATTTTGGATATTATACCTTTATTGAATATGTTGTCTACAAATATATTCTCCCATTGTGTGAGATGCTGAGAGGGGAGAAATCAAAGTTGACTTCTAGTTTCTGACTTACAGAACTGTATAGAAGATGGTGCTATTCACTGAGATAAGGACTAGATTTGTTTGGGGGGAGGGAGATCATAACCTCACCCTTGGATAGACAGGTACAGCTGTTGAGTAGGCAGTTGGATATGAAACTTTGAAGCTAAAAAGTGGAGCTATATAGGATTCTATAGTATGGATGTACCATGACTTCCTTAATTACTCTTTTCTGTTAGAAATCCATAATGTTTCCAAATTCCTTCTCTTAGAAAAAGTGCTTCAGTGAACATATTTTTAGCTAAATCTTTGTGTATATCCTTAATTATTTCTTCAGGATAAATTCCCAGAAGTGAAATTTCTGGGGCAAGGAACATGCATATTTTATTTTTAATACTAATTTATCAAATATTGAAATTATCTCTCTCCTGTATGATTCTCTAAATCATTAAAAACATAACCAAATACCTCATGAGGAATTTTTAAGCTGAAGTACTTGAGCTGTTTTTAAACTGATCTTGGGACCTTCTGGTAAGCTGTAACATTGCTGTTATGCACTAAAAGACATTATAACCAACCAAAAACTTTTGTGATACCATCAGTGGAATCAGTGGGTCACCAGGCATGGAATATGCTTCTATATCTAAGTAATGCTAGGCACTGGTCTAAAATGGAAAGACCTGAAAAATTTATGCAAAGGAAAAGTAACATCTGAAGTTCTGTTGGCCACTTATGTCTAGTATGTTATGATAGTACCCATCCAGATCATTACTCACCACATTTCAAAATTTTTAAATATGAGCAAATTTCTTACCCTTTTAGGGAAGTAAAATTTTGTTTCTGCAGAAGGCACTGTAGATCTAACTTTTGCTGTTCCTTGAAGTAAGGTGTATTTGCGAAGTTACTCTTCAAAAAGCCTTGTAAAATTTCATATTTTCAGTGACTTCCTGCATGTTTACCAATGCCAGATCCATGTTACACTTTATAGTATTGAGGTGCCTCTTTTTAATACTTGGAAAGTCATGCATAGCTTCAAATTAGATCCAGGGTATGCCTTGTTCAGCAAATATTATAAGTCTACATTTGTGATGTGTCCTTTGTTTATCCAACCAATGCCTGGTACCTAAGTAGAGTAAAGAAACTTAAGACAAACCAAGGATCAGCCGTAATAAGAAAGAGTGGTAAATCTGACATGTTAAAATTTAAAATCTCTGTTCATCAAAAGACACATTAAGACTCAGATCAAGATGGCAGAGTGAGATGCTTTGGGGTTCCGTCCCCCCACAGAAGCTTTGAAAACCAGTGAGAACTTGCAGAAACATCTTTCTCAAAGCTCTAGAAAACAGTTGAACTGCAATAACAGTTCAAATGCAGAAAGAAGAAGAAGATAGGATTTTGTGGAGTTCTGGCTGGCCCCTTCCCAACCCCTCACTGGCTCAGGGCAGAGCTGGCCCATATTCTCAATGTGGATCCCTGGTACTGGTTCCAAAGGAATCAGAATAAATAACCCTCATGTACATACTTGGAGCATGTGTGTCTAGCCCAATCTATCTGGTGGTGGCCTGAGGGACACACTGTACCAGAAGTTGCCCTGTGTGTAGAAGGCTGCTCCATAGAGTTCTCCTACCAGAACACTGTAGTAGAGCAGTCAAGTGGCTGCCTGGGACAAAGGAATGCTGGCTATAGGACTTACAGTGCAGTGCCCAGGACCGTTTGGAAACTTTCCTAGGGAAAAGGGGACATTTAGAACTAAGTAAACAGGAGAATTCCTAGGGCCACATGTGCATGCTCGAGGCAAGACACATTTGCAGAAAGGATCAGGGAAGTCCTGAAGGAGAGCTTTCACACAGGTCAGTCTGCAAATACATGGAAAGATGTTTTCTTTTTTTCCTTCTCTCTTTATTTTTTGTTAGTTCTTGACATTCAAAGAAAGCTCTGTCATAACACTAGCTGGATACAAGCTTAATGAATAGACACCTGAAAGTCTAAATTCCAGTGACAACATATCATTAAAGTATCAAAATGTCCAGGTTTCAACAAAAAAGTTGCACAACATACAAAGAAATAGGAAGTGATGGCCTAGAGACAGGAGAAGATTAATTCGTCAAAAACCATCAATGAGGAGGACCAGTACATAAAAGAGACTTAAAAAAAAAAAAAATAGTCCTAAATATGCTTATAGAGTTAAAGGAAAACATGGGCAAGGAACTAAAGGAAAACTGGAAAACAATAGATGACCAAAAAGAGAATATCAACAGAGAGATGGAAATTAGGAAAAGGAACCAAACAGAATGGAAGACCACAGTAACAAAATTTAAAAGTTCCCTAGAGGAGTTCAACAACAGATTGAAGCTGACAGAAGAAAGAATAAGGGAACTTGAAGATAATAAAACTGAAGTCATTCAGTCTGACGAGGAGAAAGCAGAAAGAATGAAGAAAAGTAAACAGAGCTTTAAGAACCTGTGGGACACCATCAAGCATACCAATACATGTATTGTGGGAGTATAAGAAGGAGAAGAAAGCAAGAAAGGGGGAGAGGGAATATTCAAAGAAATAATGGCAGAAAGCTTCCTAACTTTAACAAAAGAAATGAATATACACATTAAAGATGTTCAACGGACTCCAAACATAATAAACCAAACTAGACCTTTGGTGTGGCATATTTTAATCAAACATTTTTTTGCCAGTGATAAAGAGAGAATTCTGGAAACTGTAAAAGAGAAGCAATGTGGCACATACAAGGGAGCCTCAATAAGATTAAGTGCCAGTTGTTCACCAGATACCATGGAAGCAAGAAGGATGACATGTTTAAAGTCCTAAAAGCAAAAAATTGCCAACCAAGAATTCTCTTTTAAGCAAAACTTAATTTCAAAAATGAGGGAGAAATTAAAACATTCCAGATAAACAAAAGTTGAAGGAGTTTATCACCACTAGACCGACCCTGCAAGAGATGCTGAAGCAAATTTTGCAGGTTGAAAGGAAGGTACAACAGGCAATAGATCAAAGCCACTTGAGAAAATAAAGATCTATGGTTAGGGTAATGACGTGGATATTCATTTAGTCACGTCATTATTATTGTATTTTTGGTTTGTAACTCCACTTTTTTACTTCCTACCAGATCTAAAAGGCAAATACATAAAATGTGATGATAAATCAGCAGTTTGGAACTCATAATGTATAAATATGTAGTTTGTGAGAAGAAATACCTAACAGTGGAGGGATGGAGGGTGTAGGAATATAGATTGTGTATACTATTGAAGTTAATTACTATCAAAGCAAACAAGATTGTTCTAGATTTAGGATGTTAATTTTAATCCCCGTGGTAATTACAAAGACAATTTCAGAGAATATGCAAGTTCATAGAGACAGAAATTAGAGTGTTGGTTGCCAGGGACTGGGGTGGGAGGCAGGGGGAATGGAGAGTTAGTACATAATGGGTATAGGGATTCTGTTTGAGGTGAGGGGGTAATTTTAGTAATGGAGGATGGTGTGGGTAACACAATATTGTGAATGTGATTAATCCCATTCATTGATTTGTTTGAGAATGGTTGAGATGGGAAAGTTTATGTTGTATATGTGTTCCTACAATTTAAAAAAAAAAATAGTAAGAAAGAGGAACTAAACAGATAATGACAATTAACTGTAATATATGATCATGGATAGGATCTAGCAATGGGGGAGGGAAGGCTCAAAGGGATATTATTGGGACATATGAAAGCATTGTAATATAGACTGTACGCTTAATATCAATTTTAAATTTCTTGAACATGATAACTGCACTTAAGGTGGTTACGTAAGTGAATATCCTCGTTCTTAGGAAAAGTACATGGCAGTATTAAGTGCTTAGGGAGCATGATTTATACAACCTACAATCAAGTGTTCTAAAAATGGATTGAGGGAGAGACAGACGGATGGATAGATAGGTAGTTGATAGAATGATATGGCAAATGTGGCAAAATGTTAAAACTGGTGGATCTGCATATCTGGGAGGATGTAGGGGTATGTTGGAGTTCTCTGTATGGAGTTTGTATTGTTTTTATAACTGTCTTCTACATGTAAAAGTATTTCAAAATAAAAAATTTCAAAAGACAGCTCACATGCTGGGAGATGATTTTTTAAGGCATATAACTGAAAAAGGATTACCTGGAATATATAAAGACCTTCTCAAATCAGTTATTAAAAAAAAAGACAACCTAATAGAAAAAAATGGTTTGAACAGGCAGTTCACAAAAGAGGAAACATGAATGACTAATAAGCATCAAAAGATTATCATTCTCATTAGTAATAAGGGAAATGCAAGTTAACACCATCAAGTTAACACTTCATGAGCCTATCAAATTCACAAAAGATACCTAGTCTGACAGTTCCAATTTTTGGCCAGAATGTAGAACACTGGGACATTTTCTGCCCTGTTGGTGGGAGCGTAAATGTGTACAGCCATTTTGGAGAACAATATGACAATATCTATTAAAGTTGAAGACCCTCTTATTTTTACTCCTAGGTGAAGTCTTGGAGAGAATATCATAACAAATCATGAGATGTGTTCAAGAATATATTTTTTAAAAGCACATTGCTTATAATTGCAAAAAAAAACCGAAAACAACTTAAATCTCCATGAATAGGGGAATGGACAAATAAATTATGGTATATTCATACAGTGGAGTACTGTACAGTAGAGGAAAATAAATGAACTAGAACTATATGAAACAATGGAGATGAATATCACAAACACAGTTTTGAACAAATAAAAAGTTGCAGGAGAATTTATCTATTTATTTATTTATTTACTTACTTACTTACTTACTTACTTACTTACTTACTTACTTACTTACCGGGAGGTCCCGGGGATCGAACCCGGGTCCCTCCATATGGGAGACAGACGCCCAACCAGTTGAGCCACATCCGACCAGGAGAATATATTTATAGAGTAGAACAGAGTTCCATTAAAATAACCTAAACAATACTATACATTTCTTAGAGGTATATACTTTTCTAATAAGTGTATAGAGAAATGCATGGAAATGATAAAGACAAAATTCAGAATGGTAGTTAACTGTTGGGCAAGGCCGGGAAGGCAATCAGGGAGGGGGTACACAATAAGAATTTAACTGTACTGGCAATGATTTTATTCTTAGGTTGAGTGGTAGGTACATGGGTGTTCATTGTATTATTCTTTGTGCATTTTTATAAATTTTAAACATTAAAAAATGGTTTTTGAAGAACATTGGATTGCTAACCAGGTGTATTACCTTAGGCAAGTTACTTCCTCAAAGAGAACTGGAACAGATTTTATTACTGCAAATGTTGGGCCTATTTAATATATACTGTAACATATTTAACATATTTAACACAGAGACTTTAACATACACTGCTAATGGCTATCTGGCAATATCTGTGTTTGTTTTCTCAGTTTCACCTAAGTTCATTAAAATAAAAAGAAAATCATTCAAGAGGCCAAAAATACTGAAGTAAAAATCTTTCGCAAAATGTCATACAACTTATCTTAGGTCTAACACATACCTGACCACATTATGTTTAAATTGTTTTGTGTTCTTTATTCTGCTGCTGGTTTCAGTGATATCTTATAAACAGGTCTACAAATAGAAGGTTCTTCATGATTGAGGACCAGCCACCTGTACTTAAAGGACCTGAAGGTAGCAAACCTTAGTGATCAAAAAGATTTAATTGTTGCTATTTTTTTTCCTTTGGTATGTTAAGATTTATGTGGGTGGCTGAAATAATTATGTACAGCTGATACAGATGTGACTAAGATTTCTGAGATGCATCCATACCAACCCTTCTGTGAAGATTATATTAAATGCGTTTTGTCTTTTTAGCATTTGAAAAAGATGATTCAAAGGATGGTATTTTTTCAAAACTTGTTTTAGAAAAACAATTCACATACCATGCTCAATACCTAACATCACACTGAGTTTCCATTGCTCTTAATTACTACTATAATAACTTATATATGAGAAGGGGGGGGGCGGATGTGGCTCAACTGGTTGGGCGTCCGTCTCCCATATGGAGGGACCTGGGTTCGATCCCTGGGACCTCCCGGTAAAAAAAAAAAAAAAAAAAAAAAAAAAAGAGAAGGGGTGTGCTTTATTTTCTAATATTTCTTTGACATAAAGTAGATGAGATTTCTGGTTGTTTCTTTTGATAAATACAAACTCAAAGGATCATAGAAATCAAAGTTGGAAACATAAGGTTATTCAGTCTGCTGAGAAGGCTGAGGTTGTGATTTAATCATTGTTACACATCTATGAAATATTATTACAAGAGGATGCCAACCAGCTATTATACTTCTCTGGAGAGGACAAAGCTAAAAGAAATAGGCTTAGCATACATTGGGAGAATCAGGTTTCACATAAGGAAGAAGTGCTCAATGGTAAGGTTTATTAAATACTAGAACAGTCAACCAAAGGAGATAGCTGAATTTCACTCCTGGGAAAAATGTTATGAAATAGACAATCATCTGACATGATTGGCTAGTGGGAATAGCCTTCATGTAACTAAATGGCCTCTTAGGGCTCCTTCCAAACTTGGCATTCTGTGAAAATAATTTAATTGAAACCTATTACCAAAATAAATAAGTAGTTATGAATACCAAGTAGAATTGTTTAATACGTTTACAGTAAATGTGTACTCAATTGGCACAGAAATCTAGAATACTCTGGAGCCTTGTTATAATGCTATCGTAGACTCCTTATTGTCCATTTTGTTGTTGTTTAAGCTGGAATATTAATCTAATAGATGAGGAAACTGAGGATCAGAGGTTAAGTGACTTGCTTAAAGTCTAAAGCGGTACCTTCAGTACTAGAACCTCACTCCATTTTTCCACTCCTGATTTAAAGCTTTCTATCTCATTGTCCTCTTGAACTCAGGCTTTCTGTTCTGGGATGCTTTGAGGTGAGACTGCCTTTTAACAAGAGCCTTTTGAAACATCCTAACTAATTTCCCTGAGATATGTCTTAGATCAATTTACTTAATGTCAAATTCTATTCTGTATCTAATAGAGCTTTAAGAAGTATAGAAGGGGGGGGGCAGATGTGGCTCAAATGGTTGGGCGTCCGTCTCCCATATGGAGGGACCTGGGTTCGATCCCCGGGACCTCCCGGTAAAATAAAAAAAAAAAAAATAAAAAAAAAAAAAAGAAGTATAGAAGGAATGGAAGTATTATGTGTTCCAGGAGCATGATGTACGCAATCTACTCTCAGTTGTTTAGAAAATAAGAGAGACTGGTAGAAGGTGGAGAAAGAGAGAGAATGATAGGGCAAATATGGTAAAACATTAAAAGTTGGTAGTTTTGGGTATCTGGGTAAGGTGATATGTTGGAGTTCTCTGTATGTATTATTTTTGCAACTCTCCTATATATTTGAAATTATTTCAAAATGAAAAGATTTTTAAAAAGTATAGGAGTAGCTTCAGCAATCTTAAAATTAAGAAACACTCTGGTTTCTCTTCCTCTGAAGGGGCCTGGGTAGTTATGTATAGTCACTCTCCCCCACTACACTCAAAGGACCTCATCTGCTTTTGCTGACTACTGAATTTACAATGCTTGGCTCAGATATCTGTTAAATGAATGAACGGATATGAATGAAATTAACCTTATTATTGGTCTGATATCAATAGTTACACTGGGCCACTGGCTCTTCGTAAAGCTGGATACATACCATCTTTTGTTTTGTTTTGTTTTGTTTTCAAAATGCCTCTCCAAGATACATCTTTTAATTTTTAATTTTTCCTTCTGCTTAGAAAAATGAAACAAAGCAAAACAAAACTAACAAGCCTTTTTTCTTTTCTTTTTTTCTTTTTTTTTTTTTTTTTACTATTTCCTAGGTAGGAGCTTCTAAGTTGGTTTGCCTCTTGTTGTAGAATCCAACTCATTTCATCAATTAACAATATGTTGTGCTATTTGTTAAACTCAACACCATCACAAAAATACCTTTATCAGCCATGGGCCCAAGATGTTGTTGAAATTAAACAGCTGTGGTCCCTGCTTGTAGTCTAGTTCAAACAATACTGATCAGGACATGCTATTTGTGTAAAAAGACCCAAAACTGTACAAATGACAAATAGGTGCCTTAAATTGTTTGCATGTGTTTGACTTGTTATTAAATATATTCTAATATAGGAACTCAGTATATAAAATTCTGAATTTAAAAATGATCCAACTGAGGCTACATTTTCAGCATTTCTACTATTTAATGACTACCTACTATGTGCTAGGCAGTATGCCTCACAACAATCGTATGCGATAGGTATTATCTTCCATATACAGAGAAAGAGGTAAAGTTAAGTAATTTATCCATTGTCACATTGTTAGTAAGACAGAGTTCAAGGTCAGGTTACCTAAGTTGACAATCTGTGATTTTTCTGTTGTACCATCCTAACCTTTTGTGATGTAATAGAAGGAACACTGGATAAATAATTAAAGATATCTGGATGTTAGACTTGTTCTGCTTTGGAGAAGTCACCTAACCACTCTAGGCCTCAGTTTTTCAATTTGTATAATAAAGAATGATCATTTGTAGTCTATGGTAGAACACGCCTGTGATGAGAGTATTTATTAAATAATCTTGACTTATTCTATGAACAGGAGAAAGTATTTAATATTGGGAATATCACCATCGACATAGCTAAAGCCGTTTTGTATTTGTTTGCAGTATGTAATTTTGAGTGCTTAATATATGTGAGGTGCTGTGCTACATGGTGGAGATACCATGGTGTGGGGAGAAAAAAGATAGTGAATTCTGCCTTTGTGGAACTTAGAGCAATTTAGTGGGAGAGACATCAAAAATCACCAATAAATGTAAAAATTACAACAGTGTTATATGCTCTAAGAGGGAGGAACATGATGCTATGAAAGCATATTAGAGTGCTTTAATCCAGTCATGAAAATCAGGGAGACTTTCATGAGGAAGTGGTGATTAGGCTGAGAGCTGAACGAAGAGTAGGAGTTAACTAGACAAAAAGGGGGAAAGGTAAGAGAGTTCCAGGCAGAGGGAACAGCATAGGCAAGGTTTTGTGTCAAGAGGGAACATGGACAGTTTGGACAAATGAAACAAGTCAGGTATAGCTGGGACAGTGAGAGGAAGGGGAAAATTGTAGAGCAAGTGGAGCTTGAGGGTTAGGTAGAGACCAGACCATGGCAGAGCTCACAGGCCATGTTAAGGACTTGGTTATGTTCCAGTTAAGTCCAGTTTGCTTTGGCCTTTATGAAAAAGTAATGACTCAATTTTATATTGTATACTTAAGTTTACTGGGTACTTTTACAGAGAAGTTATATGGTTATATACTCTCCACACCTCAATCAAATAAGAAGAGTATATAATAGATGGAAAAGTGACTGAGTAATAAATAACATGCAGTTGTGAATGAAAACTAGGAAGAAAACTAAATAGCTGATAAGTTAAAATCTCTGAACACGTAGTATCTTAAGTGAGTTCAACCTACTAAGTGGGCAAAATTTAAAATGTAACGTATTTTTGAGCAGATATGTATGAGATACTGTTAAATAAGAAAAATAATGCAGTATATGAGTAAGAGCTATAGTGTGTAGGACAGATAGGTGCTGTGCTAAGTGAGAGAAAAAAGAAAAGGATGTGTACCGGTATTGTCTGGGAAAAACGTTATGAAGATGATTGGAGTTAAATTCATCCCTGGGAGCCTGGTAGGATATGGATTGCTAGGCACCTCTACTGTGTCTCAGAAACAATAATTTCAGGTTTTCGATGGTAGGAGGGAAAGAATTTATTTCCTGGACTTTACTACAAATCTCTCATCCAGAATAGATAGTCTAAGACAGGTTGGGAAATTATTTCCTAAATCAGATCCCGTGTGTGTCTACCTAGCAACTACTTTTAATACCATTCACTTTCAAAGTACAACAGTACCTTAGAGATCATCTGCTCTACTTCTTTCATTTAATAGATTAAGAAACGGGCTCCTGTTATTGATTGCGTCTGTGCTATCAGTGTTCACCTGATCTGATGTCAATGCATTGTCCATCCATCTGATCACTTACAGCAGTACTCACAGAGATATCATTTAAAGAAAGAAGTCGGGGGCAGGAAGAAGGCAAGTAGAGCATGTCAGTGTAAAGAATGTGAATTTTGGAATCGGAAGCCAGTCCTGGTACTGCCAGGAACCTTGAGTAAATCACTTAGTATCTCTGAACTTAAATTTCCTCAAATATAAAATGGGGCTAAGTAAAACACTTCCTTACATGTGGGTATTAGGACTACCTGAGATTACGAGAAAGTGTTTTGTAATAAAAAAAAATACTTTGTAAACTATGGAACCTTATGTAAATATGTTACTGCCCTGACAGGAAGCACTAAGTCAAATTGTATAGCCAATGACAGCAACTATGCTGGCCTTAGATTTGTATATTGACTTCCACTTTTTTTTTTCTCATCCCTATTCTATTAATTTTATTATTTTTATTGAATGTCATTTTGGGGGGATATGCTTCAAATATTTTTTGAAAAAGGTAGTGAATAAATAAATATAAATAGATAGTATTATGAAATGGGCTTAAGAGTGTCATATAGCTTGAAGAAATGTTCAGAATTTCAAGAGTTAGCATCCATTTTTGTCTTGTCGTTGCCCTGCAATTGGTGGAATCAACCCCCACCCAAAATTTGATTCAGATGTTGAGCCTGATGGCACCAAACATGCACCAAGAGGGTATGAAAAAATTTCTTTCTCACATTATGAGGCATTTTGGGGAGAGCAGGACAGGCTCTCAAGCCAGTCCAAAATGGCTTGAATGAAGAGAGGGGTGGGTAGCTTTGGTTCTTATTCTGGTTAGGGGTGGGCTAATGTGAAGGTTCCTGTGTTGGCTGGGGCGCAAGTGGTTTGTTTTGAATTTGCCCACTGGCACCAAGGGAGGGAGTGCTCAGGCTTTCTTATCAACTTGCCCAGGTATGGGAGTAAAGGAGAGTAGTGAGGCCTGAAAGCTGTTAGCGGTCAAACAAAAAAATGGAGTTAGGGCATTAGATTCTTTATTACAATTCATCCCTGAAGCTTGATTGATAATAGAAATGTACCATATTTTACTTGATTGAATTTGAAACTTAAGGTTCCGGCACTTTATGAGGCTTGTAGCCTGAGGCTGGTAGGAGAAGTGAAAATTCTATTGAATGCCTTGTTCAAGAGTCAGGTATTGTATATTTTGTGAAGTGAAACTTGTGACTTGCTCGCTATCAGTAATGTTTGGAACTCCAAAGGGGGTAAATAGTGTCTTGGTGAAGCCTTGTTTTGTGGCTTTAGTACATGCAGAGACTTGTGACCTTGATTTATATTTTGGGTATCTGTGAGACAAGAGATTCCCAGTTCCTTTACCCCAAAGCGGGTAACCTTGCATAAGGAATTGTTGTTGTTCCATTGGCTGGACCAGTCAGCCAGGCCATTTACAATGGCCCAAGAGTGTGTAAAAATGTGCAGATGGGGCCGATTGTTAGCCAAGGCATCCAGTGCTAAGATGACTGCCTGAAGATCAGTCATTTGTGCTGATTATTGAGTCCCATCCTTACTCAGGGACAGAAAGCAGCTCTCCAACAAGCTCCATCATGTGTAATTGGTGTTGGTACTGTCTGCAAAGTATACAAACTCCTTTTTCTGATCACTCCATTGATCCCAGGGGGCTCCCCAGATGGCCAGTGGGTTTGTGAGAGGGGTGACCTCCTTTATGATCTTGGCATCTGGCAAAGGACTAAAGACAGGAAAAGTCACTTGCTCCTGTAGATAAGATATGCCAGAGGGCCCATGTTTGGCCCTCTCCTGTAAATACCATTTTTAAAGGAGGCCACTGTGGCTGTGCCAAGCCTGTGGAGTGCTGCCTCTCACAACCCAAGGCATAATGGGCAGCTGTGTGTGGAAAGTCACAAGCTCAGGGCCTATGAGAGCCTCTGTCTCCAGAAGGGCCCAGTATGCAGCCAGCAGTTACCACTTTAGAATGTGGAATGTGGTACTAAGAAGGGCAATTTTTTTTGCATGTGCATATTATGGCCATCATGGGTTGTCCAGAGACTCCAGAAAGCAGAATAGGTCTCTAAAGTCTCTCAAGTCAAGAGTCTCTGGGGAAGGCCTGTGTATTGCAATTTAGACAGGATCTATAGCCTTTTGTTGTACAGGGCTCCATTCGTGGTGGGCCAGTTTGCAAGGAACAACATAAATGGGCTTAAGGAAAATGTGTAAATAAGGACTATGCTGTTTCCAGAACCCAAAAAGGCATAAAAGATGTTGGACTTGTTTTAATTACATGGGTACTGACAAGGTCAATCATTGTTTCTTGATAGTGCCAGGGATGGAGTGGCCCTCAACTGACTAAATGGCTGCCAGGAATTTAACTGATATGGTGGGGCCTTGTACTTTGTGTGGGGAAATGGCCCATTCCTTTTTTTGGTAGCTTCTTTGTGAATGTTTATATTTCTCGAATATGACAAAATGAATCTCCTCAGAGGAGGATGTCATTAATGTAAGGTCATACCCATACTCCTGGAGAAAGTTGGATGTGGTTAAGATTTTGCCGGCAAATATTGTGTTTGATGACTGAGCTGTTGTACTGTGAGTAGCCAGGTAAAGGTATATTGTATCCTTTTAAAGGTAAAGGCAAACTGTGGTTGAGAGGCTATTGAAACAGGAACTGAATAGAATAGATTAACCAAATCTGTAGAAGCAAAAATATTTCCATATTGCTGATTGGCTAGACGCAATAATTTGAATTTTAGTGTTTATGGGGGCCTTAATTAGGAGTACCATGGCATTAAAGTTGTGGTAATCCACTGTTCAGTGCCATTCATTTTTATCAGATTTGAGCATTGGCCAAATTGGGCTATTAAATGGGAAGACAGCAGGAATTATGACCGCTTCCTTCGGTAGGTTTTGTATAATGGATCTTAATTCCTATAGGCCTTGTTTTAATCTATGTTGGGTCATATTAACAATTTTAACTGGGAAAGAGGGCCAGGGGGAAGGTTATATGGGGGTCCCATTTTATCAAGCTTATTGTAAGTGACAGACTTTTGAAATTTTATTTCAATTTATTACTCTTTGGGTCATAACACCAATGCCCATAATAGGATATTTAGGTCAATGGGCACAATGATCATGGAGAATTTAGGCAAGGCAAGAGTTCCAACTATTAGGTGAGGCATACCTGTTTAACTTCTATTTTGCCTGGTAATGCCCCTGAGTATAGAGGGGTTACCTTGTTTAAACTTAGTGGGACCCCTAAGTATAACTATAACTGGAACCCCAGTATTGATTAAGGCCATGAAGTTTGGCCAGTTGGTGCATCTCACTAGATATTAAAATTATTATTAAACTTGTGTTGTAGAGATACAAAAGCCAATCAGTGCCCTTTTTATCTTTCTAGTATATAAATTGTGTTAGTAAATTTTGGATTTCCAATTTGGTCAAATCATGGACCTCTGTTTTAGTTTTTATTTTCTCCCTCACATCAAGGTTTTTTTTTTTAATTTTGTTTGCTTGTTGTGGTTACTGGATATACTTGGGGAGGGGTTTGTCTTTACCTTGCTGATAAGGTTTCTTCCTCCAAAGAGTCCCAATTCAGTATCATCAAAGTTAGAGGCCTCTCCCATTGTGACTGTTGCTTTATTGGGTTTAAGGACCCTGGACTTAAGTTGGGTTTGACTTAACTACTTGTCACTTGACAAGCCATGGCGCGTAATCAAACCCAGAGTCTTTGTTGGTCCTTTTCACAGTTGTCCAATTGAGTGATGGTTTCACCCAGCCCTTTAAAAAGGCAAAGGTAAAACATTCCAGGCTGCTTTTTAAAATTAAAATCAAATTTTTGATACATATTAATAAAACATACATTTCATCCAAGGTGTACAATCAGTGGTATTTGCTATAATCACATAGTTCTGCATTCATCACTTAAATCATTATTAGAGCATTTTCATTATTTCAATAATAATAATAATAAACAAAAAACCCAGACAAACAAACAAGAAAATTCCTCACTTCTCAATCTCTCTCTGTTTCCCTCACTTCCAGGCTGCTTTTTATAAGGGCCTCTGCCACGGGGTGCCATGGGTGTCTCTCCCTGTAATTCTAAGGATCAGAATCTCTTTTGGAGACATAGGCAGCAGCAATAGTAGCAAAGGTATTTCACAGGGTCCTAGTGAGCCATCTGATTTTAGGAGTGTAGACTTTAGTACACCACATTGTGACTACTCTTCCTCACATGAGCAACCATATGATCGACCTGTATATTGCACAAGATAAAGTCTCTGAGTGCTCTATAGAATGGGGACCAAAGCTCTCAGTGGTCACAGGATAAGAGTTATTCCCCTGAGGATAGCATCAGTCATGGCTTATGCTGGAATCGAAACACACAATTCAGTGCAAAACACATGGGCCCAGACACATGACTCAGGGCTTGATCCCACACTCTTATCCCTAAACTTAAATTACCAAAACTTCTGACTTAGGTAGGTTAAAGTTATTTTTTTAAAAAAGAAAAATACTCGGTAGAACTTGGCAGATGCACCACAGTGCAGTATAACCCAAAGCAAAATCTCAGCAGCAGGCAGCAGCACAGCTCAACGTGCACCCTAGCCAGCAGCAAAAGGTCAAAATGCATGCATGCTAACCAACAGACAGCAGAGCCAGTTAGCAAGCCAAAAGCAAAAGAAGAAAGACACCCCCCCCCCAATTTGGTGATAGTTATCACTTCCACATCCTACTCACAGTACCAGTTGTCTTGTGGTTGCCCCAAGAGGGATGGGATCAACTCCACCCCACCCATGTAGAAAATGATGACCCAACACAGGTGCCAGGAGGGTATAAAATGAATTTAGTACTACTATAATGAGGTTTTCTGGGGAGAGTAGCACTGTCTCCCAAGCTGGTCCAAAATGGCTTCAGCTAAGGGAGGGCAAGTTGCTTTCGTTTTTATTGTGGTTAGGTGATAGGGTCAAGGTGAGGGCTCCTATGCTGGCTTGAACTTTCCTGCCAGCACCATGGGAGGGAGTGCCCGAGACTTCTATGAGCAAAAGGGGGAAGAAAGAAAGGTGGGGCTGGAAAGCTGTCCTTGATCATATACCAAAACTGGAGTCAGACCGACTCTTTATTACAACTGTCATCTGTAAAAATAAATTACTCTGCTTCCAGCTGTTGGCAAAGTAGAAGTTTACCAGCTATACAAGAAGGTTAGAATGAAAAGGAAAACATGTTGATTAAAAAAAAAAAAAAAAAACTCCTAGTTTTTTTTGGAAAGTATTGAGATGTTAATAATCCCAGATTTCTGCTTGTTAAATTCATGGGCCTTCTTTTTGCAGTTATACCAAAAAATTAAAATGTAGTGGTAATATTTACTTTCCTTCCACTGTGTAAATGTATTTTCAGGAGGCCTATGTAGCCTTAATATTATGCTTTATTCTGAAAATATATGGTTTTGTTTTTAAAGTTGTCTTATCTGCCTTGAAATATAGCCATTATCGTTCTTCTGTAGCTGAGCCCTGTGGTCTGAGTCGGTTGACTTGCATTCTATACCACAAACTAATTGTGTTGTTGGGCAAACCATTTAATCTGCACCTCACATTCTCCAACTGTAAATGTGTTCATCCAACACAAAGTTTTAAGGGGTCTTCTATGAGATAGGCATTGCACAGGGTGCTGCTTCTATGAGATAGGCATTGCACAGGGTGCTTATTACAAAGCTTAATAAGGTATAATCTCTGCTTCCAGTTTATTGGGGACATATATGTTAGCAATTACGATATGTATGGTAAGTGCCATGACAGAAGTGTGGAGAGAGAGCTGGGAATAATAATTACGTGGATAATACCTTTTCTGTCTTCCTCACTAGGTGGGAAATAAATTGAGAACAACCACCTTAAAGTACTTTGAGATGTATAAAGCGAAACAAAAACGCAAATGGACATCCTACTTCCTTTGGTCTAATTTATTCATTTTGAGTGTAAATATTTAGAGCTTTTGGTGCTCTTAAAATAATTTTTGGAATTTGAATTGCCATGGGACACTATTTGATATATTTCTAATTAGGATTCATTTTCAGTTTCTAATGGTCTTATTCTCCAGATCATAGAATTGGGTGTTCTTCTAACTGTAATAGCTCAATATTCCTGGAGCAAATGACATAAATGTGCAAATTGCTAATACTATAAAATTATGGCCTCTAAAGACCTCAGCTGGGAACTTAGCACACCATTTAGTAATCCTTTTATGTGTCCTTAGTTAATCCCCTCTTCGGTTCACAGTGGCTGCCATTGCAAACCTTTACCACCTTTCTCATGACCACTGCTCCATGCTTTCTCCTTGATATAACCCCAGCTAACTTCACTTATCTTACCTCCTATTCTTCTTTAAGACACAGTTAAGCTCCATCATTATCTAACCTGAGGGCCATTTTACTTTAGGTCTCTGTACCTTTATACATGCTATTCTTCTGACTGTAATCCATTGCTCCATCCTCCTACACATACACACCAAATAACCAACTTTTCTTAACACCCAGCTTATTCATATCTAGCTCTAGGAGGCCATCTTTGGCAGTCCAAGCATAGCTGACCACTCCTTCCTTTGTACCACTACTAAACAGTATTTTCCGCTGTTATAGATCTTCACATACCACTTTGCACTTTATTTTCATAGATATCTCCTCTAATAAACTGTGGGTCCAAGAGAGCAGGGACTGTCTAATTTATATTTGAATCTCTACCACCTAGTATAGTGACTGGCACAAACATTTATTGAGAGAGGTGAGGGAAGGAAGCAACATAAATATTATAAGTATATAGCTTTGAGGTTATGGGACCACTTTTTTGTTAATTTCAAACTTTTAAGTTAATTTTCATTGCTATACCCCTGTTTCCTTTTTCTTTCAACCTTTAGGGAAAAAATTCTTTCCATTTAACTATTTTTCATTATAGATGCTGAAATTATTTTTAAAAGAACTTAACAAAAACAGCTGTGAGACACCTGTATACCATCTGTGCTTTCAGGCCTGGAAAGAAACATCTGGTTACTTGAGATTAGAAGTGCTGTAAGAAAGGAGTTTCCCAGGCCGATGGTGATTAAGTATTCTACAAATATGACTTACATTGTCTTGCTTCGACATGATAATGTATATAACTTATCCCTTGAAATTATGAAGTCTCTTTTTGCTTTCTCAATGAAGACATAAAAAAATGAAGTGTTAGTGTGTTGCTACTTTTTGCCCATGAAAATCACCTTTAGAGTAAAAGACACCATCACAAAAAAAGTAAAGTGGTTAATTCAGAAGAGTTGTGTGCATGTGTACCTACATTTATGCTGTTATCCAACAACTTATACCATATACAAATTTCTCTTATACTACCTCTGGGACTATTTCCATAAAAAATACATGAAACAAATGGAGTGTAAAAGACCTGGGTTTAAATCTTTGCTCTACCACTTACTACTTATGGGACCTTAGGCATTGCATTAACCTGCCAAGATGCCTAATCCAGTCCCTGGAACATAATGGGTATCCAATAAATGTCAGATGAACCTGTACTTCTCTGTCAGGTACAACTGAAATAAAAATGAGAAATAAAAGAGAAAAATTGAAGGCATGGATAATTTGAAAAGAGGTATGGAAAGGTGGATATTTGGCACTTCCATGGCTTCCTGTGTCAAAATAACTGCAGTGATGTCTAGCTATACTTAACCCTCCTTGATCATCTTCCTCCTAACTTACTTTTTCATATAGAATAATTCTGAAAAATGTCTTAATTTCTATGAGTAGCATCATATACATATGTCATTGTCATAAATTGTCATTGGTCTATTTCAAATCAAATGTTCTGCTGTTAATGAAACTGAGTAGATATCAATAATGATAGTTTTGAATTTTCAAAATTGCATTCAAATACCATATATCTCAAATTTCACAGCTTTGATCTAAGTTTATCCATATCTTGTCTGAGGTGTATTCTGTAATCAAGGAATAATATATTTAAATGGTTAGTCTCACTAATAGAAATTGTAAAAGAACCTGAATTTATGAATTTGGTAATTATCCTTCACTAGCTTAACTTTAATATTATCACAGAATTGACAGCATTTCAATTTTCATTGTGAAGATCCTGATCTGTGTGGTATATGTGTGTGTGTGTGTGTGTGTGTGTGTGTGTCTGTGTGAATATAATAGTAGTAAACATACAGATGGAAGTCTGATATGCCAGCAAGTGGCTAATAAAAGGAAGTAGCATGGAAGTGTTGCCAAGCCTGTTTGCTACACATTCACTCGCTTCCACATTGGATTTTTTAAAATCAATTTTTTTCTTATATTGCTTGCAAATTTGATTAATAGTTATAAAATATTTTTCTACGTTGAGATTAAAGAAGAATTCACCCATATTTCCTTGTAGTACTCATGTTTTGTTTTGTTTTTTTTACTTTTAAATTTTGAAATAGTTTCAAACTTACAGGGCAGTTGCAAAAATTATACAAAACCCATACAGAGAACTCCAACATACCACCCCAGATACCCAAATCCACCAATTTTGACATTTTGCCACATTTGCCAGGAATGTTCATTTGGGCTTTTTCTCCTCCATTTTAGATTCCACCCAGGTTCATGTATTGCATGTAATTACCATTGTCTCTTTGGTTGCTTTTTTAAAAAATTGTGGAAACAAACAGCATAACCTTTCCCATCTCAACCACTCCCAAGCATAACATTCAGTGTAACCATTGGATTTCATCTGTCTCTCATAGGGAATTTAAGATCCTTGATCTACAACTCTTGTTCCAACTAGAGTGCAAGCTTCTTGAGAGGATCATTTTTAATTCAATTCTAAATCACCCTAGCACCTAATATGCTTTGACATCAGGTGCTAAACAGATGTTTGCTGAACATACTTGGTGAGTATGCTATAATGCAGATATATGAGTACACATAATTCATGTTATGTGAAATTGGGTCCTAACTCTTTACCTTCAAAATTTTGTAGTTGTGCCCAAAGATAGTATGGTTTTAAAGTAACTTACTGAGAAACTGGAGATGTCTAGAGGAAACACGACCTCTGGATGGTCTGGAAGCCCTAAACAATGTTTGAAGGACCTGGATCCTAGAGAAGAGCACTAAAGGGCATTATAATAATTGCTTTTGAATATTTGAAAGGGCAGAACTAGACTCTGTGAAGGAGATTACCAAAAAGCCGACTTTATTTCAATGTAAGAAAAAACTTTCTAGCATCCTGAGATGCCTCAAAATGGAGTGAGATGCTTTGAACATTGAAGGTGTTTAAGCAATAGAGGGATGACTATCTGTATGGACTACATTGTGTGGGAAATTGGACTAAATGAGTTCTAACCTCTTTCTGTAAATCTATTAAAGATGGAAATGGCACTGAATGGTAGGCATGTTTCCTATTATATCATATTTTTCATTAGCCCATCTGTAAATCTTCCTCACCTTTTAAGATTGTTATGCCATTCTGTCCAGTGACACCAGTGTACTCTTTAACTCTTTGTTCTACCTAGAATACTCTTCCCCTAGAGCTTCAAATTTTTAATCACTCACAGCTCAAATGCCATCACTTCAGAAAGTCCTTTCTTGACCATCCAATTTAAAATACTCCACTCACACCCCTCCATCACCATCCCTGCTTACTTTCCATCATATAGCCTTATTTCCTTCAGAGAAATGATTATGTTCTGTAATTATCTTGTTTTACTTTTTTCTGTCATACCCTCACTGAAGCGCCAGCCCCATGAGGGCATGACCTTTGTCTATCTTATTCAAGATTTAAATCCCTAATTCCTGCACAATGCCTCGCATAAAGTAGCACTTGGTAAATATTTCTTAAATGGATATATGAAGACCCTCTCCCCATAGACCAAGTTTTATGTTATGTTAAAGCTATCCTGGGACTAGAAAAGAGTTCTTGCTCATCGACATTTTGCACTTCTCCACCCACCCCAAATTAAGTATTTAGATGTCCAGTGTTGATAATTTTTCAATTTTTATTAAATGTCAAAGTGGCCCACTTTCTGTCACTGCTTTCAATGATGATAGGTTTTCCAAAATATAGAGCAAAGAACTGGAACATTCATGGAAAAGAATATTATTGCTATTAAATTTTGTGTGCTATATTTAAAAATAAATTATGACTATCACAGATGGTTTGCAAAGATATATGGGAGTGCTTGGTTTCTTGGACTTTATCCAGTGATTTGCTATAACTTAATTACTTACTGATGGAGTCAGAAATGGAAACCCCTGAGACATTGTAGTAGCACCTGCTTCTGAAACCATTATTAAAGTGATCTTTATGGCATTTTTTACCAGAATCTAGTGATGCTACTCACCTGCCTGTGAGTAGCGTCACAGTGATCAGTGCCCACTGATCATGTTCCTTTTTTTTTCCTCCCAACTTTAATGCTTTTTAAAGATAATTTTATCTCTTACATATGGTTACTACTAGCATCAAACCACATTTCTCTTTTCATAAGTTCCATAAAAGCACATCTTTTTTAGCAAAACATTTTAGTTTGCAATGACCCCAAGTTATAGTTTGCCATTATTTTATTTTCTATATTCAATAGTATTGCCTAATGTATTTTGGATAGACTTTTTAAATCCGTTTTTACTGACAGTAATAGAGAAGTATTTCCATTAGCCCCATTCTTCCTGCTTCTTTTACTCCTATATCTTCTTTTTTCCTGTCTTTTCATCTTGCTCCTTCCCAATTCATTTTTTTCTATTTATCTAACAAAATATTCTCTTGTGTAATATGCCATAAACTGCCATTTACAAAGTTGTCTATCAATAAATGGCTTCTTTAATGAAAATTTTAATTGAATTATTCAAGGTCAGAATGGCTCCTTGTTTCTTCCCAAAGACAAAAGCTGTTCATGTCCACACCTGCTAACCTAATCCTTCGATTTTTTTATTCTTTGAAAACTACAAAGAAGTGTTCAGCAAAATGTGTTTTTTTCCAAATGCCAGAATACTGGCTGCTAATGAGGTAATGATTTATTAGGCAAGTTAGCCACATGTTTATATGTTCTCATTATGGCTCTGAAAGCTCTAAGTATAAGAAATAATCCTAGAAGTTGAAAAAATAACCAAATTCTAAATAAACCTCTAAATATTAAATTTCCATAAGCATTATTTGTATATGCGTCACAAAAGAATGCCTTTGAAAATTAAAAAAAAAAAAAAAGAAATTCAAGGAAAAATAGTACTTGTGTAACAAGATAAGTGACTTTTAAAAACTCAATAGATAACTATAGAAACTGTTAGGTATCCCATGGAAATACTATTTAAAATAGTAGGACAGTGTTGGATATTAAATAAGTTTGATATGAAACCATCAGGTGCTAGCTGGATATTTGGTGAATTGGTTTTTCCCAAAGGCAAGCCTCTGATGGGATATTCTGAGGCCTTGAATATGTTTGTAGAGCAGCTTTTCTCACACTTTGTTCTTCAGAACCAGTGTAGGAAAAGATAAGACTAGTTGGCTTGATAGGAGTAGGTGGGGTTCCATAGCCAAATAAGTTTAGGGAATACCACATACTGTATTCCACCCTTGTGTACTTATAATACAAGCTAACATATTAAAGGCAGTAAAAATGCCTGTTGTTTACCTTTATTTTACTAATCGTTTCCAAACCTACTTAGTGAGAAATCCTTTAATCATGGGTCATCTACTAGTATCTTATGAGACACTAGTTTTTTACAGAATACAGTTTGGAAAATTCTGTTTTAGAATACCCTCCAAATCTACTAGCTGAATGAATAATCCTGTATCTTATGCTTTAACTAGAAAACTGCCATATCTTTATTTTATCAAGTTTGGTAGCATGTCTGATATACCTAATAAGCGAGCTGGAAAAATAAAGCCTAGACAACAATCTAAACATGAATCAAGGACCCCAATAAAAGTTATCGCCCAGTCCAGTACTCTATTCCTTATCTCTACAGTCAGTCCTTGGTGCTGCCACACAACCACTACGTCACTGCCACAAAACCTATCTTCTGGCTTTTATTTTAGATTCCTTTGTTTTGACCATTCCATGAGATATTAACTTTTCACTGTATTAAAGACTAATTGAATTACCCTAGCATTGCTTAAGAAACTGTATTAACCAGTGTTGAATGAAAAAGCTCATAGAGACATTTTAAAAATGGGATTATAATAATTTTCTATGATAGTTACATAGCTTTCTTCATAAGACCATGTTTCTCTTTCCATTCTCAAGGCCACATATGAATAAATCCCTGTTTCTTCTTACTCTATAACATGCTATACAGAACTGTGTGACAAATAGCACAATTGAAAGCCAGTACCTACAATTCAAAGTATCTGCTCTAATGGTTGAGGAATGGTCCTGGAGAAACCCATTCACAGGGAAACGCATATATTGAAGGCAAATGAGTCACCCAAGGGGATTGGTGGTATCTGAGGAATTAATAAATAACTGTTTATTATTCAACTATACTCTGTTGAAATGTGCTGTGGTAGGACCTAATGCTGCATGGATTCCAGATGTTATTCTGTGAATTAAGGTCTCGGGGAATCTGGGGACTCAGGAATTTATCCCAGTCTGATCTTATCATTCCATCTTTTGGCTGACCTTTCCATTTTAGAGCTTGACAATAGTGACATATTTCAGACATTATAGAGATATTGGGTTTCCTTTGGAGTGCGTCTTTGAAACCACTGTTTCTTTTCTCTGCCACAGTGTCTCAACACTGTAAGACAAGCATCTCCTGCTGAACTTCAGAGTCTTATTTCATTGTAAAGAACAGGCTCTCCCCTTCAGTAAGCATGTGGCCTCTCAGTGAAACTCTTTTTCAACTACTTTGGTAGAGTAATGCTGCCTTGCACTTAGGGTGGTTTAATATTCCTTTGATTAGGTATTAGACTTAGTTGCCCTTGAAAGAGCATACTTATATCCACTTGGCTACCAAACGATCATCACATTGTATATCTCTTTCATTTGCCTTCAAAAGAGCCTATTTCTTATGTTTGGCCCTTCAATTATTAATCTGTTCAGAATGATGTTCAGATTCTCAAAATTCTCATTTATTTTTAGTTTTTGCCAGTTTGGACTTGTTCATTTTCAAAATGGCACTTTCTTTGTCTAATTTCTTAAGAATATCCACAATGAAAAGAATTAAGTTCAATAATGTAGATGTTCCAAAACTCCTCCTACTCATATTATGACAGATAGAGAAAATGTAAATTTATGAATTCAACTAATCAAGATTTTAAATGAGCTGAACCCAAAGTGAATTTCATGAACCCACTAGTCTATATTTAAGCCAGACTATCCCAATTTTGTTGAATTATTGACTTCAGCAATCTCAGGACCTCCTTCTCTTCGCAAGAGCTGTGGGGGAAGGGCTAAGTGTAAGTTTAGCTGTTTTCAACATTATAGAAAGTAAATTTTATTTATAGAGATTAGGTCCAAATGTCTTCAAAGCCATTCATTAGGCCATTTCTGACATGCTCATTTCCCTTTGCTCATCTATCCTCCCCTCTTAAGAAAATGCATTATTTTTCCCCTTCATCTTTTTCACCTACAACCCACATTTGAACATTTCCAAAAGCTATATCGTGAGCTTGGAACTTCTTACCCTAAATCCTCCAGCCTCTTCCCTTCATTCATTCAGGAAGCTCTTGAAATCCCACATGCTTATTTTATCACACGGCATTAGCTAACTAATTTAGAGAAAGATCATGCACACTTGGCATCCTTCAGTTTAAAAAGTACTGGGCTACTTGGCCTTGTCACATCACAATATGCACCTATTCCTCTGACTAGTCATAAGAGTAATATGTTATTTTCTTTTGGAAATATTTCCTTCAATACTCAGGTTTCTATATACCTTCATGACCATGACCATCCATGTAAGTTTTCCCCATTACTTATTAGGTGGGACTCCAACTCCCTCTGCTCAGTATCCCACAAATGTTCACTACTGGCCAAGAGACCTCTAAGTGATTGGGGGTTGGGGAGGAGTGAGGGATGAGAGGAAACCAACTTTGGCATCAAGAAGAGGTGATCAGGCAGATGGTGAATTAGTTGAAGAATGGAGTATCAGCTAGGGTTTGGGAGCAAAATATGATAGAATTGGTTGTGAGCCTAAAACCATTTCAAAATTAGAATGGATCAACTCTGTATACAAATGTTTCCCAAACCCTTCTGCCATATGTTAACAAGTGTTATGAAAAACAAGGGAGCTACGTTGGTGTTTAATTCATTTGCTGTGCTTAAAACTCTTTAGTAGCTATTCTCTGTAGTTAGAATAAAATCCAACCTCTCCTCCTGCTACCTCTGAATCTCATCTGGTGCTGTGCCACGCTGGATTCAACTGTGATCTGGTTGGAATGACCTTTCTTTTCTTCAAAGTCACCAAGCTTGTTCCAGACTTTGCACATGCTTTTCCCTCTGCCTGGAAAACTCCTCACCAAGATTGTGCATGACAAGCTTATTCTCCTCTTTCAGGTCTCGGATCACATGTTACCTCCTCAGAGAGGTCTCCAAACCCACTTTTTTCTTTGTTCATTTCCATTGTAGAAATTAACAGGTTTAATTTATGTTTTTGCTCATTGTCTGTCAGTCTTCCCCCACTAGGATGAAAGCATCCTTGCTCATCTTGTCTACCATTGTATCTCTAGAACAGTGCTTGGCATATGTTTAAGGCCCAATAAATATTTTTTTAAACAAATGAAGGAAGGCAGGAAGGTTATGAGTGAAATTTTTTAGAAAAAGATGGGAAATAGCTACAATGTCCAACAATATGAAAATGTAAATTATTTTAATAATTCAATATAATTATAATATTATAATATTATAAATAAGAATATTATGCAGAAACCGAAATATTTTGTTAGCATAAGTGAAAACTGGAGAATACAATATTGTATGTATGCTGTGATAAAATATGTATACTATGGACAATAAAAGGAATTTTGTGTGGAGATGGCAAAATTAGCTACTTTTCTCCGAATTTTAAAGTGTTGGTATTGTTTTCTTAATACAAACAATCAAATAATGTATCTAGGACTCTAGCTGACCACAAGAAATTTCAATGGACTAGCCTTGTTACTATGGAGATTAGTGCTAGAAAACAGCAACAGGAATTTCAAAAACCCTTATTAGAATGCCAAGATTTGTGCTCCAAATTTTGTCTTGAGAGATATGGAGAACTTGGACAGGTTTAGGAGAGAATTATTGACGAAATACAAAGTAAATTCATTTTCTTCTTCGGGCAGAATAATTCTACCTTATAATCTCCATTGAAGGATGAATAAACAGTAAGTGACCTAAATTATATTAACTTATAGAATTATGAAAATAAACTTTTGGAGATGAGCATCTTAAAAGCAATTAATATGGGGCCAAAAGGGGCTTGTGGCATTTACTACCAGGCAAACTCTTAAGAACAAGGGATCTAGATTATTGTCTTTCAGTCTGGACTGGGCTAAATAAAGACAAGGAAAAGGATAGGGTTTCCACAGGGTTCTTTCAGTCTTATCATTCTGTTTCTCTGATTTTGAGAAGACAGAAAAATATTTTTTACCAGCTACAATATAGACTGTATTCATTTATTTCAACAGCTGTGTATCAAGCATCTACCTTGTGCAAGCCTAGAGATTTTAAGATGAGGGGCACAACAGATATAGATGACAGGGACAATGCCTTAAAGGAATTTATAGGTTAGTAAACTACATATGATGAAAATAAATGAATAAAGGAATATAACTTCTACTACAAATAAGATGTAACCTCCCAAACCGCCTCAGCAATCTTTCAACTCTGTTTGCTAAATTTACTATTTGTAGAGACTTGTATTTTAACAGTTGCCTTTATCTTATATTTGCCCATTTCCCTTTTTGATATATTCACTGTACCTTTCATTTCATTATATAAAAACTATTTCTCAATCAGTGCAGCATAGTGATAAGAACACTAGATTTGGAGTCAAGAGATCAGTTTTTTCCACCCTGACTTTGCTCTGCATTAGCTGCCTTTACCAGTAAAATGGGGATGATAACTTACCCTGCCTACTTCATAGAAGGCAAGTACTTTGTAAACGGTAAAGTGCTATATGTATCGGAATAGGAATATGAAAGACTTCCTTTAAGTGAAGCAGAGTGTAAATGAGAAAACCTACTTGAAGGAAAAAAGGGTATGGGTAAATTAATATGTAATGGAAAAGAAATGTAGATTATAGTGAATTTTTAAGCTACAGTTTTATGAATCTTAAGGACCATAAAACTCAAGGACAGATCTTTAGCCTGATTTTGACCCAACTGAGATGGAAACTTTGGAAAGAGAATGAGAAAAATGCTCAAAGATTCTCATGTCTTTTGAAAGATAGGATCTGAAAAACATTCTGTTTGGTATTAGTACTTTCTGACTTCTGAAAAATCCCAATGGACTTTTGAGTAGCCCATTTTATAGAAGTAGTGGGAAATAAAGGAGTTTCTCAATACTGCTTTTGTGTTGATCTTCTAGCAGAAATCAGGCTTTTTACATTTCTGGTCCAGCGTTATGCTCCCAAGGATGGTGCGCTTTCTCTGTATTGACAGAGCTACCCAGTACTTTTAGACATTGTGTGCTTCTCCCTTTCATATCATCTTTGAGAGGTATTGGAAAACATTTATCAGCCTACCAAATCATCACAAACCCAGTCTTCCTAGGCCTACCAGAACAAATTCCACAATGGAGGACCCCATCCTTCAACAGTTTTAGGGTAGATCTCTGCATACTTTGGCCACCACTTGCATTTGTTCGCCCTCTGCAGACATTTGTTTAGAACACTCCACATCTGTTTTTGTCTCCAAAGTCACACAAGCACGTCATTCAATCCTATATAAAAATGGCATAAAATGAGGATGATGAAACCTGCTGTAATGATGACCAATGAGTTCTTTCCCACCATTACCTGACATAATTGGCATCAGCTACGGCCCAGTTCCACTCATTGTTTCTCAGGAGTGACCTTAGTATCGGTACGTTTCTCCTCTTAAGGCTTAAATTTGATTCTCATGAAATGTATAATTGAAGTCCCATTGAGTTGAGAAGAAGGAAATGAGGGAAAGGAAAATAAGTAATTTTCACCATTTCGTAATCACATAAACGTGGCTTTTCATGGGACTCATAAAATAGCATGCACAGTGTATTCAGATATAGTTATTCACTTAGAAACTCCCATCATATTCAAGTATGTTCATGTAGAAGGGTAGCTCTAGTTCAAACACAGTTGAAAAGGAAAAAATATTTTCAGTTTACATCTTTAATTTGAAAAAGAGAATTTGCTTATACACTAGTTCAATTGTGGGGAACCTTTCACATCTAGTTTTGTTACAGTTAGGTTTATTAATGGTCTTTTAAACACAGAGATCTGTTGGATTCTTGGATATAATTTTCAGACATTTGGCTAATTGAGATATCATTGAGCTTTGTCTCTTTTCATTTGTGGATTTTCTGGACACTTATTCTTCTCTTTAACAGGATTTTGCCTCCCAGTGCCCAATTATAGCTTCAGTCTTACCTGTGAATACTTTATCTGTCAAATACTTGACATCCTAATGAGGAAGAACAATTAGTAACTGTAGGTATCATTTTTGTGTTAGCCTTCTTTTGCCAGGGTTAATTGGTTAGCCTTTTACCCAGATCTAATCTATTAGCTCACAGAATTATGAAACTTTCCTTGGTGTGGAATGGTGATAGCCAGCCTCCAGGATGACCCCTATCTATCCCTGTCTTGTGGTGTTTTCTCCCACATTGAATAGGGCTAACCTGTGTAACCAATAGGGCATCTTGGAAATGATGGAGTGTGATGTCCAAGGCTAGGATATATAAAACATTGAGGCTTCCTACTTGCTCCCTCTTGGCACTTTTTCTGGAGGAAGCCAGATGCAATGTTATGAGGGAACTCAGGCAGCCTATAAAAAGCTGTAGATGGCAAGGAACTGAGGCTTTCTGCCAACAGCCATGTGAGTAAGCCATCTTAGAAATGAATCCTCCAGCCATAAGTCTTTAGATGACTACAGCCACAGCTAACATCTTGATTAGAACTTTATGAGAGATTCCAAGGCCAGAACCATCTGGCTAAGCTGCTTCTGAATTCCTACCCCTGGAAATTGTGACATAATAAATATTTATTGTTTTTTTTTAGGGCACTAAGTTTTGGGGTCATTTGTTAAGCTTAAATAGATAACTAATACAGGAACCAGGGTTTGCGAGATTCAAACATGGTCTGATTTACTAATGGCTAGACTCAAGGAAGAAGTTTTAAAAAATAAAACAGTTATCCTGGAAAACAGAAGGCTAAAGTGAAACATAATTCATGAAAGCTCTACTTTTTCTTCATGTTATTGTTTGTGTTATCAATTCCATCAGTCACCAAAAATAAAAAAATACTGAGACGGCACTGCCTATGTTGGAAAACAAAAAACAGTAGTACCCCCAGCCTTGGCTTGACTTGTTGGTATTGAGACGACAGGATATAGTTTTGTTGCCATATTGCCAAATAAATAACTCCCAGGACTATTTGGGGGATTCTGGTACCTGGGCAATCTTCATAAACATATATTTAATTGACTCCTTGGAGGTACTATAAGGAAATCTTAGTCTTTTCCGATTCCAGGAAAAAGGTGCTTTGGAACACATTGATACCAGTCCCAAACTTTATTAATCCCTCATTCTTACCTTATCTACACTGCAAGACTGAGGGAAAGGAGAAGAAAATTTTGAATGTATGAAAGCAGCAGAGGCTAAAGTACCTGTTTTTCAGATGCTGATGAGAGTAGAGGATTGGGTACTTTGAGGACAATTGATTGAGATGGTAATTACCCATGGAATAAGGCATTTGTGTGGAATTTGGAAGAACTAAGTAGAACTCAAGATTGTGATAAGAGCAGTGTTTACTGAGAGGTCCAAGCCAGAAATAACGCAAGTACATTTTATAAACCAATGAGCAAGGTTTTTGAAGACATCTGCCCCTCAGTGACCTGTGCTAGCTATACCAGACATTTGGACAGGCGTGATTTCTAAAATATTTAGGGACTGATAAATGACTGCCTACTTTCTTTATATTTTTTAATTAATATAAAGTAAAATTTACTTTTTTGGGATGTACAGTTCAATGAATTTTAATACATGTATAAATTCATGTAACTAACACCACACCGGTATACAGAACAGTTTCATCACCAAAAAACACTCCTTCATATTACCTCTTTATAGTCATACCCTCTTCTCTCCCCTTACCTCTGGCAATCCCTCATCTGTTCTCTGTCACTGTAGTTTTGTTTTCTTGAGAATATTATATAAATAAATGTAAATTCATAAATGTAATATGTAACCTTTTGAGATTGGCTTCTTTTACTTAGCATGATACCTTTAAGATTCATCTAATTTTTTGCTTGTTACATTTTTGCTGAGTAGTATTCCCGAGTAAGGATGTACCACAGTTTATCACTCACAACATTGAAGGACATTTGCCTTCTTTCCAGTTTTTGGTGACCATGAATAGAGCTACTATAAATATTCATGTACAGGGTTTTTTATGAATATAAGATTTCTTTATTCTAGGATAAATCCCTAGGAATGTGATTGCTGAGTCATATGGTGGTGAGAGTGTGTTTTACTTCATAAGAAACTGCCAAACTGTTTTCCAGAGGGGCTGTACCATTTTACATTCCCACCAGTGATACATGAGAGTTCCAGATGTTCCACGTGATTGTCAGAACTTGTTATTGTCACTATTTTTTTTAGCCATTCTATTAGGTGTGTAGTTGTATCTCATAGTGGTTTTAATTTACATTTCCCTACTTGCTAATGATGTTGAACATCTTTTCATATGCTTGACTGCCTACTTTTGTTTTTTGCAAAGTAAGGACAGTTGAAAAATTAAACATAAAAGGCATTTTATCGTTAAAAGTAAACATAGGGAAGCAGATATGGCTCAAGAGATTGAGCTCCTGCCTACCACATGGGAGGTCCCAGGTTCAGTTCCTGGTGCCTCTTAAAGAGAAGACCAGCACACAGCAATTGGACACAGAGAGCAGACAACGAGTACAAACAACGAGGGGCTGGGGATAAATAAAATAAATCTTAAAAAAAAAAAAAAAAAAGGTAAATGTAGCTTCATGAAATACTCATTACACTGTCTTGATTACTCTCATTTTACTTCAGGCCACTTGAAATTTGATTGTGATCAGTATTGGTCTGCTGACCAACTTTTGGGAGCTCTACTGTCCAGGACCGGCTCTTATGGCATCAAGATTTTTGGAAGAATACATGGATCACTGTCATCAACTTCTAACTAGTCTTTGCCCAGTTAGTACTGATAAGTACTACTAGATAAGTATTGGCTCTACACTATTTACAGGATTTCATGCAAACTTTCAGGCATGAGAGTCAAGGTCCTTCATAATTTCTCTTCTATACTTCTTTTAGCTTAATCTCCTTCCATTCCACCTACTATTCTGCTTCCAGCCACCCCACTTAATTTACTATCCCCTTATGGAATCCCAGTTTCATTCTCCATCTGGAATGCCCACACGATTCCATCAAGCCCATTCAAATCCTACTTATTCTTTAAGTTGTTACTCAGTGTTTCACAAAGTATACTCTAAGGAGCACCTGCATCAGAATAATCTGGAATGTTTGTAAAATGTGTGGATTCCTGGGCCCCACTCTGGCCGCAATGAATTAGGCTCTCTGGGGGTGGGCCCCAACAATCTTTGTTTTTAATAAGTGTCCCTTATGTGATCCTTAGGCACAACTGAGTATGAGAACCCCTGAGTCTAGCTGAAGTCTTACCTAGGTTAAGGTCTAGCTGAAGTCTTACCTAGGTTAAGGTATAATGTGTGATTCTCAATCCAGAGTGATTTCCCCTTCCTCTGAAGGACTCTTCCTATTTAAATTTGTCTGTGGCACTTATTTTGGCATTCCATATATTATGTTATATTATGACTTAAGTCATAATATTATGACTTTTCGTGTACAGGCCACTTAAGGTTACGGATTCTCTTCATACCCTCTTTAACGTGTAACATAATGTTATGCACACAAAGTCTCTCTCTGCATATATGTGTGTGCATATACATATATACACACAATTATATATGTAAAATGAACTAAAGAAAATAAATTAAAAATAGAGAATATGAGAGTGAGTGAGAAAGATCAGATACAAGGAAAGAAATCAATATATGATCACACATGCTTGTGCACATGCACACATAATTCTTGTTTGTTTAATGGGCTCCTATATATGCTTTTTCCTCTTCCCTTCTTCACTCCTTGCATTTGGTTCTTCTCTGCCCTCCTGGCTCTTTGGGAAATAAGGATGGGTCATATTTATATACACAGTGGATAGAAAAGGTCATTTTATTTATAGTAAATGAAACTAGACATCCTTCTAGGAATGGGGCCATACACTTTCTGCATCCAAGTGTTTTAAATGTGTTAGAAACTTCATAAAATATGAAAACACACTAACCTTCACTTATAGGTATCTAAATTTGGGTTGAATTTGGACATATTATTTCCATCCTTTTTAGTAATTGAGTTCTGAGATTCTAGGAGCAACAATTGTTTCTAATCATTCTTTCAAAGGCATAGCTACTCTCTGAACAATGATGATGTAAAACTTTGGGAATCTTGCCTTTGATTTGAGATATTTTCTATCCTGAGTACTAAATTGATTTAAGCCTTTAAACATCTTGGCACTTTAAAATATCTTAAATATTTGTGATATGAAGGGGGTGATGATATCTCATTTCTTTTACAGGGTTTTGATTGACAAAGCAGGATTGTCCCCGATACACACTATGTGTGTTCCTCAGTGCTTTTACTCACACTGTCAAAATTGCATATACTATCTTTTCTTCCTGCTCATATCTTTCCCATTATTCAAGTCCCACAGCAATTCCTAACTTCCCCATGAAACTTACTGTTATCACTGCAGCCTACAAAGATTTCTCCCTCCTGTGAACTCCCGGTACTTCCTGTCTGTAGGTCTCATTTGACACTTAACATGTAGAGTATCTGGTAGCATACTGTTTTATTGTTTCTCTCTTTCATTGTTTAATTCTCCATGGGTGAGTGTCTTGTTTTGCATACTAGTCAAGTTTCCTTGATGTTAGGAACTTTTTATAATACTTCTTTAGCATTAAAGAAATGGATGAATGAAGAGTTAGTACTTATAGCAATAACTGACCTTTTTAAGGCTGACTGTTGGTGGTGTGAGTTAGGGGAGGATGCTACAAAGAAAGTTTCTTAAAGAAGCAACTAGTGTGAAAATAAATATTATATAAAGGCAGATCTACTGGGACATGCCTTATACACAATCTGAAATAGCATGTGTTTTTCATTCCTTGCTTGTTTTATAAATGTATACTTAATTTGCAGTGGATAATGACTAATGATGTGATGGTGCGATTGAAGCTATAGCTGTACTTGACCAGCATACTGATCTGTGGCAGGCATAGCCAAACTGCTCATTTTAGCCATCTTTGTAAGCAATATTAATTGCTTTGGCTGAATTCACCATGTGATAAGTGGGACTTATCAACCAGTGGGTTGGTTGTTAAAACAATCCTAAAAACAGATGACCAGTGCCTTGGTCTGTTGGTGCCAGACATATGAATGTGGCCTTATATTCTGAAGGGCAGAATAACAATGTACAGTGATGCTGTGGTTTGTTAGTAGAGTGCATCTGCTTCAGAAGGTACCTAGGAAACTAGACACTTTGCCCTTTTACAAGGTCCAAAGGAGTAGGAATGGCTTAGCCCTCTCATCTTCTCAGATTCCCTTTGCTTCAGAGGCTGCTTATGCAAACCAAAAACCTAGGAGTCACCATTAGCTCTTTCCTTTTTGACTCATTCAGTCCAACCAGGAACTATGTCTTATGAAGTCTACCCCCATAACATCTCTTGAGCCCATGCTCTACTGCCATCCTTACTGGTATGGCCTTTTTTCAGAGTTTCATAGCTTATCAAGATTAACTGATTCCCTGCCTACAGTCTAATCTACCTCTAGTACATCTTCCACACTGTCATTGGAGGGGAGGGATCATGTTATTCCTGCTTAAAATGCTTCAATGGCTCCCATTCCTTATATGATAAAATCTAGTCTTTAGCATGAAATCCAAAGCCCTTCCATTATCTGGCCCCTCAGGCTTTCCAAACTCATCGCTGGAATACCCCATTTGTATTCTTCAGCCACATGGAATTAGAATTTCCTGGCTGTGCCATGTTGTTTTGCACCTCTGTGCCTTTGCATACACTGTGGTTTTCACTTAGAATGCCCTTCTCCATCCTACCATCACACTTCATAAAGACTATGAGCAAGTACTCTTTCCTCTTTAAACCTTTTCCTGATCACCCAGGTAAAAATTAACTCCTCTGTCATTTGTACCCCCACTGCTCCCAATATACACTTCCATCCTAGCTCCTAGAGGAATTGAATTATTTGTTTACATGTCTGACTTCCCACTTTAGGCTATAAACTTCTTAAGGGCTTGACTATGCCATATTGTTTTCTTTTCTTTTTTTTTTTTAATTTTAAAAGATGCTTAGATTATATCACAAAAATTACAGGGATTCCCAAGTTCCCCACCTCCCACACCTCCCATAACATCCCACATAAACATCTTTCACTAGTGTGGCTCATCACCTGCAATGGATATACACATCCTGGGGCTTTGCCACTAAGCATGGACCATAGTTCACATTGTAGACCACACTCTCTCCTGCACAGATCTGCATGTTATATGCTGATGTAAAATGTCCTATATCTATCGTTGTAATGTCACTCAGGATAATTCCTGAGTCCCGAAAAAGCCCCTGTATTACAACTACTTTTCCCTTCCCTGCCCCAAAAGCTTCCAGTGGCCACTGGCTCCACCTCACTGTTGTAATTTCTTCCATTGCTTGAATCACAATATGTCTATAACAGAATACCATTAAGTCCACTCTAGTCCATAGCTCTTCCCACAATCCTGAGGAGTTTGGGAGGTGATGTCCACTCTACCTCCAAGTGAGAGGGGGCTTATATCCCATGGATACAATGGATGGGGTTATCCTGCCTGCAGCTGCCGGGTCTCTCCTTTCCCTGGGATGGCCGTTGTCCATCATCGTCTCCTCACCAGGTGACTTGGATGAGTCCATTGAGCTGTAGAGTAAGAGTTACAGCTCCACCGAGATTCCAGGCACAGCTGGCACATGGGCAGGCCAGAGGCTCCAGACTCTGGAAGTATACCTACAAACTCCAACATCACATAAAGGTTTGAATAGAAGGGACTGTTGGACCATGTGCAGGGAGGACTTATTTGAGTCCAACTCTGTCACTCTCAGGAGCACAGATTCCAAAGTAGAGCCCACTGATAAGGCATCAATGTCTGGAGCTATCCCCCCTTATATAGGACCTGGGTGTCTCCAGAGCCCTCAGGAGCCCCTCTGTGTGGGGTGATATCCACTTTGGTGTTCTATGAGATCCTACTGAGGTGTGTGTAAGAGTTACCTCTGGGATGACCTCCTGACTCTCTTTGAAGTCTCTTAGCCACATGAACTCATTTGTCTTTACCTTTTCCCCCATTTATTGAAGGTCTTTTTCCAGTCGTATTGCCAGTTAGCATTTGGTATTAATCCCTCGTTGCCAACGAGGCTCATCCCCGGGAATCATGTCCTACGCTGCGGGGAAGGTAATGCATTCATATGCTGAGTTTTATGCCATATTCTTTTATGCTCAGTCTCTAGCATAGTACCAGGCCCAAAGTAATCACCCAATAATTGTGTTTTGAATGAATGAATGTGTGTTTGACATTTCCCTATAATAAGTGTGATATATAAACTTTTTAACACTTTTCCTGAAGTAGATAGGAATCCTTATTTTTTATTTTAATGTTTTATTTTTTTCTTTATTAGAGAAGTTCTGGGTTTACAGAACAATCATGCATAAAATACAGGATTCCCATATGCCACCCACCACCAACATCTTGCATTAATGTGGAATATTTGTTACAAATGGTGATAGCACATTTTTATAATTGTTCTAACTAAAGTCCGTGGTTTAACTTAGGGTTCACTGTTTGTATAGTGTAGTTCTGTGGCTTTAAAAAAATTTTTTAACCCGTTACCGTATATACAATCTAACATTTCCCCTTTTATTCATATTCAGATATATATTTCAGTGCTGTTGTGTTCACAATATTATGCTACCATCACTACCATACGTTACCGATAAGAATCCTTTCAAATGGATGGAATTCTCAGATAGAAGCAAGCAGAGATCAGGTCTTCTCACCCTGCTCAGTTTCTTCTCTCATGGTTTCTCATTGTAACTAATATTTCAATTTTTATTTAAAATTTTCTATAGATTATAGATAAGTTCTAACTTAATTTAACCAGGCTCATTGAAAGAGCAATGAAATAAAAGCTTACTTAATCCCATATGTTATAGCTTTTACCAGAAATGATAGTATGTACGCACCTATATATGCATTTGTTCTTTTTCAGCTCATTTATTTGTTGATTAGATTTAAAGCCACTGTAGCTCGTGCACACTGGCAACACTTCTCACTTGGAAGAACCAATCCTCAGTAGACAGATATGATGTAAATCTTGTGACTGTATTGAATGAAAAGGTTCACTAACATCTTTCCACTTCTTTGGCTAGTTCTGGAAACTTGTTTTTCCCTTTTACAAAACTAGAAACTGTGGCAAGGAATGGTGAATGACCTAGGTTCCTGTAGTCTAGCACAATGCTTCACAAACCATGAGTTTTGGAACAATGGTATAAGTATAATCTGGAAACTTGTTAGAAATGCAGATTCTCAGCTGCACCCCAGATCTACTGAATCAGAAACTCTGGAGTGAGGAAGGGCAGCAGCATATATTTTTTAAATATTTTTTTTTATTAGAGAAGTTTTGAGCTTACAAAACAATCATGCATAATGTGCAGAATTCTCCTATATCACCCCTCCACCAACACCTTACATTGTTGTACAACATTTGTTTCAGATTATGAAAGAACATGATCAGACTATTACCACTAACTATGGTGCAAAGCATACACTTGTTATATTTTTCCATACACCACCTGTTGTTAACACTATGTATTAGTATTGTATATTAGCAACATGTATTTTTTTTTCTTTTTTTATTTATTTATTTCTTTCTTTCTTTCTTTCTTTATTTATTTATTTTTATTATGGGTAAAAATCAAAATTCTCACAATACATACAAACATTTGCAAAATGATATATAAATATATATGCATATATGTGTATTTGCTTACAAAAATGTTATTTATATATATATATATACACATATATTTTAAGAGGTGCTTAGATTACCCAAAATATTACACGGAATCCACTGGGATTCCCATGTTGCCCACCTCCCACACCTCCCACCACATCCCACACAAACATCTCCCACAGTGTGGCCCACCAACCTCAATGAACTTACACATCCTGGAGCCTTGCCACCAACCATAGACCACAGTTCACACTGTAGACCACACTCTCTCCCACTCAGTTCTGAGTGGTGTGTGCTGATTTAAAATGGCCTACACCCGTTGCCACAACAGTACTCAGGATAACCTCCAACTCCCAAAGAAGCCCCTGTATTTCAACTGCTCATCCCCTCCCTACCCCAAAAGTGTCAAGTGGCCACTGGCTCCACCTCATTGTTATAATTTCTTGCATTGCTAGAATCACCATAGGTGAACAAGAGAATACCATCAAGTCCACTTAGTCCATAGTTCTTCCCCCAATCCTGAGGGGTTGGGATGGTGATGTCCACTCCAACTCCAAGTGAGAGAAGGCTTATATCCCATGGATATGGTGGGTGGGATGATCCTGCCTGCAGATGCAGGCCCTTTCCATTCCCTGGGATGGCCATTGCCCATCGTTGTCTCCTCACCAGATGACTTGGTTGTGTCCATTGAGCTGTAGGGTAGGAGTTGCAGCTCCACCTAGATTTCATGCACACCCGGCACATAGGTAGGCGGGAGGCTCTAGTCTCTGGAAGTATACCTAAAAACTCCAGCATCACATATAGGTTTGAATAGAAGGGACTGGTGAACCATGTGCAGGGAGGACTTATTTGAGTCTAATTCTGTCACTCTCAGGAGCACAGATTCCAAAATAGAACCCACTGATAAGGCATCAGTCTCTGGGGCTATCCCCCCTTATATAGGACCAGGGTGTCTCCGGAGCTCTCAGGAACCCCAATGAGTGGGGTGATAGGCACTTAGATGTTCTATGAGCTCCTACTGAGGTGTGCATAAGAGTTACCTCTGGGATGACCTCCCGGCTCTCTTTGAAGTCTCTTAGCCACTTGAACTCATTTGTCTTTACCATTTCCCCCTTTTATTCAAGGTCTTTTTCCAGTTGTGTTGCCAAGCAACATGTATTTTAACAAGACTATTCTTTAATATGCTAAAGTTTGAGAAACACTGAACTAACAGAACTGAAATCCAGAGGTCCTAGTTGTACGGTTAAGTGCCCTGCATCCTTCTGATTCTGGAATTAATTTTATGAGACATGTTATATCCTACAGAAAAACTTCTTAGTGGTATTCCGTCAACACACAGAACTGAAGATCAAAGGAGATCTTTGTGTGCCCTCCTTTATGGAGAGCAGGAAGTCTATCATTATAGAAGATTACACATCTACAGAAACTTTCCCAGTAAGGATGAAATATGAAAAAAAACCTTCTAAATAAATGGCTGAGCTGACCCAGAAATAATGAAAATCTTTGAATCCAGAAATAATAAGACACCACATATATAAAGCAGTAAACTAAAGGTAAGTGAGCTACTATGTTGGCATTTGCCCGGGGTCATCTCCTGATCCCTGGTGGTCTTGAGCCCTTGAGCCCAGACTTCAATGGGACACTCAAGTATGGGATCAGGAAATAAAGCTTGAAACTTGAGCAGGATAAGAGCTCAGATTGGAGACTCCCAATAAAACTAAGGTGTCCAAAGGACAAAAAGCTTATTGAGTAAACTACGGAAAAAATAAAATACCTTGCAAATGGAGATATTAGAAATACGTACCTTTCTACGTCTTGGCTCTGATTGGAGAGGGAAAATAAAGATTCTCTACAGAAATTTCCTAATCAACCCACACTCAAAATAGTTTGGGCCAGGAATTTAGACTACTTGTGAGGCCTGAAAAACCTCTAACGAAAGCTTTAAAGATATCCCATGTTTAAGAATAGATTAACTTTAAAACTTAACTTAAATATAAATGCTGATATTTCTGAAGTAAACAGTAAAGGAATAGAAATAATATGGATAGCTTTCAAAGTAGTAGAAGGAAAAATGGAATGAAGAGGGAGATCCTCAAACTACCACAATGGTGAAAAAGAATATAGAAAAATACAGCAACTAAAAAGTTCAAAATTAAAGAGTATGACCATAATCACAATAAATGTAATGAACTAAATTCTCTGGTTAAAAGACAGAAATTTGTCAGACTTTAAAAAACAAATTTAGGAATAGTCTCTTCACAAAACACCCTTCTAAAGTAGAAAGGTTAAAAGTAAAAGAATGAAAGGAAAGTGCTAACAAATAGAAACCTGAAGTAGCTATATTTTTTTAAGGCAAAAAGTATATAACAGGTTTCTGGTTAAACATGGTTGAGCCACATTCCTCTCATTTAGTACAGTTTTGAGAGATACAGGAGAGAAAATGGTAAGAATCCATAAGAACAAAGAGAACAGGAGAATATATGTGTATATGTATTCTGAGCAAAATGAGAAAGAGGGGATAATTGTGTACTAACCTAAATATTGTATCACTTTTGATGGTTAAAATGGAACCAGGCACTAAAATTTGGAAAAAATTTTATACGTGAAAGAATTGACAGCTCTACACATGTGACATTACAGTAGCATTTTACTTGACTACTGTAGGCCACTAATATATTAAACTGGCTCCTATATGCTTCATTTTCATTTTTAAAAAATTTTATTCATTTCTTTGTTTTTACATAGAAACATTTAGGTAGATGCGGGTGACCTAATTAATTCTCCTGTCTCTTTCTCTACTGTTACTCTTTTTCTAAGGTCTGGTTTATTGAGGTCAAATTTACATACACAAAATTTCACCCTGTTTAGTGCACAAGTCTAAGTGTTTGGACAAACACGTCAATCAATAAATAGGACAGTTCCGTCACCCCAAAATATTCCTTAGGGATATTTGGTAGCCAACCCCTCTCCCTACCCGCAGCCCCTGACAACCACTGATCTGTTTTCTTTCCCTATAATTTTGTGTTTCCCAGAATTTCCTATAAATACAATCATAGAATATATAGCCCTTTTCAGTCTCACTTCTTTCATTTAGAGTAATGCATTTGAGGTTCACCCACGTTGTGTAAATTAGCTGATTATTATTTAGCAATAAAAGGGATATTCCATTTTATGGGCATGACACAGTCTGTTTATCCATTCACTATTGAAGGGCATTTAAGGTTGTTTCCAGGTTTTGATGATTATGAATAAAGCTCTTACAAACATCCATGGACAGGGTTATGTGTAAACATAGGTAATCATTTCTCTTGAATAAATCACGAGTAGGATTGCTGGGTCATATAAAAAGTGTATGTTTAATTTTATAAGTAAATTCAAAACCGCTTTCCAAAATGGCTATATCATTTTTCATTTCCATGAGCAATTTGTGAGAGTTCCAGTTGGTCTGCATCTTTGTCAGTACTTTGTATTTTCAGGTATTTTTATTTTTTTAATTTTGCCATACTAATATATATGTAATCCTATCTCATTGTAATTTTAATTGGCATTTCTCTAATGACTAATGATGATAAGCATCTTTTTTTAATGCCATTAAGTGTCATTTCAAATCCTTTGCCCATGTTTTAAGTGTTCAAAATTTTCTCATTATTGACTTTTAAGAGTTCTCTATCTATTTTAGATAAAAGTCCTTTATAAGATATGTGGTTTTTCAATATTTTCTTCTAGTGTGTGGCTGGTCTTTTGTTTTCTTAACGATGTCTTTCACACAGCAGAAATTTTTAATTGTGATGCTATCCAGTTTACCATGTTTGTTCTTTTATGGATTGTGCTTTTGATGTCATACTTAAGAAATCTTTGCTAAAACCAAGGACATAAAGATTTTTTTCTCCTATGTTTTCTTCTAAAAACTTAATAGGTTTAGGTTGTACATTTAGGTCTTTGATCCATTTTGAGTTAATTTTTGTGTATGGTGCCAGGTACGAGTTGAGGTTCACCTTTCTTGCATATGGACATCCAGATGTTCCAGAACCATTTGTTGAAAAGACTATCCTTTCCACATTGAATTTCCTTGGCACCTTTGTCAAAAACCAATTGAGCATGTATGTGAAGATATATTTCTGGACGTTCTATTTGTCCATTGATCTATGTGTTTATCCTGTCACCAATAACACTGTCTTAATTACTGTAGCTTTATAGAAAGTCATGAAATCAGATGAGTCTTCCAACTTTGTTCTTTTCAGAAAAATTGTTTTGTCCATTCTAGGACTTTGCTTTTATTTTTGCAAACCTTTGAGGTACTATTTGGATCTTTCCTGTGTCTGTGCTACCTAGTAGCTAGTCTACAACGTGTATAGTGGTCTATCTTTTGGTTTAGTTCTCATAGTCTTTCATATGCTCTTTAGGATCTGACCCATACATATGCAGCTTGGGGGTGAGTCCAGGGGTTCCATAGAAACTTTATGGGATTGCCTTCCTGAGATCTGCTCTCTCCACCTTCTTCCCAATCGTTTCTTCTTCCCTGTAGCTCATGTTTTTGGTTTACCACCCAGAATTCTAGGCCTTAGTTATTCCATTCTGCTACATACTCCTCAATATTTCACTCATACCCAGGGCAGTGAGACAGAAAGAGGAAAAAGCAACAGGGGTCAACCCACCTCTTCGAACTTCAGCTCCTCCAATTGGAGAGAACTTTTGCTCTCCCTCAGATTTTTAGGTACCTGTAGGCCCCCTGCCACTGCTGTTGCTGTCACCACTACCACTTTGATAGAAATGCTTGTAGCCAGGTCATGAGAGTACAGAGAAAAGGACAACAAAAAGAATGGGGAGTTTACTCCACTCTTTCTGAGTGTTAGGAGTTCCCTTTTCTTCTCTTCAAGAAAGAACAAGAGTAATTCTCCTGGAGATTTCTCATTTGGCTCTTCAGTTCCCACATATGGGTTTGGAGCGAGTCCCGGCGGGGGAATACCAGAAGAAAATTGGAAATCTCACCTCCAGTTTGATGATACTTCAAATCCTACTCTTCTTCCAAATCTGCTTCAGAGTCCTAAAATAGCATCTCCATACATTTTGTCCAGATTTTATATCTTTAACGGGTGAGACAGGATTGTGTATACTTACTCCACCTTATTGGAAACTGTAACTAAGCTATTTTTGTTTTAGACAGTTAATCATCTTTTACAGTATTTGAAAATAGGACAAATTATGTCCTTCATTTTTACCTTCATTTTAACCATTTCTGGATATCTTCTTTTCTTTGTGTGGATCCAAGTTTCTGTTTGGTAGCCTGAAGAACTTCCTTTAACAAGTATTATAGTGCAGGTCTTTAGGTAAGGAGTTCTCTAAGCTTTTGTTTGTCTGGAAGTCAATATTTCACCTTATTTTTTAAAGATATTTTTCTGCTAGGCATAAAATTCTGGGTGACAGGTTTTTTTTTATTCTTTCAACCCTTTAAAGATGTCACTTAATTGTCTTCTGGCTTACATATTTTCTGATGAGAAGTCTGCTCTAATTCTTTTCTTGGTTCTACTCTGTGATTATACTTTTTCTTTCCTCTGGATGCCATCAAGATTTTCTCTTTATCTGTGATTTTGTATAGTTTGAAAGTGATGTTTCTATATGTTTTTCATGGTGTTTATTCTACTTGGCATTTTCAAACTTCTTAGATCTGTGGTTTTTATGCCTTTTATTATTTTTTGTGAAATTCTCAGCATTTATCTCTGTAATATTTCTTCTGCCCCATTCTTTTCCTTTTTTCTTCTGTCATTACAACTACATGTATGTTAGAACTTTTGAGGTTGTCCTACAACTCTTGGATGCTGTGTTTCATTTTTTTTTTCTTTTATCACTTTTTTCTCTTTGTGTTTCAGTTAGTGTAATTTCTATTGATTTTCTTCAAGTTCACTGCTGAGTTGGGTAAAGACATTATTCATCTTTGTTACTGTGGATTTTTATTTTATATCCAGCATGTCCATTTCATTCTTTCTTATAGTTTCCATCTCTCTGCTGAATTACCCACCTGTTAATGCATGTGTTGTATCTTTGCCAGTAAAACCTTTAATACATTAATCATAGTTGCTTTAAATACCCTGCCTATTATTTCCCCCATTAGATCCTGGTTCTATTGATTTCTTTGTCTCTTGATAGTGGGTTTCTATTTCCTTTCTTTATTGTCTGTGTTTTTGAGTCTCATAATTTTTTCACTGAATGCAGGCATTTAGTATAGAACAATAAAGATTAATGTAAACAATCATTGTCTTAAAAGAGGACAGTAATCTCTATGTTTACTATTGTACTTAGCAATCAAAGATTTAAATTGTTGCTACAGAGATTGTTACATTATATAGAACTGCTTTGACTGACGGACTGTGATCTATGCAGTGCATGGCTACCCTTAAAAAAACGTGAACTTTTCATATTAATTTACTTAAAATTAAGTTGGCCAAAGAATATATGGCATAAAAATAAATCTTTTAGACATTGTGGTAAAGATGACATGAGCTAGGAGTAACTCAATGCAAATAGACATCTCTGTTGGGATGGTTGCATGACCGTAGCTGTTAAACTTCACATTTGAAAAAGAATGAATAAATACTAAATTGTGATAGACATACATGAAACATTTCTTTTTCTTCTTCCCTCTTTTTAAATTGAGATATAATTCACATGCCATATTATTCTCCCATTTAAAGTGTGCAGTTTATTGGTTTTTAGTATATTCACAGAGTTGTACAACCATCGCCACAATCTAAATTTAAAACTTTTTTTTATGACCCAACAAGAAACCCCAAGCATATTACAGTCATTCTCCATTCCCATCCTCCCCCGGCCCTAGTCAACCACTGATCTACTTTCTATCTCCTTAGAGCTGCCTATTCTGGACATTTCATGTAAATGGAATCATACCATATATGATCTTTTGAGATTGGCGTTTTTCATTTAGCTTAATGTTTTCAAGATTTATACATGTTGTAGCAGGTATCAGTACTTCATTCTTTTGTGTTGCTAAATAACATTCCATTGGGGAAGCGGCTGTGGCTCAATCAGTAGGGCTCCCGTTTACCATATGGGAGGCCCCGGGTTCGGTTCCCGGGGCCTCCTGGTGAAGGCAAGCCCGCCTGCACGGCGTGGTTAGCTGACCCAGCGAGCACAAGCAGCAAGGGGGGGATAAATGAATAAATAAAATAAAATATTTAATAAAAAAATAAATAAATAAATAACATTCCATTGTATGGATATACCACATTTCATTTATCCATTCATCAGTTAAGGACATTTGGGTTGACTACACTTTTTTTTTAAACAAATCAATTTTATTGATACAAATTAATAAAGCATAAATCCATCCAAAGTGTACAATCAGTGGTATTTGGTGTAATCACATATTTGTGCATTCATCACTTCAATCATTCTTAGAGCACTTTCATTATTCCAATAAAAATAATAATAAAAAACAAAACTCATCACCTCTCAAGCTCTCTACACTTCCTCTGCCATACATAGCTGCTATTCTTTTTCCTTCTCTCTAGTATATTTGTATTTATATTTTGTTTAAAAAAACTGTCATATATGCAGTATCACCCATATTTGTGTTTTACATGAGGTTTTACTTTCTTATACAGTCCCATGTTTTAGTTTTTAGCTTTCCTTCTAGTATTATGCATGACCTTAGACTTTGCCTTTCAACTACTCTCATACCTATGTAATAGCTCTTCTAGTTGCAAACACCATGATATGCTTTCACCATTTCTATTCATTTCCAAAGATTTCCAATCAACCTTTTAACCAATTCTGCACAGAATAACCCTCAGCTTTCCATTCTCTACCCTCCTTCTATTTTCTGGTGACCTATATTCTAATTATTAGCTCCATGAGTTTACCTAATATTTAGTTCATAATAGTGCAGTCATACAATATTTGTCCTTTTGTGACTCCACTTTTTGGCTATTATGAATAATGATGTTATGAGCATTCATACACAAGTTTTTGTGTGGTCATATGTTTTTATTTCTCTTGGGTACATACCTAGGAGTGGAATTTTCTTCGAGGAGTTTTTATAATTTTATCTCTTTCCTTTAGGTCTACAATCTACTGTGACTTAATTTTTGGTATAGTGTGAGGTAGCGGTCCAACTTCATTCTTTTGCATATGGATATCCAGTTACCCTAGCACCATTTGTTGAAAAGATTATTCTTTCACCGTTGAATTGTCTTGGCTCCCTCTTTCTTTTCTTAAATTTGAAGTGAGTGCATGACGTGTATGGGTTGTTGGAAAAGGACATGGGAGTGAAATTCCTAAGTGATGGTCTTTAGAAACAAAGTTTCTCATGAATACAGCAGGATAATGAACTTGGTAAGCTACTGGATGACTATAAAGTATGGGGAGGTATATATCACATTTCCAGAAAGTGTTTAACTTCACCATCTGCAAATATAAGCCTCATGTATGCTTTTGGGATAAATACTTGCAAATGTGAGTGTGTGGAAAGTTAACTGAGTTTTTGAATGCCTTTTCTGCTGAACAGGAGAGTTTCAGGTGTAAATGTCTTTTACCAGATGTGAACTAATCTCTTTCAACTTCTCTTTCATACCCAATAAGACTTTTAGTAAATGGAAATGATGCAGGTAGATAACACTTCCTGAGGTTTATTTTAATAGGAAAAGTTTCTGACTTGTCAATTTTAAACAATCCCAGAAAAGAAGTGTTTGCCATGAACTAACAAAAATGTCACACTTATTCTGTGATCACAGCTACTATTGTCACCAACAGAGCCTGCAACCAAAAAATCTTCCTGCTATAATAACATATTTAAAATGCTAGGATAAACCAATAGAAGCATAGACCATTAAAGCCATAAAGAACATTAGATGTTACCTAACATTTAGCCTATTTAGTTTATTTGACATGCAGTCAATCAAAATAAAAATTTAATTTAATTTTAACTTAAAAATTAAAATCCATTTCCCACATTGTTTAAATGGGGATATTTCTAATATATGTTTTAATTTCAAGCTTTTCTTAAAAATCCTGAAAGCTCTGGCAATCTGGGCCTACATTGCCACATGGTAAAGGTGGACTAGAACTGAAAAGTGCTTGTCAGGTCACGACTCCCTATTTTCTCTTTGACAGCAAGATGCCAGGTTTCACTTCCATTTATCATTACACTCACACTTGTTTTTCATGTAGCAGGCCATTTTTTTTCATTTACATTACCTACCTGCATCATCTCATCTGATCCAGTACTCACCCCTGTTTTACAGATAAGAAATCTGGATCCACAATTAGTTTGTGACACAGAGTTGATTCAAGATGATTCCCAGATGACTGTCATTTACACCATCCTATGCTGCTGCTTCACTCCTGACCAGTTCATGTGCTAAATGAAATATAGAATAAACAGAAATAATAATAAGTTGTCTCTACTTCTATTGCTTTGGAATTTTATTTGTGATTTTGACTGATGGAGATCTTTAGAAGACACAGTCTCTTTGAAAGTTTATGCTACTCTCTATAAAAACAGCAGAAATTAGTTTAAAAACCACTTGTATGTTAATTTAAAGCTGCCTGACAAAATGATTTTTTAGTTCAGGTGCCAAAGTGCCAGCTCTGCTACTAACTTTCTGTGTGACATTGGGCAGGTCCCTTCCTCTTTCTGGAGTTCAATTTGCCCACTGTAAAATAAAGGGGATGGGACAGATGACTTCTAAAGTCCCCTCCAGCTCCAACTTTCTGTGATTCTTTTTTTTTTTTTTTTTTTTCTAGAATTATTCTAAATGTTGTTAGACTGCCACTTTGAGGTCCTATTGTCCAGCTAAGCTTTCAGGAATAGTAACTTTCAGAAGAGAAAAGAATCTATTCCACCACCACCCCCATTTTAAGTTTGGTTTCCAGTGGTGAGAATGGATTTGTACTGAGTCACCCACATCCCTCTTCCCCTTGCAGCCTCTTGCAGACTTCCTTAACTTATACACACACACATACACACATGCATGCACACGCCCTTGTCATTATCTTCCTACTCCCATCTACAGCCATTGAAGAACAAGCCAATTGGCAGGCTATGACATCAAATTCTGATTTTAGACACAGCAATACAGTCCTGAAACCAAACAGAAACACCATTTTGACTATAAATCGGGGTTAACATGTAAAAGGGTCCTTAAATATACAAATTTTGTTTGTTGATACAAACTGTTTCACCCTGGTCTCTCTTTCTTCGTTGTACTCAAAGGTTTAAATCCCCTTGACACTTGGCTCCAACTTTCCACAAGGACAATTATCATTTGTTCTGTGCCTAGTTTGGAAGCTTACATATACATATTCAGTTCATTAGCTAATATGTAAAAACCTATTCTCTGAAATAATTACCTACTTAATCTTATTTTTAATTATTTGTGTTTTTACTCAAATGATGCATCTTATTATTTCATGCATTATGAAATATTAGAGCTAGAAGGGACCTTAGAGACTATTTGGTAGAAACCCCTCATTTTTCAGGGGTCAGAGACTTAGGCACAGGGAGATTAAGACACTTGCCTAAACCAAGCAACATGGAATCAGTGGCAGAGGCAGGACTAGAATTCAGGTCTCGAGGCTCCAAGTTTCATGTCTTTTCTACCATATCATGCTGCTGCTTTAGTTCATTTGAATTATTCACATCTTTAACCTACCCTCTCGTGTCTATTTGGGAGTTTAACACTTGATATTTAGCAAAAATATGAAATAAGCTATTTTTAAAACTTTATTCATATTTTCTTACATTTACTTATCTCCACAACTCACATTTTAAAAAGAAAAAAAATTAAGGAGTTTTCTGTTTATTTTCCTGTCACTTTCCCATTTTATACAAACATTTTTCCTTCTTGCTTTGAAATAACAGGGTTTTTCTAAGACAAATGAAATTGTCCTTGCCAGGATAGATGAAGGAATAAAATGAAAGGAACCTCAGCTTTTTGCCACCGTCTCAGGATTTGGGGTGGAGAAAGAGGATTGACACAAACCTATGTCTCTCCCCCTTCTTCTTACCTCTGTTTCTTCTTTTTTCTCTGCAGATTCCTTGATATACCCTTCACCCACCCTCCAGCCAAGACAATAAATACCAACATTGAACTGGTGGTGTAAAAACTGCCTGATTTTTCTTTCTTTCAAACCTTAGAACCTACAGGGAAAAGACATTGTGAATGTAAATGTACCTTTTCCTTGTTAGGAAATTGTCTCCTTCTGTTGTTTATAAATCTTTCTGCTTTTTTAGAAAAAGAGAGAAATGGAAGAAATTTTGAGTTATAAAGTACAGGATCTGAACATTCAAAAGAGCTGTTAAAATTAGGTGTACTCTTCCATTTAATCCTTGAGAGTTTTACTTTTACTTAAACTACTGGCAAAACCTATTTGTTCTCAACAGTCAGTTACTTCAGTGGACCAGGGAACACCCCTCTCTCCTCTCTAAATTCCTCGTTGTTTGCTTTTTGAGAGATAGTCGTTTAATGCCAAAGTGCTTTTCTTCAAATGAGTCCCCTTGGTTAGCATAGCCCCCAACCTACCCCTCTCTTACCCTGACAACTACTAAGGGATCCATCTGGTTAGATCATCCTCTGTGGCGACAAAAAAGGGGGCAGGGATTCATCCTGTACGGCCTCTAGTGCAATGTGCCAGAGCTTGATCCTAATGCCCACTCATTCCGTACAAACAGAAACACTGGGAGATACTAAAATAATATAGACGCCTGTGCCATTGAGGTACAAAAAGCAATTAAATCCATTTTTTGAGCAGGTCTGTATGGTACCACAATCTTATTGATTTTGACTCTGGAAGATAGGAACAGACTAAATTTGACAGGCCTGATCTCAGACTGGACATGAACATGGAGGTGAAAATAAGTACAGGTTCTTGTTTTTTAATACAACAATTTGGACAAGGTGAGATAATAAAGCAGTGGTTTCTTTTTCAAACTATATTCTAAGAAGCTCTAAAAGTTCCTGATTTGGGGGGTAGCCACAGGGCTTTAGTCCTCCTCACCCCAAACTCATTTCAACTGTAAGTTACACTCTTTATGCTTTAGAAATTTAGCTTCTGTTTAATAGTTCATTTGAACAAATGGTTTCTTGGCTTTTAAAAAATCGTTAAAACACTGTGAGAATTTCTTCCTGATTTGTGAATATGTTCATATAAAAAAAAATCTTAGGTACATAAAATAAAAATAAATGTTATTATGTATTTAAATGATTTTTAATTGCAAAGAATAAAATTGGAACCGCCCTGGTGGCTATATGTATTGAACAGGTTTCCTTTACATAGTGGCAAGTGCATCATCAGCTTTTCCCTATCCTTATTTTCAGCAGTCTGAATAGCAAGTGTTGTCTGATGTATCTGGAGCCAGGCTATGATAGAGACAAAGTACATTTGCTTTCTTCTCTTGCAATCACTAAGGCTTTCAGCACAGATTTTCACCCCTATATCTTGGTGACTGCCACTCAACTGTGATTTTTAAGTGTTTTCTTCTATTGTGAAAGTAGAGATCTGAAGAGGAGCTATTGTGTAGTGGGAATAGAACTATTGAGCTCTAGTAGATGGTTCTTTAATGTGCATCCAATAAACCACAAAGGAATGTACTGGAAGGAGGTATTTCAGAACCACTTCCATTCTTCTCCAGCACTACTGCTTATCACAGGAATAGAAATAGTTCTGTGAGAGAAACACAATGAAGGGTACATTGCCGGGCTGGATGTGCTACTCTGACCTCACCAAATGGTCCATGTTGATTATGGCCACCAGCAATTGCTTACCATTGCTCCGTCCTGCTATTTGCAGCAGTCTCAGTTTGGTAATGAACTCTCTTTAGCCTAACTGCTCATCTCCGGTCCATTTACCATGGGAGACATTATCATAAATAAAACTGTTCTAAGTAGTATGACCCAAAGTTCTAAAAGACCAGGTTGCAAACAGGAGGAAGGTCACTATTTCAGTTTACATATATAGATGTCAAATTTCTTAATGTTCCTACTCATATTCATTAATTCCTTATAATTATATAGCACTTTACATGCTCTGAAATATTTTTACATACATTCTTAGTTAATCTTTACTGTATCCCTGTGAGTTAAAAATTGCATTCTATTTTATAGACAAAGAAAATGAGGCTAAGCAGGGCGACACATCTTGCACAGATTTCAGAGCTAGGAAATGGTTGGGCTTATTTCTCTAAACTCATATCCCACTACTTTTTCCTGTTACATCCCAACTTATCTTTGTTACAGAGTCAGTGTGTTATAATAGAGCCAGACTGCCTGGGTTTGAATCCCAGATCTTTTCTTCCTAGTGGTATGACTTCAGACAATTTATTAAACTTCTCTGTGCTAAAGTTTCCTTGTCTGAAAAATGGGGATATTAATAGTATGTACTTCATGGGGTTATTGTGAGGATTAAATAAGTTGATATATGGAAGGTACTTGCAACAGTGCCTTGAATATGTTTGTGTTTATTGCTATTGCTTTTATTATCATCATTGTCATGATGGCAGCGGCATTATTACATAGCATGGTGGTTAAAATCACAGTCTTTGAAGTCAGACACTCTGGATTCAAATCAGTATTCCACCACTGACTAGCTATGTGACCTTAGACAAGTTACTTCACCTCTTGATGCCTCAGTTTCCTCATATATAAAATGCTATTCGCACAAGGCTGCTATGACTATTAAATGAATTAATTGATGTAACATGCTTAGCCCAATGCATAATGCATAGAACCCCCACTTCCCTTATTCCTAACATCTTGGCTGCAAACTCAGACCCACGAGCTATCTGTTTGGCAGTTGCATATTGTATATGGCATATGTAATTCATCAGACCTCTATAGTCTAATCACACAAGCCAGTGGTTTAGTTGTCATGGTAGTTCTTTGGTAGGAATGTATTTGTCACATAAAAGTTATTTCTGGTCAATCAGTGTGGTGTTCTGAAATGAGCATTCACTGGAGATCTGTTTGTATTGCTGAGGGGCCTTCCAAGTGGAATTCTTGAGCCTAGAGAAATCATTTTAGCAAGAGTAAGAAATAATTACTTCCCAGTCACCCTCTTTTCTCTCTTCCTGCTTATGCTGTTATGCTATATTTTCTAGCCAACAATAGGGTAGGCCTATATAGTAAGACAGTGTGATATTATTAATATTTATGGACAAAAATGCTTCTGATTAGGACATTTTTTCTGGTATTATACTAGAAGTCAATCAGAAAATGAGATTTACTTAGCATTTACTTAAGAAGTAACTTTGCTAGACCTCATTCATTAAGCACTTTTAAAAGAGATCCTATGCATGTTCATAGGAGAACCCTCAGTTTATGGGATGATTTTATTCCAAAAGATAATTTCTAGGTTAGTTCTATGGCACTTACATGTTTTCCCATAGAACTGATGTTATTATGGTGTGTAGGTTTCCAGGTTAGCCCATAAAATTGGATTTAACCTGTGATCGGACTGAAATACTGTACATGCAGTTTCTAAATCATTGGTAAGAATGCTGTCTCAGCTAGCTAGCTAGTCAGATAGATACATTGCTGGGTGGACAGATGGATGGTTGTATAGACAGGCTGATAGATTGATAGACTAATATGGCAAATGTGGTAAAATGTTAAAATTGGTTGATATGGGTATTGGGGGAAGGGTGTGATGGAGTCCTCTGTATGGGTTTTGTATTATTTTTGCAACTGTCCTGTAAGTTTGAAATTATTTCAAAATATAGTTTTGATTTTTTTTTTTTAAAAAAAGAATGCTGTTCCAGTACCAGGAATTTAAGCAAAAAGAAAATAAAAATAATTGAATAAGAAATAGCACCTTGAATGCTAAAGCTTGACAATAGCAGATGAATTTACAGGTTGAGAAGATAATATTGAAGTTTTGAGAGATTCTTTCTGAAGAGCATTTCTGGGCACTTTCAATGGGCAATAAAAGTTGATAACATCGATTTTATGTCTAATTTCACTTCAGAAAGGATGGCTTTCCTTTTCCTTGATACAGTTATCTCACTAACAGTACTCTTATTAGACATGATTATGTTCATTTGGGGTTTACAAATAGAACAAAAGAGACCAATAAAGGTTATTTTGAAGTAACTGGGCAAAAGAAAGGGGAAGGAAGAATGGTTTAAAGGGGAGATATGAATCTCGGTGAGAATATGTGATCATTTAAGGTGGCGATAGCCGCTGTAAATGGTGAAAGAAGAGAAGTGGGGAGCTCAGCTTATGCACAGGATCCCAGAGGAAAGAAAGACAGTGGGTAGCTTTCCATGATACCCCAGCACCTTTATAACTTCTATTCACAACATTCTTTCTATATTGCAGTTCTTTGTATGTGTCCTGTCTCCCCTGTTAAACTAGCTCTTGGGAGGCAGAAGTGGTTTCTTATTCATCCCACCACTTCCAGCAATATCTACCACATAGTAGGTGTAGCACACACTGTATGTTGAAGTGAAATCAGATATGATCTCCTAGCTGAATCCATTTGTTTTTTCTTTGGCCAGTGCATTAAAAAGCTGCAGACTTGTGCCCTCAGCTAGCATGTGGTACATAATACTAGTATTTGCCAGAATTGAATTCAGAATTGTGATAATACAGATAGAGAACTGTGAATCTACACAAGAATTGTCTGTCTGGTTATAGACATATTCTCGTCTCCCCATTTCATGGTTGATACCTTTAATTCAGCCCTTCTTTCTTCATCTACCTGCTTTGGAGCAGAGTCTGACCAAACTGATTTCTGAACCCTCTAAACAATAGCGTTTTGGGGGCTCCCTGATTGATAAAGCTCTGTGGAGATACAGATTTTACAACTTCCTTCAGTAACACATAGCAACATGCTGGTTCCTAAGAGGTGGTGTAGAGTTTGTCTATTGGTTCTTTATCTTCTCTTACTTTTATTCTATTTGACCCCTTCCTCCTGGAGACAAAGCCACGTGCTGAACCATGGGGAACAGTCTGTAATGAAACAAAAAGCTGCTCCCAATTTTAAATATTGCATGTTGGGGCAAAGGCAGAGTTCCCTTTCCTCTAATGCTATAACATTAAAAAAAAAATTGTTTGATATTCAGAGTTATTTGATCTGGCAGTTTAACAACTGTTGATGTTTTAATTGCTTCTTTAAAGGATTTGATCTACATTTCTAGGTTTATTTTTATTTTACTCTGAAGGAATGTCAATATTAGCCATCACTTTGCCCAGAGAGTTACCATTGCAGGATTTTGGAGTAAAATCCAGTAATTACTGGAGACAGTAACTTAAAACCCTGCTGAGAAACTTGGCAGTTTCCTTTTTCCTGAGGAGCCATCTCTTCCCATGAAGTTAGCAATAATTTATTGTTCAGAATCAATTTTAAGTGGGTGTTGTACCTTCGAGACTTAGCTTTCTATATTCCTTTGGAAGAGATTGAGGTCATGCTATTCTGGGTGAAAGAGGAATCTTAAGTTACTGTTAACTCAGACAAATGTACAATTTTAAGATGTGCTAGCAAGAAAGACATAGTGAGTTTATAAACTCTTAGTGTCTTTCTTCATTTATGTCTATTTGTAAGTGTACTTCCATCAACAAATAGAATGTTTTACTGGCATGTTACTTACATGTGTGAAGCTAACCATTTGAATTCTCTGAAGAAAACTACTTAGATTCAAAGCACTTTAGAGATGAAAGGATCCTCTGAGATTATCTAGTCCAGCCCCCTCTAAATGATTTAACTTGTATCCATTAATAAAAGGAGGGCTGCTTGAGCTCACATCTTTACTATTTTGTTATATATCCTTTGAATTATTTCCATCAATGAATGTTTAAGTGCTTACATGCTTAACCCAGTATGAAGCAATTTGCTTCGGAAGCATGGTTCTTGGAGTTGGGAACTTACATGCTAAAACCAGTGACAATGGCATACAACATATCAACTCTCACATTTTTTCTTCTGAAGTTTCTTTACACTCCTTCACCACTCCCCTCACCCCCACGCACATTTTGAGGCAATGAAAACAAATCTAAAAATTTATTTTTCTGCTTTGAAACAGCCATGCTATAAGAGGCTTCCTTTTGCAAGTCACACTTTATCTTTGATAGGGGAAATCATAGGTTAAATGACAGCTGACAGAGGAGAAGGCAATGGCTAGGATGGTTGTGGAGAAGTTGACTTAAGCATTGGGTATATTATTAAGCTGCCCATTATCTTTGCCTGCCTTTACTCTTAACTCCTCTGAACTGATAGTGTAAGACTTTTAGTAGCCCCATTGCTGTCAACAACCTTTTGGAAAATGGAACCATTTACTAGTTCAGCTATCTGGCTCCTCCTCTGAAGTAAAAAAAAAATGCTTCAAACTCAGGAATTTCCTATAGCAGCTCCTGAATATTTCTACTGGTCATTTTCTGTACCACTTCACTAGGCTTAAGGTCAGCCTCTCCTTCTGGACTTTGACTTTACAACTGTATCTCTGGACCATTTTCTGCATGGCATCCTTTCTCAATAGATAGCACTCAGTCATGGAAAATTTAAGAGACTGCTACCATGTAAGGAATTTCAGAGTATAAACTATGGTAGTTAGAAAATTATAGTATACAGTATGGTGTTAAGACTTATTCTTGCCTGGATGAATTTTACTGAGCCTGTCTCTCAGTTGATGCACTAGCCACCCTAGCCCTTCCCAGCCTAAGATTTTTTGCTTGACTTCACTAAACTGTAAATTTAATGAGGGAGGAGACTACCCTGTCTGTCTTATCACTGCTATAAATCTGTATGACTGATATGCCTAACACAATGCTTAGTACATAAAAGGTGCTCAATAAATATTTGTTGACTGGTTTAAGCATACTATAGTCTTATCCTAGTTCCCTTATTTGCTTTTACCACCATCCTACATAGAGCCCTCTGGTTCCATTAACTCTGCCTGGTTGTTGATGAAATAAGGTCCTCTGTGACCCCCTGTTTTATCTTGAGTACAGAAACTACACCCCAACTACCTTCTTTTTTCTAGCACCAATATTTTTCTGATCACGCACTCTTGAAATTCTTCAAGTACTCTTTTCTCACCATATTTCTCTTCTAAATAGCCATCCTCTTTCATTTCTGACTCATTCTTTCCTTTATTTATTGTTTCCAGTTTGTCAAGGTTGCCTGGGTTCAAAATATTTCTTCCTTGTAGTTAGTCTCCTGCTTGATCTCCTACAGAGTACAAATTTACATTTATACTTTAATTTGCATAATATGGGATAACTTACATCTACCCCTCCAGAAGGGCTACTCCAAGTCATAAACAGTGGGGAGGAGCTTCTGAGTAGAAGGTCACAAAGAAGAAGGATAATATCATTTTTTAAAGGCAATTTTTAAAATATCACATTGAGGTGAGGGTGTGAAAGTACTTTCCTGAAGTTAAATTTGCAAGTGTCTGCCTATCTCTTTTCCTCTGGATATCACAATGACACATCTGCCATTCGAAATGGATTTTGTTAAGCTTTTGAATTCGGAGTGTTGACATGGAATGCTGTGGCTTTCGGAATTTCTTTGTATTATTCCCTCCTGAGAGGCAGGATGGTGAGATATATTACAGAGGTATTGTCTGTATTCCCAATCATCAATGCAAATTGACAGCAGCACCATAAAGTCAGGTTTATGGGGGGCAAATACCACAGATTGTTAAAGTATGAGTTCCACAGTATTTATGTAGAAGAATAAAGAAATACTTTTAGCTAAAGGTAATGTCTTATTCTTTGCTGTATTTCCACACATAGCTGGGAACACAGTAGACATTCAAGAAATACCTGGCAAAGATAAAATTGTTGCCTTGATGCCAATTTCATTTCTCAGGATGTAGAATAATTCAAGCAAAGAATTGCTACTCTAGTCTTAATTCTGAACAGGAAGGAAGAACTGGTTAGTGAGATAGTAATGATGAGAACCTTAGGAGAAAGTGAGTGTGTCATCTTAGAGTTTGTAATAATACAGGAAGGGAAACATTAATTTTTTGGAATAAGCAGAGCTGAAAAATAGCTAATATGTGAGTAATAAAATCGGGATTTAAAAGGATTAAGAAAGGCTGGGAGAGCAGAAATGGCTCAAGCGGTTGAGCTCCCGCCTCCACTTGAGGGTCCTGAGTTCAGTTCCTGGTGCCTCCTGGAAAAAAAAAAAAAGAAAACAAACAAAACAAATGAAAATACCAACTCAGAGATGGTATTGAACACCAGCTTCCCACATACGAGGTCCCAGGTTCAATCCCCAGCACCCAGTACCTCAAAAAAAAAAAAAAAAAAAAAAAAAAAAAGGGAAGTGGATGTGGCTCAAGTGATTGGGCTCCCATCCACCATATAGGAGGTCCAGGGTTTGATTCCCAGGGCCTCCTGGTAAAAAGCAAGCTGGCCCATGTGGCGAGCTGGCCTGAGCAGAGTGCTGGCCCGCATGGAGAGCTGGCGCAGCAAGAAGACACAACAAAAAGAGACACAGAGGAGAGACAGTATGAGATGCAGCAGACCAGGGAGCTGAGGTGGCGCAAGAGATTGAGCACCTCTCTCCACTCCAGCAGGCCCCAGGACCGGTTCCTGGTGACACCTAAAGAGAAGACAACAGAAGAACACACAGAGAGCAGACAGCGAGCACAAAACAATGGGGCGGGGGGGGTGTGGATAAATAAATCTTTAAAAAAAATAGATTGGGAGAGTAAATTTGTTATTTGCTATGTACATTTCTTTGGCTTATCTAGTAATACCCAATGTTGGGTACCATACATTGAGTCACTGAAAAATATTGCATCTGGAGGAAGGTTTACTTACAGTCTGGAAACCATGTCAGAAGAAGAATGGGCCTCTTTAGCCTGGAGAAAGAGGCTTCAGTAGGGCATGGTAATAGTCTTTTAATATTTGAAAACTGGCATATAAAGGAAAAATTAGAAAGAAGAGGCAAGAATTAGTACCAAGTAGAGGAAGTATAGGAAGGAAGATTTTTACCTTTCTTTAGGACACATGTTCTAACAATTTTATCCAACACTGGAATGGTCTGTCTAGTGAGGTAGTGAGCATCCTCCCTGTCAGTAGAGGTATTCAAACAGAAACTAGATGACCAATTTTCAGCTGACTGTTTTTTGTTTTTTTGTTTTTAAGATTTTATTTATTTATTTATTTATTTACCCCCCCCCCTTGCTGCTTGTGCTCGCTATGTCCATTTGCTGTGCATTCTTCTGTGTCTGCTTGTCTCCCTTTGCTGGGTCATTTCACCACACAGGCCATCAGCTCACCACGCCAGGCCAGCTTACCTTCACCAGGAAGCCTCAGGAATCGAACCCAGGGCCTCCCATATGGTAAACAGGAGCCCAACCACTTGAGCCACATCCACTTCCCTCCACTGACTTTTGAGATGATCCTTTCTTTGAAACAAATGTTAAGCAAGGTGAATTCTAAAGTCCATACCAACTCTGAGAATCTATGATACTGTCTATATGGGCAGGGTTTCTTTTTGTTTATTTATTGCTTTTTTTTTTTTTTTTTTTTTTTGGTAACAACTGCTTTCATCATAATTTTCAAAGGGAAATTCAGTAATTCCTAAAGACATGTCATAGCTACCCTAGCTTATAAAGCTTTTTTATTTTTCAAATATTTATTTTCCCTTCTCTCACACCTTTTTTCTTTCCTTCCCATATGCCCATTTAAGATATATTAATTAGTACTGTTCCCATAGTGATAATCAGGGCTCTACTTGTTTATATGTTCTATAAAATATGATGTTGGGGATTGAATCATATCCCCCACATGTGCCCTGCTATCATAACTAACTGTAACTATACTTGCTATTTTCTTTTGTGTTTCTTTTGAAAGGGAAAAATCTTAATGACCACATTTTTAAGGGGATACATCAATATTTATTTTGTAAATGTGTTCTCCACTATTCATCCTGTGAAATATTCTGTCTTATGGAAGTACTAAGCATTGTTTTGTACTTTAGGATGTTACCTGAAAAGATTAAGATATAGTCTAAGCATCCTAGTATCCCCTATTAAACCATTATGGATTTATCTCTGATGTACAAATATGTATAACTTCTTTTGAACCTCTTTTTTACCCATTTCTATTTCTAGCCTATCACTTCTTAGTATAATGATAGTGAATTCATAAACCTTGGATAAAGAAGTATGCCTTTTCTTTGGTACAAATGTTTGGTATGGTTGCATGTTTCTTCTAAGTAAATAATTCAACAGTATTGAGCCCCTACTGTGTGCTGGGCATTTTCATACCCACTATCTTTGTTCCTTTCTGAAAGTATTTGTGAAGTAGATGGCATTACTCGCAGGATTTAACTCTGGTTTTCAGCAGATTGATCATGATGTGTCTATGTAGGGTGTGTATGTGTGTGTGTTAATCTTGTTCATGATTTACTGTACTTCTTGAGTCTATACGTTTATATCTTTGACCAAGTTTGGAAAATCCTTGATCGACATTTCTTCAAATATTTTTCTACCCCATTTTCTCTCTCTTCTCCTGGGATTTCAGTTACATATATGTTAGACCTTTTAATATCAACTCACAGGTTTCTGATGCTCTGCTTATTTTTTACCAATTGTTTTTCTCTGTTCTTCAGATTGGATCATTTCTTTTGATCTATCATCAAGGTGACTGGCTATTATGTCCTTGAACATAGTTACAATAGCTGCTTCAAAATCCTTTCCTGGTGATTTCAATGTATATATCATATCAGGGTTGGTATTTGTTGACTGTCTTGAGAATGGGTCACATTTTCCTGGGTTTTTTTTTTTTTTTCTATAGGTTGAGTAATTTGAGATTGTATAGTAGATATTATAGAAGATATGTTGTAGATACTCTGGATTCTGTTGTGCTCCTCCAAAGATTTTTTTTTTTTTTAAGTAAGCACTTAACTCAGCTGAACTTAAACTGCAAGCCCCATTTTCCCTACAATGGAAGGCAGCTCAAATCTAAGTTAAGTACTTCTAGATTTAGCCAGACTGCTTGTAGACTGTCCTGCGTGTATATGATTCAGGGTCAGCTAGAGATTCAGAGTTTGTGTGTGGAATTTGGGATCTCCCTGTTGAATGGCTTCTCCTTTCCAGGATTCTCCCTTCACTTTCCAATAGCTATGGTTGCCCTTGAACTCTGTCCTCTGGTTCTTCAAGCCAGTGAGACTGCAGATTTCTATCGGAGTTCTAGTCATGCCATGTGGCAGTAAAAGGCATTTTTAAAAATGGGAAACTCACCCAGTTTCTCTTCTTTCAGATGTCAACTCCCCTCCTATATTTTCCATCTGCCTGTTTTTGTTTATTCTCCAGTGCCTTCAAGTAGTGTTTTTTTTTTGTTTGTTTTTGTTTTTTGTTTGTTTGTTTGTTTTTTTAATCTAGAGTTTAGCTGTTATCTGTAGGAAGGTTGTTCTGATGGAAGCTTACTTGGACATGACCAGAAGTGGAAACATTCTGCAAGTTATCTTCTCACACATTTTAAAAGAGGAGACTGAGGTTCAGAAAGGTAAAGTGACCTTCCCAATGTCACATAGCTAGAAAGTGATAGAACTACCACTGTTCTCACTCCAAATCCAGAGCATCTCAATATGTAACTTTTAAATATCAAGGAATGGCTTCCTTGTCACTTCCGCTCTCTTGACCCTGATTGTCTCATCAGCAAATGAATGTGCTGGGCAAGATAGTCTTCAGTATCCTATTTAGTTCATTCCTTGGTCTCAGTAGCGAGGCATAGTACCTATAGTAGTTTGACATTGTTTATTAATTCCAAAAATAGATACTGGATTTTGTTTATAAGCTGGTCTGTTCTTCTGGGCATATTAAATTTTATTAACTTCAGAGGTTTCACTTTTACTTGATTAAATTATGATTAGGACTTTGATTGGGCCAGGTCAATAGGATGTTGAGTCCCCACCACCTTGGTGGGCGGGGACTCACAGAGAAAACGTCACAACAGAGGAGAGAGTTGGAGTTTTGATGCTAGCCCTGGGAAGTAAACACACAGAGAAGCAGATATGAAGCAAATACGTGAGGAAACAGAGAAGGCTCCATTGGACATGGCAGAGGCCTGGGGAAGAGAGATGAGCCGTTTGCCTGATAGTTTACAGCTGGCGTTGTGGAGAGAGCAGAGCAGCTGAGCCTGGAGAGAAAAGAGCCCCAGGGAGAGAGACAAGCATCATGATAACTTACACTTGAGAAAGGAAGGAACTGGGACCACAGAGCCTTAGGAGGAAGAAGAGGGCTGGACCCTCACAGACTGGCAGCCATCTTGCTCCAACACATGGCAACAGACTTTGGTGAGGGAAGTAACATATACTTTATGGCCTTGTGACTGTAAACTTCTACCTCAAATAAATACCCTATATAAAAGCCAACAGAGTTCTGGTACTTTGCATCACCACCCCTTTGACTGACTAATACAGTACCCTGACTTTGAAGTCAGATTCACCTGAGTTTGATACCCTTACTGAGCCCCAAATCCCACATCTACAAAATGGAAATTATAAATACTTCAAGGTGCTGGTGTGATAAATATATGAGATCAGTTATGCAAGGCTGGGATGAAAAAGATGCCATAGAATAAACATGCACCATTTTCCTTTTATGCTTATTTCAGACAATGGTAAGTAATTTATGTCGTTATTTTCATAATAAAACATATTTCTTATGAAGTAGAATGCAAAGTTTATGTGAGTTTTTAAGATATAGGAATTTTCTCCTTTGGTATTTACTCCTGGACATTAGCATTAGTCACTTCTAATGGGAACTTTCATAGAAAAATTTGAGAAGCACTGTGTAAAAATACATAGTATGCTGCCTGGTGCATAATAGGAACTCAATAAATGATATAATCAGGATCAGCACAGATTTGGGGAGTGTTCATTATTTACACTTTTCCATCGAGAGCAGTCCCTTTGTTTACTATCCTTAAAATTTCCCCCTGGTCCCACAACTTCTTTATTGACTCGTTTTCTTTTTTAACCAATTTTTGGTATGTTACTTAAAAGAAAACATTTTAAAAACCCAAATAAAATTACATCCGTTGGTTTCCCATTGGCCACACATCCTTATTTACCTCCTCAAAGAATTCTTATAAATGAATCAAGACATTTCTACTTAACAGAAAATGTGTTGCCTTTCCACAGTGGGTTATTTTTGCCATATATATATTTAATATCATATAGATTGAGGTGTTTGAACTCATCATATCTAAGAGAATATTTTAGAACCACAGTAAGTTTATAAGGCCCGACTTCTAGTATTTGTGCTAATATGAAAGGAACATCATAGATAAACATGATCCACAGATAATCCTCAAACTTTCCTTTAACTATTGTTTGGACACATTTCATCATCAGGATCTACATGCCAGAAAAGGAAAATTGACTAATTTCACTTTTCATCTTCTCCATCAAGTCATTCCAGATACATCTATCCCATGCTAATCACCCATTTATTCTGAATTCCCCTGCCACTTAGGTTGTCAATTTTTTAACAATAGCATTTTAAAATTTTATTTTATTTATTTCTCCCCCTGCCCCCTCATTGTTTGTGCTTACTGTCTGCTGTCTGCTTTCTCTGTCCATTTACTATGTGCTCTCTGTGTCTGCTTGTCTTCTCTTTAGGAGGCACCGGGAACCGAACCTGGGACCTCCCATGTGGGAGAGAGGTGCTCAATCACTTGAGCCACCTCCACTCCCTGCTTTGTTGTGTCTCTCATTGTGTTTCCTCTTTGTGTCTCCTTGTTGCATCAGGTTGCCACACCAGCCTGTCTCGCCAGCTCACTGTCTTGCTCGTCCTCTCTAGGAGGCACTGGGAACTCAACTTGGGACCTCCCATGTAGTAGGCAGCCCCCAACAATAGCATTTTAATATAATATGTTTTTAGTCAGACTCATATTTTCATATGCCTTCTGTTTTATTATCCCCAAAAGATCACAAATTCCTCTGTAAACATGACATGTGTTTTGAGGTTCTATTTTTACATATATCTTATTTTGTAGTATTTGGTAATTTACGAACTTCTGCATAATGTAGATGCTAAATATCTGTTTGTTAACTAACTGTATGCCTTCTTATGAGTGTAACAACATTGAAAAGGGCAAAAAAATATCAGCAGGAAGGAAATCGAAGGGAGTTAATGATGGTAAGTAGTTGTGGGGATGAATTATTCCCCCAACTAAATTATTTCCAAATATCAAGAATGGACTAATCCATCGTTTCTGCTAAGGAAGCTGAATTCCTGTAGAAAATAAAAGGCAATTTGAACTCAAGAAAGAAATTCTGAAATAATCTATCTTGTTCTGAAATGGCAGTTCTCTAATAAACTATTACCTTTTTCATACAAAGAGAACTTTCACTCCTTTAGCAGTTAAGTGATATTAATTTCCTTTCAGTTTTGTCAAAGCTACTTCTAAGTTTCTTGTTAGTTTCTCCAAGTGAAGGCAGTCAGCTCTGGTGGTATCTGTACACATAGACTGGGTCAAAAAAATATCTGAAATAATTAAGCATAAGATTCTCTTTTAAGTAACTAGTTGGGTTCAATTAAAATAGATTTATTTTTGACAGATACTTGAGGTATTTGTATCTGGTTAACAACAAGAACTAGAACAGATTTTGTAGACTAGCAGGAGTTGATACTTAAGAAATGGCCATTGATGGCGAAAACCCGTTGCTGAAGGATAAATGAGCCATTTGAAGTACTACCAAATGGAGCAGAAAAGCCACTGTTTATTACATTGTTTGTCCCCATTACAAAAGACCATTGGGTGAATTTACAAACACGTAGACACCAATATAAGTAGAATCATACCCGGGATATTCGCTTTCTCCAAACTCATTAACTGAGAAGATATAGATTAATTGGAGGGAGTTCAGAGAAGAGTAACAAAAATTATTCAGGGGCCAGAGGGATTGATTTATGAGCAAAAATGAAAAGAATTTCGTCTATATAGTTTAGCTAAGTGATAACTAAGGGGGAAAGGGGTGGGGAAACAACTATCTGAAGGGTGTAAACACTGAAGAGAGAATAATTTACTATGCAACGTGAGGATATAACCAAGGCTAATAAGCTATAATTACCCAAAGGAATAACAGAATAAATATTTCAGGGCAGCTCAGAACCATGAGACTGCCAACTTGTTTCTCAAGGAGACAGTGGCAGACACTTATAACCCTAGTCTCATCCAGATTAACAAGTATGTGTTATGACATAATCATATGATGCCATTGAGCTCCCTCCCTGCCCCCTCTCCATCGGGCCTGTCTTTTTACATTGTTATGGTATATTTCAAGTCCAGCCTAGTACACAGGTCTATATAATATTGTCTTTATTAGTTCTAGTGAGTCTTTTAATGTTTAATTCCAATAGTGGCCATGCAAGAGCCCTTCTTTTTCGAGATCAAGATCAAACCTGGAGGTGAGAAAATCTTAGATTCTGCTTTGAATTGTGAAGGAGTCACAGTGTTTGTGTTTGGAATCTCCATTAATAAACTTTCAAATTGTATTTCATGTCTGGAAACATTCAATTTTAGCATTATCTGAAGAAAGAAAAGGAATGCCAAAAGGAAAGCCCAAAATATAGACTTCATGATTTGTGTAAACTTTGGAATGTGGTTCTTCAGAAAACAAATTAGTCTGTGGGTAACTGCTGGCTAAGTTATTTAGCTAATTCCTATTGTGCTGTCATGGCATTTCAGTGCATTGCTATTTAACCTTGCTGATAAGATTTTCATGTCACTGCTGTGAAAGCAGCTTCTTTAGTCTGCATACTTTTCTTTCTTTTCCTTTGTGTTGTTGTGATCCTCATAGGGTGATTCCATTCTGGAAAACATTTTTCATTCACTGTGGATTTGAGAAGTTCTTCTGGTTTTATGTTAGATTATATACTTCCTTGTCTACTTTTTTTTCTAGGTAAGTAGTGTCTTGATGCAATATTTTAAATAAACATTTTATTTTAGAATAGTTTTCACTTGCAGAAAAGTTGTAAAGATAGTACAGAGGTCCTAAATACCCCACCCTCACTTTCTCCTGTTATTAACATTTTAATTTAGTATGGTACATTTGTCATGTCTAATGATCCAATATTGATGCATTATTATTACTAAAGTCCATACTTTATTTAGATTTCTTTAGTTTTTACATAATATCTTTTCTTTGTTTCGAGGTCCCATCTAGGATTTAACATTACATTTAGTCATATATGACATTACATTTAGTCATCATGCCTCCTTAGGCACCTCTTGGCTGTGATAGTTTCTCATACTTTCCTTGTTTATTGTGACCTTGACAGTTTTGAGGAGTACTGGTCAGATATTTTCTAGAATGTCCCCCAATTTGGATTTGTCTGATGTTTTCCTCATGATTAGATTAGGGTTATGAGTTTTTAGGAGGGAGATCTCAGATATAAAATGCCATTCTCAACACAAAGTCAAAGATGCATGCTATATCACTGTTGATGTTAAACTAGATCATATTTGTCATATTTGTCCACTGTAAAGTTACTATTTTTTTCCTTCTTCTTATACTCTACTCTTTGCAAGGATGTCACTATGCACAGCCCACACTTTAGGAGTAGGGCTACGCTCTACTTCCTTTAGGGCAAAATATCTACACAAATTATTTGGAATTCTTCTTCACAGGAGACTTGTCTATTCTAACCAATTTATGTATGTATGTATGTATGTATTTAATCATCTATAACAGTGAGGACTAATGGATATTTATTTTATACTTTGAGTTGTAATCCAATACTCAATTTGTTGCTCAAATTGTTTGAACTTTGGCCATTGGGAGTTCTTTCCATTGGCTCTTGTGTCATTTTGACATACCCCAATCATTGTAGTTTCTTTTTTGGCACTTCCTTACTTTCTGGTACTACAAGATGCTCCAGATCCATCTTGTATATTTCTTGCCCCAGCCGTAGAATCAGCCATTTCTCTAAGGATTCATGGTTCTTTTCATTGGACAATGGTATTAGAAACCAAGATCTGAGCACTAAATGTGCTCATTGCTACTGAGGTATTACTACTCCTGAGGTGTCATTGCTCTAGGCCCTCTCAGCTGACAGAGCAAGGAAATCTCTGTGCTTATGCTAACATATATAACACATATCTATAAATATTTTTATATGTAACCCATCAGTATCTATATTGAAGTACATGTGAAATTATGCTATCTCCAACTCTAACCCATTACCAAATGGATCATTCTAGTCTTCTCCCCTACTTGTCTGTAACCTCCTACTTTCACCCACCAACCATTTACTTAATCTTTCAATTCCAATATACATGCATAGTGGTTTCAGAATTATTAACCTGCATCACCAAAGGAATCAACTAGAGTACAGTTCTTATGTACAGTTTCTTTTGTCTTTAGTCTTACAAACTCCACTTTTTCCACCTTTTCCCCCAGCCCACTTCAGTGAGGTTGTTACGTATGTAATATAATTAGATTCTTTTTGTCACATTCTGCATTCCATCTTGAGATTCATTAAATTCCTAAACGATTTTTAAATGTTGCATATATTGAGGTTCACTCATTGTGCTGTAAGGATCTATGGGTTTTGACATATGCATAGTATCATATATCCACCATTACAGTATCATACAAAATAGTTTCACCCCCCTAAAAAGTTCCTTGTGCTTTACCTAGTCAACCCTCCTTCTCCCCTCTCCCCCTCCCCCTGACAACTACTGGTCACTTGTTTATAATATCTGTATAGTTTTTCCTTTTCCAGAATTTCATTTAAATAGAATCACACAATATGAAGACTTTTCAGACTGGCTTCTTTCACTTAGCAATATGCATTTTTAGATTCATCCCTGTCTTTGCATGGCTTGATAGCTCATTCCTTTTTATCACTGAATAGTGTGGATGTACCACAGTGGTTTTTGTTTGTTTGTTTTTTGTTTTGTTTTGTTATTTTTACTCTTTGTTTTATTTTTTAATATATTTTTTATTTATTTTTAAAAGATACTTAGATTACATAAAATGTTACATAAAAAAATATAAGAGATTCCCATTTGCCCTATTCCCCAGACCTCCCACTTTTCCCCACATTAACAACTTCTTTCATTAGTGTGGTACATTCATTGCAATTGATGAACACATTTGGAGCATTGCCACTAAGCATGGATTATAGTTTACATTGTAGTTTACACTCTCTCCCACTCAATTCTGTAGGTTATGGCAGGATATATAATGGCCTGTATCTGTCATTGCAATGTCATTCAGGTCAATTCCAAGTCCTGAAAATGCCCCCATATTACACCTCTTTTTCCCTCTTCCTGACTTCAGCACCTCCAGTGGCTACTGTCTCCACATCAATAATATTTCTTCCATTGCTAGAATCACAATAAGTCTATGGTAGAATACCAGTAAGTCTACTCTAGTCCATATTTTATTTCCCAATCCTGAGGATTCTGGGATGGTGTTGCCCACTCCACCTCTAATTGAGAGGGGACTTCGATCCCATATGGCTGATGGATGGAACTCTATTGCTTGCAGTTGTAGACTCACTCGGTTCCTTGGTGTGGTGGTTTTCCATCCTCACCTCCTTGTTAGTTGTCCTTGGTGAGTCCAATGAACTGGAGAGTAGGTGTTGCAACTCCGCTGAGGCTCAGGGCCCAGCTGGCTCATGGACAGCCAGAGATTCAAGTCTCTTGGACATACACCTACCCGCAATGATTGTTTGTTTTGTTTGTTTTTTTTTAAATATATTCCCCTATTGATGGACATATTGGTTGCTTCTAGTTTTTGACAATTATGACAATTATGAATGAATTTGCTATAAACATTCACATGCTTGTTTTTGTGTAGAAATAAATTTCACATCAGTTTGGTAATGAGTGTTGGGTTGTATGATACGACCATGTTTAGCTTTGTAAGAAACTGCCAAACTGTCTTTCACAGTGGTTATACCATTTTGCCTTCCCATCTGCAATGGACGTTGCACATCTTTGCTAACAATGGTACCGTCAATTTTTTGTGTATTTTAGCCATTCTAATATGTGCAGCAACATTTCATGGTTGTTTTAATTTGCATTTCACTAATGACAACCTTGCCCGCTTTTTTTATTTTTAAAGAACTTTAGATTACATAAGTGTTACATAAAAAATATAGGGGATACCCATATGCCCCACCCCCACCCCCTCCCACACTTCCCTAAATTAACAGCATCTTTCATTAGTGTGGTACATTTGTTACAATTGATGAACACATTGAAGCATTGTTACCAACTGTGGACTATAGTTTACATTATAGTTTACACTCTGCCCCGAACAATTTTATAGAATCTATGAATGTTTTAAATAATAGTTTTTATTTTGTTGACTGTTTCTGTCTTTATTGGAATTGAGGGTACAAATGCTTATCAAATGTTAAGCTTTATTTATTTTGGAAAAATGTGTTTAAAATTCAGGCTGCTACCCTTTTATAAATGTGCAGATTTTTGTGCTTCCATATTAATTACTACAATATAGGCAAAGGAAGCATCTCCTGAAGTTAGTGCTAAGTCACTGGTGGCAGAGAATCAATCCTATGTGATTCTTTTGGACAAAGTGGAGGGAGTTTTATTGGTAAGCAAGATGCCTATAATTGTTTTTCTGAATGTATCTAGGGCTTCACTTTATTTTCCCCTCCCTTACCACCATCAACACACGCGCGCGTGCACACACACACGCACACACCACTTTCTATCCCCATCACCTGAACATGGAAATAGCAGTGAAAAAAAACAAAAAAGTATACGGAATATATATATAGCATGATTTTTTTCTTCACTTTAAGACCAGGTAATCAGAGTGGTTTTAATTCATTTTCACATCAAAATGTGACTAGCAGATAAGTAAGTTCTTCCTAAAGTATTGGTTGCATCTGATTTTTATTACTCTATAACAAAAACTTAGGGAAGGTTTTCCCTCTCTGTGCTGCCATGTTGCCCCTGTATCTCCTAAAGTGAAAACTTGTCTTCTAATCTGGTTGCATTTTACCCATTATATTGCCATTCCTTCAATGTCACAATAGGTAAAAATAGTTAATTGGTTAAACCAGTTTTATTTTAAATGTTAATAGAGAAAAGAGCAAGTAACATTGATTGAACATCTATAATACACCAGACACTTTTATACGTGTTCTCATTTAATTCTCACAACAGTCCAATGAGGTGGTTATTTCCATTTTATAGGGGAGAAAATTTAGAGGTAAGTGGTATGCTTTAATACTTTTGCACATGCTATTTCCTCTGCCTAGAGATGCCTCCTCATTTCCCTCTCTATCTAGCAAACTCCTACCAAACATTCTGGAGCCACTTCAGATGTCATCTCCCTAGATGGTGGGCTCAACACTGCCAATGTACATTTTGAAAAGGCTCCTCAAGTAATTCTGGTACATTCCTCTGGTTAAGAGCCACCATGCTGAACTGCAACTGTGTAGAGAGCAAGGACCATATCTTAGTGATATGTGTGTTCTTACTTTATTCCATAGTAACTTTAACATTCCACAGTGGTCTATCAATCAGTATTTATTGAATGAATGAATTGGGGGATTATGGAAATGCAGGTATTTTGTGTGCTGCTATGGGGTGGGCAGATTTAGGACCACTTGAGTAGACTTATTCAGATAAATGCTGAATCTCTGGGAGGCAGTAGAAAAGAAAAATGGTAATAACTATGGGTGGAATCCATATAGACAATGAGGCAATGATTCTTAGAATGAAAATGATGGCTATCATAGTTTTTTTTCTTTTTGTAAACAACCAACCAACCAAAAAAAAAAATATATATATATATATGGCTTTTTAAAAATATATATATTTTTTTAATTTTTTAAAAGATACTTAGATTACATAAATGTTACACAAAAAAATATTGGGATTCCCATATGCCCCACTCCCCACACCTCCCACACCCTCCCACATAAACAACATCCTTCATTAGTGTGGCACATTCATTGCAATTGATAAACAGATCCTGGGGCATTGCCATTGAGCATGGGCTGTAGTTCACATAATAGTTTACACTCTACAGAGAAGGCTGAGGTCCCTGCCTTCTCTTCCAGGATCTACTATCTCCTGGATCTCCTGGAGCTCAGTTGTAGGCAACCAGCCAGGCACGAGGCTTGTCTCTTACAGGGCCTTCTCTTTCAGTCTCAGCTGCTCGGCTTTCTTCCCTAGTTCAGCTGTGAGCTATCAGGCATATGGCTCGTCTCTTCAGCCTTGAGCTACTTCGTGGCCCCAGCCTCTTGGGGACTTCATGCTTAAGCTTCGGCTGCTAGCAGTCCTCAAGTCCTCCTTTCACATTGCAAGGACAAAAATGGCAGAGGTCCCTTTTCTTGTCTGTGTCTCTCTCCATCTCCCTCCATCTCCCTTTCTCTCCCTCTCTCTCCCTCTCCCTCCCTCTCCCTCTCTATCAGCTCTAGTCAGAGGGCAAGAACATAATCTTTTTCTTTTGGGGATTCATAAAAGAACTTCAAACTACCACACAAGCTTTGGTACATCCACACAATGGAATACTACTGATCAATAAAAAGAAATGAACTACTAATACATGTTACAACATGGATGAATCTCAAAATAATTATGCTGAGTAAAAGAAGCCAGACAAAGAGTACATATTATATGATTACATTTTTATAAAGTTCTAGAAAATAAAAACTTATAGATCAATGTTTGCCTAGGAATGCAGAGGACATGGGAGATGGGGCTGAGTGGGTAAGGATTACAAAACAGCCTGAGGAAACTTTTGAGGGTGATAGATATCTTTATTATTTTGATAGTGATGATGATTTCACAGGTGTACATATGTCAAAACTTACAAAGTTTCACACTTAAATATATGTAGTTTATTGTATGTCTATAAAGCCATAAAAAGTATTCTCCATGGCTGAGAATAAAACTGGTTGTAACTTAATCCATAGTATATGTTAAGTTTCAGTGGTTATTAGAGAAAGAACATTGGCTTTGGGGGCAAGAGTTTGGGGGAAGAGGCGGGTGAATAATAGAGATAGGAGCTATGCTTAGATGGCCCCTTGCTAGCATTCTTTTTCAGGTGAGGGTTCTCAGAAACTAGTTTGAGTTTAATAATGGCAAAAGAAGTTTACTGTTTTGACGTTCCAGGTTAATTTTGAAATAGCCATGTAACAGTTGGCCATTTTGATGTAATTATGAATTCCAAAAATATAATTAAATCATGCTGGTAAACTGATCTGTTAATCTGGGCATGGTTAGGTTAGGATTAGGGTGTTGAGCCCCACCCCTTGGTGGGTGGGGAATCGAATATAAAAGGCAAGGCAAAGAACAGAGTTGAAGCAGTCTTTTGAGAAGCAGTTTTGATGTTGGAAAGAAGGGCCCAGGGGAAGAGAAGCAAGCCATTCGCCTAATCGTCTACAGCTAACCTTGTGGAGGAAACAGGAGTTAAGCCCGGAGAGAAACGCAGCCCCGGGAAGAGAGGAACCCTAGAAGCCTGAACCCTGACAAACGCCAGCAGCTGTCTTGCTCTAACACGTGGCAATAGATTGTGGTGAGAGAAAAAACAACGCTTTATGGCCTGGTATCTGTGGACTTCTACCCCAAATAAATACCCTTTATAAAAACCAACCCATTTTTGGTATTTCACATTAGCACCCCTTTGGCTGACTAATACAAGCCATATGATTATTTTTATCTTATTGAAGTAATAAATACACATGGTTTTAAAAATATGATATATATATATGAAGGCTTATAAAGTAAGCCTTCACTTCACTACCCCACCTCTCCCTACCCCTAGTCCTATTACTTCAATATTATTGCCTTTAACTCTGTTCATTGTTTCTGTTTAGTTCTTCTGATGATTGCTTCAGTTTCTCCTGCTATTTCTTGATTTATCCATTTTAGACTATTATTAACTTTTCTGCTATGAGAAATAAGGCTTTATCTCACTTATACCACCTCTCTTCCCAATGCAGTTATCGTTCTTTTTAGTTCCTCTGTTTGTTTGAGGAATATACTTAGACCTTTATTTCCTGTGCCATGAACTATAGATAAGATCTCTTAACTCTGCCTACGAATTATTTTCATTCATACTGTTACTTTTCACATAGCCAAGAGATATAACATTTATGTTTTGCTCCATATCTATAATTAAGTATCCTATTCTTTTGTATTTTGGTTGTCCCTGAAAATTGAAAATCAGTATACAGTATACAGTGTTTACATTATTGTGACTATTTAAAACTATTCTCTCTTCTGCAAAGTGTTGTGATAGCATTATAATTCTTGATTTGTACAACTCCTTTTTCTTGGATTTTCTAATTGCCTTTATTTTTCCTTGCTTTGCGATTTTCATAAATTTCTTTAATTTTCTAAGGATGGATATAATCTTGAGTTCTTTTTCCATATTTTGCCTGGATGCCCCTTTCCTTGAGCCCTCCAACCTCCTGCTTGAATTTGGACTGAATGCTCCTTAAGCCAGCCATGCAGCTGTTATCCTTTGACTTACTTTTGTTTCAGTCCACTGTTTCCAGAGTCCATTGTGTACCTCATTCTTTACTCCCTCATTTTGCTAGAATACATAACTTCCTAGAAAGGGGGTATAGGAAATGAAGTTTGAGTATTTGCAGCCTGAAAAATGTCTGTCTTTTGTTATGAAACTCAATTAATAGTTGGCCAGGAACAAAATTATAGGTTCAAAATCATTTCCCCTCAAAACTTTGAAGGCATTTCTACATTGTTCTATAACAGCCAGTGATGCTGATGAGATGGCCAGTTCATTCCAATTCTTGTTTCTTTAACTGTTAGTGTGTTTTCCTCTCTGGAAGTTTTTAAGATCTTCTCTTTATCTTTGATCTGAAATTTCATAATGTGTCTAGGGATTGATCAAAATGTCTAACTACCCCAAATATGAGGGCTGTCAGTCAGCAAGCCTCACCCATTTAAATCAGCAAGTCTCACCCATTTATGCCGGGTGACATCTAAATTCCAGAATGTAGACATTTTTACTCTGGGGCACGAATGCCTACTCTAGCTACCTGATTTCTTCTCAGACCACTTGTTCAATCTCCTTAGAGAAGAGCCCTCTGATTTTCTTTTATTTGCTTGGGAATAAATGCCCGAGTACTAGGGATTCTACACTTGGGAGTGGGAGATGATTATTCATTATTCAGGCTTTCAATGAATTTCTCACATTTCATTCTCACCTTCTGCCATACTTGGCATTTACAAGTTCCAAACTTCTCTGGAATCTTATGAAGACCAGCATCCTCTCAGGCTATAAGGCCCCTCTGTCAATTTCTCTGCCCTTCTTCATCAATCCGCATCCTATCCATGTTCTATCTTTCAGAAACTTATTGAACTATCTTTTCTGCTATCCCCTCTATTATTCTCTTCATTCTATCTTCATTTTAATAGGGTCTTGGGAGGGAAATGAGCTAAAACATTTTGGTTCATCAGCCATCTTGATCTGGACATCTATATGCTTGTTAAAGTGGTGAGATTTTTGAGAATTTTTTTGGAAAATATTTGTAACTAGGAGCAATTACCTATGGACTTGACTGTTTTAGCCTGCTAGGCTGCCACAAGCGATATGCCAGAAATGGGTTGGCTTTTTACAAAGGGAATTTATTAGCTTACAAGCTTACAGTCCTGAGGCCATGAAAATGTCCAAATCAAGGCATGATCAAGATGATGCCATCTTCCTGAAGACCAGCTGCTGGTGATCCTGGTCGCATGGCAAGGAACATGGCAGCATCTGCTGTTCTCTCTCTTCTCTTCCAGGTTTCTTTGCTTCAGCTTCTTGCTATCATAGTTTTCTCTCTCTTCATGCATCCCATTTATAAAGGTCACCAGTAAGAGGATTAAGACCTACTCTGGGCCACACCTTAACTGAAGTAACCTAATGAAAAGCTCCCACCTATAATAGGTCCACACCCACAGGAATGGATTAACTTTAAGAACATACTTTTCTGGGGTCCATAAAGCCTCAAACCGTAACATGTATAAACCTACATTGTTGTTTGTCCATTAGTAGAAATTAGAGGATTCATTAAGGGTTAAATCTCTTGTCAAAGAGATTAGTGAATAGCAATGAAATATAATTCTCCATTGCTCCATGGAAAGATGGCTTTAGTCCCTAAGTCTAGCAATTAAACAACGAATATGTGTAAAATTGACTCTAATGAACACAGATATTTTCTATACTTCATTTCATTTGTTTATATTTTATCCTAATTTCTTTTTGAGTGGGCAGCTCTTTTGAGATGCTGTGGAAAAGATTGATACACTACTCAGTATGAGGCTTTCTTCATTCACTGTCATGATCATAAGCAGGAGTCAGAAATTTTCCTCTGAGAAAATAACATTTCCATAGAAACACAGTGTATTAGTCAGCCAAAGGGGTGCTGATGCAGAATACCAGAAATCTGTTGGCTTTTATAAAGGGGATTTATTTGGGGTAGAAGCTTACAGTTACCAGGCCATAAAGCATGAGTTACTTTACCCAAATCTGTTGCCACATGTTAGAGCAAGATGGCTGCCAATGGCTGCCAAGAGTTCAGGCTTCCTGGGTTCCTCTCTTCCCGGGTCTGTCTGTCTGGGGCTCATTCTTTACGGGTTCAGCTGCTCTGCTCCTCTGTGTGCTTACTTCCTGGGCTCCAGCTTAAAACTCCCAACTCTTGTCCTTTGCCATGTCTTTTCTCTATGAATCCCTGCCCACCAAGGGGGTGGGGATGCAACGTCTACTGATGTGGCCCAATCAAAGCCTTAATCATTATTTAAAAAGTGAAACCTCTGAATCCAATATAATCTAATATGCCCAGAGGACAGACCAGTTTACAAATATTATCCAATATCTATTTTTGGAATTCATAAACAATATCAAACTGCCACACACAGTAATGCTGGATTCTAATCAACAGCCATATTGAAAACATTTTCTCTCAGTTTTACAGCTACTGAAGCAGTTTTGGTCTACCTGATGTTACAAAACCAGTTTTTTTGTATTTATGTCAAGGGAAGCCCTGGTCACACTTGGACACATGAGGCACTAAAATGCCAAATTAACTGAGGTCAGCATTGCAACTTTGGATCTGTCTAATCTCACAATGAAATGGTCTTCCTCGCCTAGCACTTTTCTTACCAGTCCTTTTCTGCCCTTTGTGATTCTAGTTTTACAGTGTTTAAACTTCTGAAATTATGTCCTAGGCTCTTTACTGTTTTCCTCAATCCTCAGGTTTGGGTTTCAGACATTTATTAATGTCTGAATCTCTGCTAATTATATCACTACTGATTAACCTGTCTGCCCTTTGACTAACTTGATACCTGTATCTTAGATTCTCCTTTGAATTCCATCTCCTGTACTGACATCCTATCCCGGCTGACCTGTCCCCTTGAATTTATCTCCCGATAATCTTCTAATCTCCTCTGAGATTCACTTTCTATACTCACATTCCTTTGAGCCATTTCCAGTACTGGATTAATGTTCTGCTGGCCACGTACCTATGTTCAGATCCTTGTGATCACCCAACCCCATGGATCTGTCTGGATCATTGTTTCTGGCATTTTTCCCCCATAGTTGAACTCTTGTCTACAACGTATTTCAACATCAACTTAAAGAGAATATGACTTATCTTTCCCTAAAATCCTTCCCACTGCTAAATTTTTCTTCAGTGTTTGGGATATTATTGCCCTTTCGGAGTCAAGAGCCATCTATTTCTTAATTTGCTTCTTACCTGTAGCCTATTCCCCAAGCCCCACCTCCACCTCAAGACTTATTCTTAATGTTGCAACCCTTTTTTAACTAGCTACCTCATTTTATTCTTCCTCCATACTTGATCTTGAATGTTATGGTCAAATATGGCTTTGAGGTAGTTTATATGGTTTAGGTCTCCATTAAGAACCAGGATGAATTTTGTAGAATGCTAATGATTGTAAAATTTTGGACAAGTTAAAAAAAAATCCTGTTTAAACTATATGGATTGCACAGGTAATCTCATTTTCGTCATAATGCTACTTTTTTATTTATTTTTTTAAGATTTTATTTATTTATTCATTTATCCCCCCCTTGCTGCTTGTGCTCACTGGGTCAGCTAACCACGCCGTGCGGGCGGGCTTGCCTTCACCAGGAGGCCCCGGGAACCGGGCCCGGGGCCTCCCATATGGTAAACGGGAGCCCTACTGATTGAGCCACAGCCGCTTCCCCATCATAATGCTACTTTAACGTGCATTAGTAAAGCTTTGTCAAAGTAAACTGCAACATTGTTATAAAAATTTCAAGAGTTATTTAAGAATTCAAAATTAAGAGGATGTATTTAAGGTAATGTTTTCTGAATTCAGAGCAAAGGCCTGGCTGGGGTTGATTTTTATCCCAGCTTTGCTGTAGGTTCTCTAGGTCTATGCTATTTCATAAGCTGATTCTCCTCACAACTGATACCCTTTAGTGATTTCCAGGTATTACAAGTGGAAATGGAAGTTTTTCCCCTTATGTGCCAAAGTGCCTTTTACTTTAGAAGGATGGGGAATTACAAATTAAATAAACAGATGCTCCCATAGGAAGGTAATGTCATCTACTATATATATTGTTACCCTTCTTCTTATTCAAAGATGTCATTACTGATTTCATCCACCCTCATGGGGAGCAAAGACTAAACGTTCAACCAACAATCCTTACTACGTGACATGCATACAGATGCTTTTTGATTTGTAACTGCAGCTGCTATTTGTAGAGCCTGTCACTGTCTGTATTTCTATGTTAGGCTTGTGGTCAACTGAAAGCCTTCGCTCAAAAAGAGTTTCCAAATTCCAGATTGCTACATTCCAAGCCAGTCTCTGTTGCTGTTTTCCCCAAGCAGCCCACAGCTATGTTGTTATTTGAAGCTATGCTTCAGTGCATCCTTTAGAGTATTTCTTATGCCACCTTGGTTTGTGGTTATGCCATAAAACTCACCATACCAAAGATGTTTGGCTATCCTTCTGTCATTGTATTTCTTCTCTGCACACATCTGCAGTGACCGCTGCTTTAATGCTGATAGACCCACTGGACTTCCCAAACCTCAGTAATGGTGGTCCTCTTGCCATTTCACATTAAACATGACTCTGACTCTGACAATAAAACAGTTCAACGAGGTAGATGTGACAGCTGTGGTAGGTGTGAATTTCAGTAATAACAAAACTGGACACAACTTGTACTGTCTATTGATGAGAATCAACATCTCTTCAGGAAGCTTTTATTTTTTCCAGCTCTGTTCTGGATGTTTGGAATAGAGATGAATCTAGGACACAGCAAATCAGAGCAGGAGTTCATTTTACCCTTTTGGGTTTGGAAGTTGTGTGTTTATAATAATTCCCCTTTACCTTTGATGTTCATTTTAAACAGATTTCACCTTGTCTGGAGGACAAGTCCACACAGGTTATGAACCCACAAATATTGCTACCCTTAAGGATATTACTGCCTATTGGAGGAGGAACATTTCATTTAAATATATATATAAAGGATTATTTGATAAATGTTGATATACATGCAACCAGAAATGGGAGGTGAGGAAAGCCAGAGATGGAGCCAGCCAATCTGGATTACAATTTCACACTGATGCCACACTATGGTAATCTCCCTGAAGAAAGATACTGTTCTTTTTCTTTTTCTTTCTATTTTCCAATCACTTATATTGTTGGGCAGTGATTCTTAAATCAAACTGTCTAAAAAGCTGGATTTAGTGACTGCTTTTAGCTCTATGTGATGAAAAATGTTGATTGTGTTTAGCTTCAGGTTTTACTATGTAATTTCAATCATCTTCAGATTTATCTACAACAGGGGATGGATGGTAGTCCCTGGCACTCAAACCAGAGATGTTCCCAGTGCCAGTTTCCTTTGGCATTTATGCTGATTGCTGCCACTAACCCCCACCCTGCTGGTAGTAGCTCCCATGGGAGGCTGTGATCAATGTCGAGTGTTCTTGTTTGCTTACTCTCTGGACTTGGCACACTCCATTCAGCCACTAGCACATACTGTGCTTCCTTTCTTGTCACACGACTTTTAAAACCTTACTACCTCCTGTTATGTACTGCTATCATTGCACTGCAAATCAACTCAGGATTATTTGCATGTTGTTTGTCTGTGTATGTTAAAGATAGTGTCTACTTCAGTGCTCGCCATATGATAAGTACTCAGTGTTTGTTCAGCAGAAAACAGTGTCCTGAATGACCATCTCCTTTTGTTGATAATCAGAGCATGTTGAGTTAAGGGTTCTTGTAGGACTGGAAGTGTGTCAGCTCCAGCTTCTCTATTCATTTTATGTCCATGACATATGCATCAATCTAGTTTTGGAAACCCTACCTCACTCATTGGTACTAGGATGCTCACATGTTGCTATGGTGGTATATCACTTTGCGGTTTTATTGAATATCTCAGGCCATAAAGGCTTTTATTTTACTTGAAAAATCAGCTGGTCACTGTTGGGTGGTGGTGGTAATGATGGCAGTTGTTGCAATAAGAAAAATAGATTATTTATTAAGAGCATTCAAATAGAAATATTTTTAAAATAGATAATTTGCCAATTTTAGAATGCGAAGTACGTGCCTGCCTCCTCCAGAGAGATATGAAGTACCAAAGTCTACAAGCAGATTATCTCCATAAACAGATTACAGAAGGAAAGATGAGCCACTGTCTGCGTGTGAGCCCTATTTTTACCAGGGGAAAAAGAGAATTTAGTCATTTTGATCTATGATAATGAACCAGTTGAAAGATGAACAATGCAGACACTTCTCAAAATGTAGTTTAAGGACTACCTACTTCAGAATCTCCTAGCAAGCAAGCTTAGAAGTTAGGTTCTATAGCCCCAACTCAGGCCTACTCAATCTAAATTTTAGGAGTGGGAGGCCTGGGATTGTGCATTTTTATTACTCATGCCTAGTGATTCAGATGCACACTGAAGTTTGAGAACCCCTGAGGTTTAGGATTCTCTCACTTTTCAGATCCCTTTGATTTGATTACTTCCCTTAGTATATTGAGTCCTTAGTCTACATCTGTATGGTTGATCTCAAGAAATGAGGTCCAGTTAAGGTCAAATAAAATCCTGGCTTTAAGAACTGGCTTGGTGGTAACTTTTTTTCCAACAGACAGGTATTTGTTAGGGACCTAATATGTGCCAGGCACAGAACTAGGCACACAAAAATGGATACAGTGTGCAGCCTACCCTCAAGAGGCTTATGATTAATTTCCTATGAATCATCTAGCACAATCAAGTATATCAGCTATGCAATATAAAATGAATTAATTTTATTCTATGTAATATTGAAAAAAAAGAACCCAATAATTTTGTAGGGGTTACATATTTGAAAAAATATATTTATAGTAATACCTGGAGAGTCATTAGCAATAATGGATGTGTCCTTCATGTCTCACTGTTAACGAATTGTTTCCAGCTGATATCTCTGTAATCTGCAGGTGCTGTTTACCATGTAATTTTATCATAGGAAACAAGGGTGTAATCAGTTAATAAAATGTAAAGAGTTAGATTTTTTTCCCCCTTGAGCAAAATGCCTGGCTTTGGCCAACATTCCTGATGCCGCCTCCCTTGTGCAACAGGAAAGCAATATTCTAAGAGAGAAGGCTTTGTTCATATTCTGCAACTTGCCTCTGGAGGCTATGCTAATGAATGCAAAACTCAAGCTAGAATTCCAGCCTTTTTTGAGCAGCCACTGATTTTTGTCTTTACCATTATACTCTACAGAGAATAGCTTCTAATTGAAACTCAGTTGAGGGCACTATGAATAAGGATCTTCTTTCACTTTAAGCGGTATTCTGTGTTGTTTTCCTCTGGTTTTTAGTGTGAAAATACAAACCATGTTCAAAGTATTTTCATATATAGGCAGTCCCCTTCTAATGAACACTTGACTTATGAATGTCCTATACTGATCAACAGCCTCTCGAGGGACTTTCAGCTACTCCTCCTAGCCATGGACTTGGAGTTGTTTCTGCTACCTTCAGGAGTTTGTTTCTCCCTCAGCCTTCCTCCTCTGGGACTTATATCAGATGCTTTGAAACAGTTATTATGTGAGCAACTTCTACTGTCAACATCAGGACACCAGAAGTGCTGGATGGAGCCCATGTCGAAGCACCCATAGGAGCTGAGCCCATGAGGGAGCACAATGAATATGAGGGAAACTCTGGAATTATAGTGGTGATGGTTGGGAGGTTCTTCATTTGGACTTCAGGATCCCTTTCCCCTAGAAATAGCATTATATTGTAATAACCTACCCCTGTAGAACTCAATTATCTGACAAATTCACTTATCCAGGCCACAGCCAGTTAGAGGAAGTGAAATCTGATAGGTTGACAGCAACATAAGAGATGAAAATTAAGAATGCAAAAACCAGCCACAATAATGCTACTTCACATCCATCAGAATACTGACAATACCATGTGTTGGTGAAGATGCAGAACCACTTCATCAAACTCCCATTTGTTCCTGGTGGGAGTATAAAATGGTACAATCACTCTGTTAAACAGTTTGGCAGTTTCTTACAGCATATACTTAAACCATATAACCCAGTAGTTCCACTCCTTAAGTGTTTACCCTGGAAAACTGAAAACATATGTCCACACAAAGACTTATATATGAATACTTATATCAGCTTTATTCATAATAGTCCCAAACTGGAAATAACCCAAATGTCTATCAACAGTGAATGCATAAAAAAATTCTGGTAGAGGCACCCAACTAAATACTACTCAGCAATAAAAAGGAGTGAACTCTTGATACATGCAACAACATGGATGAATCTCAGTGATATTATGTTGAGTGAAAGAAGCCACACACAAAATAGCACATATTATATCATTCTATTTATATGGCATTCTAGAATGGGAAAAACTAAGCTATGGTGGTAGAAATCATATCAGTGGTTGTCTCTGGGGGACTGGAGAATGGCTGGACAAGGCATGAGGGAAAATACTGGGCTCGTGGAAATGTTCTATATCTTGATCAGGGTGGTAGTTACAAACGTGTGTACATTTGTCAAAGCTCTTCAAACGCTTAAAATTTTTGGATTTTTTATGTAAATTATGTCTCAATTTTTTTTAAGGTACAAAAATTTTTAAAGCATAAAAAATCATTCAGAGGATCTCCCTGTTGCAGGATAAATTCTAAATTCCCTAATATGATATTGCCCTTATTTAATGTACCTTGGCTCTTTTCTCTCACCATTCCTCCCCACCTCCTATCACTTCTTCTAGGCTACTTGAATTTCCAAAAACTGCTATTCTCTCTTTTTTCCTCTGAACCCCTAAGCACAATACTCCTTCTGCCTTTTCCATTTCCCATTCGTTGTTAAATCCTAGACCTCTTCAGAACTCACAGAAGTAGCACCTCCTCCAAGAAGCCTTTCCTATTCCCAGTCTGTATTAGGTGCCTTTCTTCTTGCTCCCAGAGAACTTTATTCTTCTCTCTAACAAAGCATTTATTACTCTGTAAGATAATTGCAATTTTTAAAAAACCTCAAAACCATAGTGGACTGGAGCTATTTAATGTACAGGCAAATAGTCTTCCACGTGTTCAGTAAGCCTTGAGTTAAATCATCTGTCATAGACTAATTTCTATTCAAAATAGCTGAAGCAAGTTTCAGCACTTATACAAAGGAAACTTTTCCGTCCAGAATGACTTATTGTCCTAGGGTGGCAGATGATTGAGATTTTATTGTAAACAGGGGTTTGGTTTTATGCTACTATCAGTACTGTAGCTTATTTATATTATGAGTTAAATAACCTTCTGTGGGCTTGTCTGGAAATGTAGCCAGTCTTCATTATGTTGATTCCATGGAAAAATGCATTTTACATTCCAATCAAGTGACCCAAAAATACTGCTCAGTTGAACCATGTGAAATTGCTGGTATTCAATCATTTTTGAAGTACAAAAATGGTAGTTTCATATGGTTCAATCTAAATAGGTTTTGTAATATAACCCTATTGGCAATTTGTGGATTACCTGTACATTCATTTATTAATTTTATATTTAACATATGAATATACTAATTATCCTCCAATATGCTAATCTTGTACATTAGAACTGTACATTAGAATAGTTCCATGTAAACAGTAAATAACAGAATTTTAAGGAAAGTTTGTGTAGAATGTTAGGGGATTTTTGGTTCTTACCCATTTTTTCCCCAATTAAGAGATACAGAAGACAGTGATATATGAGAACTCGGAAACTTTATTTTTTTAACTGACACTAAAATGAAAATGCATGAATTCATTTGTTCTTTTTTCTTAAGCTCCAAACTATCAGACCATTTTGAAGATAAATTTTAATAATAATAGTGCTATCTAACATTTATTGAGCACATATTACATGCTGGGTGCTATGCTAATCTTACAATTACTCTATGAGCAAAGTACATTATTATCCCTATTTACAGATGAAGACATTAAAGCTTAAGTAACTTGCCCAAGGTTAGCTAGTACGTGGCAGAGTCAGGATCAGAATCACTCTTAATCCTACTACTCTGTTTATTTACTTCAAGCACATTTTTTTACCACAATGGAATACTCATTCTGAAAGTCTGTGATTCAATTCAGCAAGTATATATTTAAGCTATGATTATCATTAGTAAAACCTGGCTCATTCATATGTGAAACGTTAAGGTATTATTGCATTATTATGAGAGAGCATCATAAGACACCAGAGGACCAAGTACCAAAATGAGTCTTATAGAGACCACAAGTGCTGTAGGAGTGTAGAAAAGGGAGAGAATAATTTTGGTCTTTTTCATGGCTAACACACAGGAAAGAGATAATGTAAATGGTACCTCAGAATTAGATGCACAGCATTCTGAGAACAAACCAAAAATGTAGCATAAATAAGAATGTGACAAAAGCATAGCTATATTAATAATGAAGTCCAAGAGGGAGTAACAAACTCAAGTCTAATTCTGGGCTGGCATTAGAGGGCTGGTATGTGAGGGAAGTAGGAAATCAGTGGCTGGATTCTTGGAACCCCAGACTTGGGACTTGAAAGAGGACTAGATATTTGTGGCAAAGAGAAGGTTTTCAAAGAAGAACCAAGATTTCATGCCTATATGACTGGAATAATAATGTATTATAAAGAAAAGGATTGAGCACCTCTTAAAATATATGTATATATATATATAAATAACATTTTTGTAAGCAAATACACATATATGCATATATATTTATATATCATTTTGCAAATGTTTGTATGTATTGTGAGAATTTTGATTTTTACCCATAATTTAAAAAAAAAAAAAAAAAAAAGGATTGGTACATTGGAACAGAAGATTGCCTCAGGTTTTAGAAACATTGGATTTAAGGTGAAAGTAGACTGTCTACATAAAGCTAGCATTTTATGTTGGCTATGGCTAATTGGGGTCAACCTTTGGCTCATCTACTTGTTATTTTTATAGATGGCCCTACTGAATTTCTTCTTTCCTGAGGAAAAGCCATATTCAGAAGAGGAAAGTAGGCGCATTCGCCGCAATAAAAGAAGCAAAAGCAGTGAAGGAGCAGATGGTAAGTCTACTCAAATGATCCCTCCTTCATCACTTCTCCCTTATCTGTTACTGAGAATACCCTTCTAAAAACTCCCTTCCCAAGGCTGGTTCATCATCTCATATATTGTCAACAGACCCCACAGTCATGAAAGGTTTTTCCAAGATACCAATCAATTTTTTGGCATAGAACTGACTACAAGGATCCTATCTCCTCTAACCTCAGATACCTTCAGTCCTTTCTCACTATGTCTGAGAGCCATGGTAGATTTTTATCTCTCAAGATCATCCTTTTTATGGACCTCATCTCTCTTGGGGACATCCTACATCTACTGAAGCCACGAAGAGATTTCAGTCCCATTCTTGAAAATGACATACTGTTTTGCCATGCTGACACTTGCATGATATCTAATGATAATAGCATCAGTGTGGATATCAGCTACTATGCCCAAATCTGAGCTAGAGCTTCTGTAAGTTTCTTTGGGTCAGGGATTTATTTCTCTTTGAATAGCCCCAGAATCTAGCCTAGTATCTGGCACATTATTGGTGTTTGTAATGTTAAGTTGATGATGTTGATTGCCCCTTCAGCTAGGTTGTGATGTGCCATAGAAACCACCCCTATTGAGAGTAAAACAGATTTGAGTTAACTAGCAATACAGTCTGTGGGCCATAACAAAATGTTGTGCTAGCTCCTGGGAAGGGTCTTTGAATTGCTCTAATATTTCAACATTGCCCCGTCAATTGACAGAAAGCTATTTCTTTGGCACAATAGTTAGTAGAATGTACAGCTCTAGGCTGCTGCAATGCCATCTGGATTCAAAGACAGCTTGTCTCTTCCCACATCTGCCAATGATATGTGTCTGTGGGTTACAAAGAAATATGACTTTATAAAGAGGAAAATGAGATTTTTTAGGCTGACATTTGTCAGTGTGAGTGAGGGCCAATGATGGAAGCAGTTACAGAAGGCATGAAGTATTGAAGAGATGGACCCAGGACTTTGTCAGTTGGGGCAAGAAGTAGTAGAGCACAGTAGAACTGAAGACCCTGTAATAAAAAAGGAGAGTCAGAGCAATAAGACAAGTGAAGCAGCATTGTGCCTTTGAATCGAGAACTGGATCGGTGGGACCATTCTCTAGAGCAGACACTTTGCATACAATTGATGAAGTTCAAGCCTAGGAAATGTAGTCCATTGAGCAGAAGGCACCTGTTATTCACATACCACTTGCAGTGAGATTCCTGGAAGTTTTCTGACTGTGGAAATTAGGAGCTGAGATTCAGTCTCTTTTCCTCACCTAATCAATTCACGGTCTGACACGTGTGTCTCTCCACCTTTGGCTCTTCCCTTGAGGCTGCTCCCAATACTACCAAACCTTTCATAATCCCTATTTCCTAAGGAGATGAATAGTGAGAGCAGTGCCACCTTCTATAGTCAGCATGGCCTTTCCTTCCTCTCCAAGTGGGAAGTCTACTGTCTTCTAGGTTTTACCTCTTCCTCTAGCCTCCCAAGTTTTCTCTTAAAGAAGACAACTTCCTCCTCTTCCCCAAACCAACATCTCTGCTACTGATCTTTCTTAGAGTGTTTCTTCTGTCTTGATACAAAGCACTTTTTTCTCTCTGGTAAAGGCCAAAATCTCTCCTATTAGTTTTTAGCACTTCTCTATTTGCTTCCTGGTCCAATACTTTTCAAAACTTTAATCACTCTGTGCCAAAGCCAAGTTTCTCATTCAATCCCAGGTATTTTTCTTTAATCAGTATAGCAAGAGGAATCCAGGAGCCCCTTAGAGTTAGGGGTATAAAATGGCTGTAGAGGGGGGCGGATGTGGCTCAAATGGTTGGGTGTCCGTCTGCCATATGGAGGGACCTGGGTTCGATCCCCGGGACCTCCCGGTAAAATAAAATAAATATATATAGAAGGCGCATGGGCTGCCAAGCTCTGTGTGCCGCTGAGCTGTCGGCCCCGGGAGCCATGCAGCAGGATGATGACGTAACAGGGGAGAGACAAGACGAGATGCTCCGAAAGCTCCAGAAGCCAGGAGCTGAGGTGGCGCAGGCAGCAGAATACCTCTCTCCTACATCGGAGGTCTCCAGGATTGAATCCTGGTGAAGACTGGAGGAGGAGGATGAGAAGAGATGGCAGGAAACAGACACGGAGAATTGCCCAGCAAATGGACACAAAACAGCAAATGGGGAAGGGGGGTTTAAAATGGATAAAGTAAATAAATAAATTCTTTAAAAAATAAATAAATAAATAAATAAAATAAAATGGCTGTAGGTCCAGGGATTTGATTCGATTACCAGCCTTTCACCTGGAAGGCTAAAAACCACTTCTAAATGTGGTGGGTGCCACAGTAAGTTAAACGGTGATGAAGCATTCCAAATCTCCTTTTCTTTTAAACCATTCCTGTTGATATTCTGAGTGTATGCTATATTCATTCAATGCATTCATCAAATATTTACTGAGTAAATATAGCAGTGTATATAATATTAGAATGAAAGCCCCATAAGGTTGTTGGCATTTGTCTGTTTTGTTTACTTTTAGATCTCTGAAAAGGACCTGGCACATAGGAGGCCTTCAATAAATATTTGTTGTTGCCCTCAAGGAGCTTAACTTTCAGAAAGACAGACAAAAAAACAATGTTGTTTGTGATAAATGTTGTAAAGAATAATATAGGGGGGGGGAAGAGGGCATACTGTAAGGTGATCAAGCAAGGCCTCTCTGATAAGAAGACATTTAGGTCTTCTTCTTAAGAAGAGACCTAAATGAAATGAAGGTGTAAACCATGTAAAATATCTGGGGGGAAGAGGAATTAGCAAATGCAAAGACTCTGAAACAGAAAGGTTAGTGTGCCTAGGAGCAGAGTAAGCAAGGAGTGGGAAAGAGATGAGGTCAGAGAGCAAAATCCAGACTAGAGCCTTGTAGACCATTTGAGGATTGTGGTTTTACTCTGTGTGACCTGGGGAGCCAGTGGAGGCTTTTGAAGGAGGTGTCACAGGATCTCACTTAACCTTTCAATAGGATCCCTCTGGCTGCTGTATTAACAATAGTAGCAGGGAGATCAGTTAGAAGAATATTACAATACTCTAGGTGAGAGATGATGGTGTTTTAGACCAGGGTGTGGGCAGTATGAATGAGAAGTGGTTAGATTCTGGGTAGATTCTGAAAAAAAAAAATAGCCAGCAGGATTTTCTAATTGATTATATAAGGTATATGAGAGACAGAAGAGCCAAGAATGAACCCACAGTTCTGGGTTTAAGAAAGCAAACAAATAGAATTTCTGTTTTCTGAGATGGGGAAGAACAGAGGAGGAGCAGTGTAGGGAAGGAATCAAGAATTTGATTGTTAAATATTAAATTTGAGGTGTCTGTTAGAAAACAAAGTGGATATGTTAAAGAGACAGCTGGATATATGCCTGCACTATACATCACTGTGTCTCAAGACAATGAGCCAACTGTTTTGTACAAATAAAGGATTTCTCATTGAAGAAGTGAGTCAGCTTGTAAACTGTTCTAAACAGAGTAAGAGATAGCATGGAATCGGTGGATCAGAGTGAGGTGAGTTGAGGCCAAAAGAAAACAATGCCAAGTGGTAAAAATATCTATTATATGTTGATTCTAAATCCACAAGTTTTTAAAATATATTATAATAAAAATTTAGCTCTGCAGTTCAAGTTTATATCACAAGTATCAAAGAAAGTTATTTTCCTTGAACATTTAAGTACATAACAGGGATTTCAGGAAGAAAACAGTTTTCAAGGGTCAAAAATAGAAACAGCTTTAAAGGGGAACCCAAAAATCCATTTATTTCCTTGTATAATTTTTCCAATCTCTTGCTATCCTTTAATTTCACTTCAATTCCCAAAACTTTATATTTTATTGTTATTTAACAAGCATTATAGGCACTACAGAAAAAGCACAAAGATATATTAGACCCTCAGAGAAGCCTACATTCTGCTGGAGGAGGTGGATACATTTATAGGCAACAAGTAAAACTGAAATCAAGGTAGGGTGATGAAAGTGTTGAGTGTGAGTCCTGGAGTTTTACCTAACACAGCACCAGTACATAGGAGACACTCAAAATTTGTTAAATGAATGACTGAACAAACAAACAAGGGAAAAATGTATCTACCTAGGAAATATAGATATTAAGCTTGATGATCTCCACTAATCCTTATGGAAGAAAAGAAAAATTTAACAAATGTTTCATGAAGACATAGGAAAAGGAATGGAGATGGTGATCCTTGGAAGCCTGCAGAGGTTCACCAAGAATAAATCAGGCTACAGAAGCCTATTTTCCTCTTTTCATTGGGTTACTAAACTAGTTGATTAGTGGCAAATCATAGGCATAGTCTCTTGCTTTTTAAAAAAAAGTCTTTGGCTATATCCAGGGCATACCCAATCCTTCTGACATACCATTCAAGAATGAGTTGTATTGTTCTCAAGTTTTCCATTTGAAGTATTCTGTAAAGAAGGTATTGTAAGCAGGGTCCCAAACACAGGATTAGTTCCCCTGCAATATAAATCTTGACAGTTTATAGCTTCAGCTCTTAGAAAACCAGAGGAATTCTTTTTTTTTACTGCACCTCTACCTTAAATTCACTGCCCCTGTCTTGAGTTGGCCAGACGTATTCCAGATGTAGTTTTAAGTTCATTTTTGTTAATTATATGAGGCCTTTCAGTTGTTGTTGTTCTGCAAGGAAACCATGATTCCTTCATTGTGGGTGCTATGAGTCATAACAGTTCCAGAAACAGTACCAGGATTTCCTGCTGAGGCCCATCCTTGTGGTGTGTTTCTGAAGTAATAATAGCTCTAGGTGGCTTGCTTGGTCATCTCCTGCAGGCTACTTCAGAAATCTGCAGAATTTTATTTTCTAGTTAGAAAGTCATAAAGTCTTAGATCCAGGTAGCTTCAATCCAGAATTCCGAATGTGGTAGTTTCTATATTTTACAGATATTATTGTGCAAACATCTGTTTTCTTCCTGTAGGAGCATTTTTAGGAATCAGTCAAAATCTTAATATCTCACCACCACCATCACCATCACCTGTATTTCTGCCTTAGTAAGAGACTAGTGCAGCATGGCGTAATAGAAAAGATACCATATTGAGTCACAATATCTGTATCTCAATCCCAATGTCACTGCTACCTTACCAGCTATATGACCTTGAAGTCATAATGCCTCTAAGCCTCAGTTTCCTTCTCTGTAAAATTGGGATAATTAGCCCTGTTGCAGTTGTTGTCATTATCAAAAGTTGTAATGTATGCAAAAGCACTTTGAAAATTAAGTGCCATTATTATGTTCTCTCTAGAAAATGAACATAATAGCATGGTCTCCCAGGCATTTTAGGCACTAATAACTCATTAATTTATGGACAACTATTTTCTGCAAGGTTTCTCTCTTTCAGCCAAATTATCCCTTTTTGTGCTTGCTGATGATATCCAAACCCATAGGAAGAAGAATCCAATCCTCAGGCTGTGTTCTACCTCACCACAACATGGGACCAAATCTACACATTTCTCTGTGTCACTATCATTCTATCTGGCTGGCTGTATATGTGTGTCCCTTTCTGTCAATATCTCTAGATTTTACTTGGAAATTTTTCTTCTTTGTACTTTATTTTTGGAAAGATCACAAAAGTTATTATTCTTTTCTACTATTATAAAAGAGTGAAGGGTAAAAACAAATAAGTTTGAATATATCCTTAGCCTTCATTTCTTAAAAATAATAATTAAATAGGGCATAGCTACTACTAAATTGATACAGATGAATGTGGAAGGCTATGACATCAAAGAAAACAGACGTTCTGCCTGAACAAATATCATCAAGAATTGAGATTTACCCACATTCTACTTTTGCTCTTGCATTTATTGTTTTTCAGTGAGTCATCACTGTGATATATTTTGCGGGCTGATAGAGTTTCAGTGACTTATTCACAAGACAAAATTAAAGCTTTTGAAGGCTTACCATGTGTATAGATTTGACGAAGATTGTTGATTTCAGATGTAGAATCTCACTTAAGTACCCACAGCAGAACACTGGAGTGGCTTCACATCAAATAAGACATTAAGAAAGCTAAAATGGACTGACTTTAGTGAGATTGTGAAGTAGACAGATCCAAACTCCCGAGTCCCTACAGAAACGTTGACAAACAGGCAGAAACTGTCAGAACCAACTTTCTCATTTCTCACCTTCTGAGGAAAAGTCAGAAGTTTACAAAAACAAAACATAGACTGAATCAAGAAAAAGGCAACCTAAAAAACAGCAGGATTGCAAATATTCTTGCTGACCTGATTTTGTGATAATCAGGGTAGGCTAAACATTCGCTATATTAGAAACCATGCATGTGTCCCAGACCTAGTTTTTCTCCCTAGGTCTGGTTGTTAGAATGCTGGTGATAAACTAAGCATGATTTATTATATGACCATCCTGTATGGGAAAAGACTGTAACACTAGGTAACTTTGGTCAACCTTAAGAGATATAGCAGGGAGACGGATGTGGCTCAAATGGTTGGGCGTCCGTCTCCCATATGGAGGGACCTGGGTTTGATCCCCAGGACCTTCCGGTAAAAATTTTAAAAAAGGAAAATACAGAAGTCACGTGGGCCACTAGGCCCTACGCACAGGTGAGCCGTCAGGCCCCGCAAGCCACACCGCAAGGCAATGATGTAACATGAGAGTAACACAAGGGAGAGCCCAGATGAGACGCACCGAAAAACCAGGAACTAAGGTGGCACAGGCAGTAGGACGCCTCTCTCCCATATCGGAAGTTCTGAGGAACGAATCCCAGTGAATACAGGAGGAGAAGGATGAGAAGAGAGGGCAGGAAATAGACACAGAGAGTTGCCCGGCAAAATGGAAGCAAAAACGGAAGGAGGGGTAAAAATGGATAAAAGTAAATAAATTGATAAATAAATCCTTAAAAAAAATGTATAGGGGAGTAAGATACGGACTATAGTTAGTAGTAATACTTTGACAATGCTCTTTCATAATTTGTTAACAAATGTTTCACAACAATGCAAATTATTTGTGGTGGGGTGATGTATGGGAGCCCTGTATGATGTTATGCATGTTTGTTTTGTAAGTTTACAATGTTTGCTGAACACTTATAGTTTATGTATGTTCATGTATGAATTATATACCTCAATAAATTGTTTTTAAAAAAAAAACAGGGGTCGGATGTGGCTCAACTGGTTGGGCGTCCATCTCCCATATGGAGGGACCCGGGTTCAATCCCCGGGACCTCCCGGTAAAAAAAAAAAAAAAAAAAAAAAAAAAAAAGGAAAGTTTTGGGCTGTTTTTACTAGCCTTTGCCCTATCCCATCCAAAGGGTCTCTGGTTCCAGAGGGAGCAAAGCAGACCTTTTTCAAGAATTAGTGTGTATGATCTGTTCTAATCTGACTGGTGGCTACCTGAAGGACTGACCCAAGGCACCCATCTCTGTTTAGGTTATTTCCACACTCTTGGGGATGGAGAGGTGGTGGGCAGTGCTCAAAGACACTATAAGGTCAGATATAAGTTGCGGATAAAACTGTTTTTGTTTTTTGTTTTTTGTTTTTTCTAAAAAAAAAAAAAAAACCAATAAGGGAATAATCAAACCACAACCACCTGGGGCAAAAGATTACAGTCAGGACATACAATAGAATACCTGGTGGGTGGGAGGAAAAGCTGGCAAGTGTTTTCTTGGGAAATTAGGGCATTTAGGAACCCTATTTTCCAATGTATGCAGGGGGATCTAGAAAGCAACCCACAAACTCAGGGCAAGACACAGGCTAACTAAAATGAAAACTTTTCTAGAGGGTTTCATCAACAGATTTGGGCAGGAAGAAGAAAAAATAACCAACTTGAAGATAGCACCATTTAATATTATCCAGTTTGAGGAGCATAAAGGAAAAGGAATAAAGAAAAGTGAACAGAGCAAAAGGAAACTGTACGAAACCATCAAGTGAAACAACATATGTATTATGGTAGTCCCAGAAGGAGAAGAGAGAGAGAGAAAGGGGTTGAAGGTACATTTGAGGGAAGCAGATGTGGCTCAAGTGATTGGGCTCCCGTCTACCATATTGGAGGTCCAGGGTTCGATTCCCAGGGCCTCCTGGTGAACGGCGAGCTGGCCTGAGCAGAGAGCTGGCCTGCGCAGGAGTGCTGGCCCATGCAGAGAGCTGGCGCAGCAAGATGACACAACAAAAAGAGACACAGAGGACAGACAATAAGAGACGAAGCAGACCAGGGAGCTGAGGTGGTGCAAGACATCGAGCACCTCTCTCCTACTCCTAAAGGTCCCAGGATTGGTTCCGGTGTCACCTAAAGAGAAGACAAGCAGACACAGAAGAACATACAGAGAACAGACAGCAAGTGCAAAACAATGGGGGAGGGGGGAATGAATGAATAAATAAATCTTTTTTTAAAAAGTACATTTGAAGAAATAAAGACCACGAAATTCCCACATTTGATGAAGACATGAATCTCCATATTCAAGAAACTCAGTGAACTCCAAATAATATAAATTTAAAGACCCACACATAGACACATTATAATCAAAGTGTCAAATGCTCAAGACAAAAAGAGAATCCTGAAAGCAGCAAGAGAGAAGTTACTCATCACGTAAAAGTGATTCTTAGTAAGATTAATACCTGACTTATCTTCAGAAACAATGGAAGCCAGAAGGCAGTGAGATAACATATTTAAAGGCTGAAAGGAAACTGTCAAGCAGAAATTTTATATCTAGCAAAACTGTCTTTCAAATATGAGGGAGTAATTAAGACATTCTCAGATAAAGAAAAGCTGAGGGAGTTTTTTTTTTTTAATACTTTAAATTGAGATTTTAGTATCCCCACATTTGTTTTTTGTTTTGTTTTATATTTTAAGATTTATTTATTTCTCACCCCCTCCCTTGTTGTTTGTGCTCACTATCTGCTCTCTGTATCTGTTCTTTTATGTGCTCATCTTCTTTTTATGAGGGACCGGAAACCAAACCCATGTCCTCCCATGTGGGAGAGAGCTTCCCAATCACTTGAGCCACCTCTGCTCCCTGCTTGTTGTGTCTCTCCTTGTGTTTCCTCATTGTGTCTCTTCAATGTGCCATCTCGTTGCGTCATCTTGTCGCATCACCTCGCCGTCTTGCTCATCTTCTTTAGGAGGCACTGGGAACTGAACCCAGGATTTCCCATGTGGTAGGTGGGCACCCCACTGCTTGAGCCACGTCCACTTCCCAATCATCAGGGAGTTTGTTACCACAAGGAGTTCTAAAGGGAGCCCTTCAGGTTGAAAAGGAGGGCACTAGACAGTTACCAAGCAATAGGAAGAAATGAATATCTCTGGTAAAGATTACTACATGGAGAAATAAAAAGGCCAGTATTGTTGTATTTTGGTTTGTAATTCCACTGTTTAATTCTTATGTGATTTCAAGTACTAATGCATAAAATAATTATAAATCTGTTATTGAGTACATAATATAAAGATGTAATTTGTGCCAACAACAACATAAAGGGTGGACAGAATTTATAGGAATAGAGTTTCTTCATATGCTATAGGAGTTAATTTGGTATCAGTTCAGTGTTTTGGTATTAATTTCAAATGTTAAAGGTTAAATCCTCATGGTTACCCCAAAGAATATATCTTAAAAAATATACACAAAAGGAAATGAGAAGGGAATCAAAATGGTTCACAATAAAAGATCAACTAAACACAAAAGAAGCACAAAAGTGGAGGAAATGAGGAACAAAAAAGGTGTAAGATATACAGAAAAAATATATAACAAAATGGTAGAAATAAGTATTGCCTTATCAGTAATTACATTAAATGTAAATGCATTAAGTTTTTCCATTAAAAAGGCAGAGACTAAGCTAGAGAATAATCTAGGGACTGAATAACATAGTGAACCCAGAGGTGGATATGAACTGTGGTTAATAGTCCTTTTATGAACTAGAACAAATGCACATCACTATTGTAAGGTGGTAAGGATGTGGAGAAGCATGGGAAAACTACAATTAATGTAACCTATAGACTATAGTTAAAAGCAATACTGTAAACAGCAATACTGTAATATTCCTGCACCAATGCCAGAGATGTACTGTGTTAATAATAGAGGGGTATGGAAAAAATATACCAAATGTATGCTATACACCATAGTTAGTAGAAATAGTCTGATGATATTATCTCATAATCTGTAACAAATGTTCCACAACAGTGTAGTGTGTTGGTGGAAGGGTGTTGTATGGGGATTCCACACATGTGCATGATTGTTTTCTCAGTTCACAACTTCTCTAATAAAAATATATATTAAAAGCAGAGTTTGGCTGAGTCAATTAAAAGCATTACCCAGCTATGTGCTGTCTGCAAGACACCCTTTAGATCCAATGAAACAAATAGGTTGAAAGTGAAAAGATGGAAAAAAATATTCCATGGAAATAGTAACAAAAAGAGAGCTGGGATGGCCATACTGTTACCAGAAAAAATAGATGTTAAGTCAAAAACTGTTACAAGAGACAAAGAAGGACACTATATTGATAAAAGGGTCAATTCTTCAAGAAGATGTTACAATTATAAACATAGATGCATGTACCCACAGAGACCCAAATATATGGACCAAACATTGACAGAAGTGATGTTAGTAATAGACAGGGCTACAATAATAGTTGGGGGCTTCACTCTACCACTTTCAATAATGGATAGGTAATCTAGACAGATCAATAAGGAAATAGAGGACTTGAGCAACACTATAAACCAACTGGAACTAACAGACATACATAGAACACTCCACCCAACTACAGGAGAATACACACTCATTCTTCTCAATTGCTGTGGATCATTATCCAGGATATACCATGTGTTAGGTCATACACACAAAAAAAACCTCAAAGAAAATATTGAAATCATACAAAGTATCTTCTCTAATCACAATAGAATGAAGCTAGAAATCAATAAGAGAAAGAAAATTGGAAAACTCACAAATATGTGGAAATTTAACAACACACTCTTAAATAACCAGTGGATCAAAAAAGAAATCACAAGAGAGATTAGAAAATACTTAGAAAAACAAAACAAAGAAAAACAAAGGAAAAAGATATAAAAATAGGAAGATACTTAGAAAGGAATAAAGAAAACACAACATACCAAAACTTAGGAGATACATACTTGCACAGGTCGATCTGTAAAGACTAGGAAATGTGTTTTCTATTTTTCTTGTCTTTTTTTTTGTTAGCGCCTAGTATTCAAGAAAAATTGTCATAACACAAGCTGGATACAAGCATAAGGAACAGATGCTTCAGAGTCTAAATTCTGGTAATACCATACTAAAATATCAAAATGTCCAGGCTTCAATAAAAGATTACAAACATACAAAGAAACAGGGAGCAATGGTACAGGTACAGTAGAAGAAAGAATCAGAAACCATCCATGAGACAGATCAGATCTGGGACAGTCCAGACAAAGATTTTTTTAAATGATCCTAAATGTGCTCATAGCACTAAAGAAAAACGTAGGAAAAAAACTAAAGGAAATCAGGAAAATCCTAGATGAACAAAAAGAGAATATCAATAGAGAGTTTGGAATTATGAAAAGGAATCAAATAAAGCTGAAAACCACAGTAACAGAAATTAAAAATTCCATAGAGGGAGAAACAGCAGAATGGAGCTGGAAGAAGATAGAATCAGAGAATTTGAAGGTAAGATTATTTAAATCATCCAGTTTAATGGGGAAAAAATGAAGAAAAGTGAATAGAGGCAAAAGAATATTGAAAGAAATAATGACTGAAAACTTTCCAAATTAAAAAATGACATGAATATAGTCATGCAAGATGTTCAACGTACTCCAAACAAGATAAAACCCAAATAGACCCATACTGTGCCATGTTATAATAACTGTGAAATTCCAAAGATTGACAATTCTGAAAGCCACAAGTGAGAAGCAATGTGTCATGTACAAGATAACCTCAATAAGATGAAGTGCTGATTTCTAATCAGAAACCATGAAGGCAAGATGGTGGGTGGAAGACATATTTAAAGCGCTGAAAGCAAAAAATTGCCAACCAAAAATTCTGTATCTGGCAAAACTGTCTTTAAACAATGGGGGAGGGATTAAGACATTCCTAGATAACAAAAGTTGAAGAAATTTGTCACCATGAGACCAACCCTACAAAAAAAATACTAAAGTGAGTTTTGCAGGTTGAAAGGAAAGGAAACTAGACAATTGTCTGAAGCCACATGAAGAAATAAAGCTTTCCAGTAAAAATAATGACATTGTTTAATATAAATAGCAGTAATATTGTATTTTTTGTTTGTAACTCAACATTTTGTTTCCTACAATATCTAAAAGGCAAATGCATAAAATGTAATGATAAATCAATGATTTTGGACCCAAAATGTATAATTATGTAATTTGTTTCAAGAACTACATAGATTTTGCTGGAGTCATTTTCAAACTTAGGACTGAAAGCAGAGACACACAGAGAAAAAGTGACAGGGACATAAATATGTAGATGCTGAGAGATCCCAGAGGCCAGAGGCTGGAATTAGCAGAGCGCGGAGGCTCTTTTTTTTTTTTTTTTTTTTATTTTTTTTTTTTTATTTATTCATTTATCCCCCCCTTGCTGCTTGCGCTCGCCGGGTCAGCCAACCACGCCGTGCGGGCAGGCCCGCCCTCACCAGGAGGCTCCGGGAACCGAACCCGGGGCCTCCCATACGGTAAACGGGAGCCCCACTGATTGAGCCACAGCCGCTTCCTCTTAAAGAGGCCCCTGAGAGGCTCAGAGACAGGAGGCCTGGAGGAGAGGGGAGATGCGAGCCTTATGCCTGAAGGCCCACAGCTGAGCTCAAGGGAGGAAGTGAGCCTGGAGGAAAAGGCAGAAACCCAGACAAGCTGATGCCTCCATGTGCCTTGCCACGTGGAAGGGTCCAGGATTGCCAGCAGCTGACCTTGTGTGAAAGACCGTCTCTGATGATGACTTGGTTTGGACATTTTCACAGCCTTGAAACTGAAGAAGAAACTGGACCCAGAGACACACAGATCAAATGGCAGAGGGTGACTGAGGCAAAGATTGGAGTGTTACATTGACAAACCAAGGAATGCCAAGGATTGTCAGTAGCCAGAGAAGCTAGGGGAGAGGCATGGAACAGATTCTTTTCTATAAGCTCAGGAGACCATGACCCTTATGATATCTTGATTTCTAGCCTCCAAAACTGTGATAGAAATATTTTCTGTAGTTTTAGGTTACCCAGGTTGTGGTAATTTGTTGTGGCAGCCCTAGGAAACTAGTAGAGTAGGAACAAACAGAAAACTAGTAGCAAGGTGATTAAACCAAGCATATCAATAATTACATTAAGTGTAAATTAATTAAATACTAGAATTAAAAAACAGATCATGAAAAAATAAGCAAGAACCAACAATATGCTGTTTTGATATACATTAAATTTAAATCCAATAAAAAAAAAAAAAAAAGAACTACATAAAGGCGGGAGTATGGAGGAATATAGGAACATAGTTTGTGTATAGTATTGAAATTAAGTTGGTACAAAGCAAACTAGATTGTTAGAGATTTAGGATGTTAAGCTTAAGCCCCATGGTAACCAAAAATAAAATATCAGTCAATATGCAAACTCACAGAGACAGAAAGTAGGGTACAGGTTACCATTGGGGGCAAAAGGGAGTTAATGAAAACTAAGAGTAAAATTTCTGGTTGGGATGGTCATGAGGGTACTGCAACATTGCTAATGAGATTAATTCCACACAATTGTATGCTTGTAAGTTGTTGAGATGAGAAGATTTATGTTGCATATATGTTTCCACAATTTTAAAAAAATTTAAAGAGATAATGACAATTAAATAGAAAACATGATATTGGATATGATATTAGAATGGAGGAGAAAAGGCTCAAAAGAACATTAATAGGACATAAGAAAAAGAGGATGAAGTAAAACTTTCACTATTTTCAGGTGACATGGTCCTATGTATAGAAAGTCCTGAAAAATCTACAAAAAAGCTACTAGAGCTAATGAGCAAATTCAACAAAGTGACAGGGTACGAGATCAACATGCAAAAATTACTAGTGTTTCTATATACTAGGAAAGAGCAATCTGAGGATTAAATCAAGGGGAAAAATCCATTTACAGTAGCAACTAAAAGAATGACAATCTAGGAATAAATATAACCAAGGATGTAAAGGATTTGTACACAAGAAAACTACACAACATTGTTAAAAGAAATCAAAAAAGACCTAAATAAATACAAAGACATTCCATGTTCATGTATTGGAATGCTAAATATTGTTAGATGTCTGTTCTACCCAAAATGATTTACAGATTCAATGTAATCCCATTCAAAATTCCTACAGCCTACTTTTCAAAAATGGAAGATCCAATTATCAAATTTATTTGAAAGGATAGGGAAGGGGACCAGAATAGCCAAAACATTTAAACATCTTGAAAAACAAAAACAAAGTTGTAGGATTCGCACTTCCTGGCATTAAAACATATTACAAAGCTACAGGGGTCAAAACAACATGGTACTGGTGAAAGGATAGATATATTGACCAATGGAAACTTACTGAGAGATTGGAAATAGACCCTCACATCTGTTATGAAGCCAACTGATTTTCTGAAATTTATTGAGGTATATCACTCATGCATAAACAATAATTGTATAGTAATAGTTGTGAACTTACAAAACAAACATGCATAACATCACACAGGGCTCTCATACCTCACCCAACCACCAATACCTTCATTGTTTTGAAACATTTTTAACTAATGATGAAAGAGCATCCTCAATATATTACTACTGACCAAAGTATCTTACATTTGGTGTATTTTCCCCCAACCCACCCTATTATTTTTTAAATATATTTTATTACAGAAGTTATAAACTTACAAAGCAATCATGCACATGTGCATGATTCCCATAGAACACCCCTCCATCAACATACCACACCATGGTGGAACATTTCTTACAGATTATGAGATAGTATCAGTCTATTAAAACTAGCCATGGTCCATAGCGTATATTTGGCACACTTTTTCCATACTCCCCCATTATCGACACAGTGCATCTTTGGCATAGATGCATGAATATTACATTATTGCTGTTAACTACAGTCCATAGGTCACTCCAGTTGTATTTTTCCCATGCATCAGCACATTCCCACCACCCTGCAATAGTGACGTACATCTGCTCTAACTCACAAAGGACCCTCTTGCACCTGTACCATCAACCACAATTCTCATCCACCTCTTGGTTTGCTGTGTTATTCAGTCCCTAGATTATTCTCTAGCTTTCTTTCAATGAACACTTAAATCCCTAGACTACCCTTTTCAGTCACATTCCCATTTGTAAACCAGCTGCTAATCACTATAATGTGTTACCATCAATGCTATACATTTCTACACTTTTACAATAAAGTTAATTAAAACTTCTACGTGCATCAGTAGTCCTTCTTCACCCTCCTCTTATCTCCTTTAAGAATCCACCACCTACCACCAGGTCTTGAAAATGTTTTCCTACATTTTCTTCTGGAAGCTTTATGGTTCTTGCTTTTAAATTTACTTATTTGAACCATTTTGAGTTATTTTTTATATAAGGTGTGAGATAGGGGTCCTCTTTCTTTCTTTTGGCTGTGGATATCCAGTTCTCCCAGCACCATTTGTTGAATGAACAGTTCTGCCCGAGCTAGGTGGGCTTCACAGCCTTGTCAAAAATCACTTGACCATAGATATGAGGGTTTGTTTCTGAACCATCAATTTGGTTCCATTGGTCTATGTGTCTATCTTTATGCCAATTCCATGCTGTTTTTACCACTGTAGCTAGGTAATATGATTTAAAGTCCAGAAGTGAGAGTCCTCCAACTTCGCTTTTCCTTTTTAAGATATTTCTGGCTATTCGGGACCCTTTACCCTTCCAAATAAATTTGATAATCGTGTTTTCCATTTATTTATAAAATGCTGGTGGAATTTTTATTGGGATTGCATTGAATATGAATATCAGTTTGGGTAGAATTGACATCTTAATGATATTTAATCTTCCAATCTGTGAGCATGGAATGTTCTTCCAATTATTTAGGTCTTTTTTTATTTCTTTTAAAAATGCATTGTAGTTTTCTAAATACAAGTGCTTTACATCCTTGGTTAAGTTTATTCCTAAATATTTGAGTCTTTTAGTCGCTATTGTAAATGGAATTTTTTCCTCACTTCTTCCTCAGATTGCGCATTACTAGTGTCTTTTAAACTATTTTATCTAATATACATACAGCCGCTCTGGCTTTTTTTTTTTTTTTTTTTTTTTTTTGGTTATTGCATGTGTGGAATAGCTTTTTCCAGCCTTTCACTTTCAATCTGTTGGTATCCTTGGGTCTAAAATGAGTCTCTTACAGACTGCATATAGATTACTCATATTTTCATATCCATTCCACCAGTCTGTCTTTTGATTGGGAGGTTTAATCCATTAACATTCAATATTATTACTGTAAATGCAGTTCTTATTTCACCCCTTTTGGCCTTTCAGTTTTATCTGTCATATTTTATTTTCACCACTCTTTCGAGACTTCCTGTCACTTTTTCTGATATAATCTTCATTTCTAGACTCTCTTCCAAGCCTCTCTCTCCTGTTGTTTCTTTTCAGACTGTAGCACACCCTTTAGTATTTCCTGCAAGGCCGGTCTCTTTGTTATAAACTGTCTCAGTTTCTGTTTATCTGTGACTATCCTAAATTTTCCCTCATTTTTGAAAGACAATCTTACAAGATTATAAGATTTGTGGCTGGAAGTTTTTCTCTTCCAGTATCTTAAATATATCACACCACTGACTTCTTGCCTCCATAATTTCTGATGAGAAATCGGCACTTAATCTTAGTTGGTATCGCTTATATGTGATGCATTGCTTTTCTCTTGCTGCTCTCAGAATTCTCTCTTTGTCTTTGGCATTTGACATTCTGATTAGTATGTGTCTCAGAGTTGGTCTACTCCGATTTATTCAGATGGAAGTACATTGTGCTTCCTGGACATTGATATCTATGTCCTTCAATAGGGTTGGGAAATTTTCTACCATTATTTCTTCAAATATTCCTTCTGCCCCTTTTCCTTTCTCTTCTCCTTCTGGGACACCCTTGATACATATGTTTGCACGTCTCTTTCTGTCGCTTAGTTCCCTGAGACCTGATTCAATTTTTTCCATTCTTTTCCTCATCTTTTCTTTTGGATGTTCACTTCTGGAGGCCATGTCTTTAAGCTCACCAATCCTTTCTTCTGCCTCCTCAAGTCTGCTTTTATTTGATTCCAGTGTATTTTTAAATTTCATTTATTGCGGCTTTCATTCCCATAAGATCTGCTATTTTTCTATATATGCTTTCAAATTCTTCTTTGTGCTCATCCATTGTCTTCTTAATATCCTTAATCTTTTCAGCTATCTCATTGAATTTATTAAGGAGATTTGTTTGAACATCTATGATTAGTTGTCTCAACTCCTTTATAGCATCTGGAGGCTTATCTTGTTCCTTTAATTGACCCATAACTTCCTGTTTATTGGTATGCATTATAATTTTTTGTTGGTGTCTTAGAATCTGGCTTCCTAGATGTATTTATTCTGGATGCAGTTTCTCTCTTTAGTTTAGGGCTTTCTTGCCCTTTCTCCCTTGCTGGTTGTGTAGTACAACCGAGGATGTAGTTGGTGCTGTAAGCTGTGGAGGCTCAAGCATTGCACAGGAACCGATGAAGCTTCCCCCACCTTTTTCCTTTGCCAGGGGTAGAGACAAAGCCACAGTCGTGTATAATAATCCAAGTCGAGCAAACCTAGGCTGTAGTTGCCTGGAGAAACTGATGAAGCTTCATACCCCTTCCTCTCCTGCCTTTGGGGTGGGGTGGGATGGAGCAGCAGGTGTGGGGAGCAATCTGTGCTGTGCAGGTCCAAAATGACAACAGTTGCCCTGGTAGACTTCCAACTATTCAATCTGTGCCAGCCAAATATACCTGCAGTTATCCCAACAGGCTGGCTCAGGTCCCACCAGCTTCCTTCCTGGGACTGAAGCCTGGGTTAGGGCTGCAGTCCAATCTGGGTGGAAAGAAGCCAGTCCCTACCATCACTGTGATTTTCAATCTACCCCGCTACACCTTATGCCAGGGGCAGAGTCAAAATGGCAGCTACCAACCTGTTTTTTGACTTTGAGAGGCTCAAACTTTAGCTGTTCTCAGGGTTAAACTTTAGCCAGCCGAATTTACTAATCAGTAGCTGAAGTCGGTGGCCAACCGTCTCCATCTCCCCTGTTTTGTGGAAATGGAGCCTCCAACTCCAGCCACAGAATAGCTCCTGAGGTAGCTTGTGCTGCCAGAGTAGGATGATTACAGGCCTCCGCAGCATGGCGGAGAGGCTGGCACAGGTCCCCCCAGCTTCCTCCCTGATGGTGATGGGGCTGGGGCTTAGGCTAGAGTTGCAATCTGCTCTGGATGGAAAGAAGCTTGGTTCCTACTAGCACAGTGATTTTCAGTCATCCCTGCTTGTCCCTCATTCCAGGGGCAGAGTTAAAATGGTCACTACCGGCCTCTTGGACAGGTTCAAACTTCAGCAGTTCTTAGGATTATACTTTAGACTGCCAAATTTACTAATAAGTAACTGAGGTTGGTGCCCAACCGTCTCTTCCTCCTCCATTTTTGGGGAACGGAGCTTCCATTTCCAGACACAGAATAGCTCCCGAGGTGGCTTGTGCCACCTGTGGAAGATGGGCACTGGCCTCCTCGGTGTGTAGTGGTCTACTGACGAATGTTCTCTGCAGCTGGGCAGTCTCCTCCTTCCATTCTTTCAAGGATGTTGCAGGATGCTCTTCTGGTCTCCTGGAACCCCCAAACTGGTGCTTTAGATAGCTCTGGGTGATTACTAACTGCCCTGTAGCATAAGCTGACTCTAGAAGCTCCTTACTCTGCCACCATCTTGCTGGTTCTCTGGCCAATTGATTTTTTTTAATTTTTTTTTTATTTTTTATTGTGGGTAAAAATCAAAATTTTCACAATACATACCAACATTTGCAAAATGATATATAAATATATATGCATATATGTGCATTTGCTTACAAAAATGTTATTTATATATATATAAAATATATATCTGATAAGGGTTTAATATCCAGAATATATTAAGGAATCCTATGACTCAACAATGAAATGACAAACAGCCCAATTAAAAATGGGCAAGAGACTTGAATAGACATTTCTCCAATGAGGATATACAAATGGCTAAGAAGCACATAAAAAGACACTCAGCATATTTTAAGAGGTGCTTAGATTACCCAAAATATTACACGGAACCCACTGGGATTCCCATGTTGCACACCTCCCACACCTCCCACCACATCCCACACAAACATCTCCCACAAGTGTGGCCCACCACCCTCAATGGACTTACTGCTAAGTCCACTTAATTGGGAATGAATAATCTCTTCAACAAGTGGTGCTGGGAGAATTGGATATCCATATGCAAAAGAGTTGAAAGAGGATCCCTTTCTCATGCCACATACAAAAAATTAGCTAATAATGGATCAAAGGCCTAAATATAAGAACCAGGACTATAAAACTCCTAGAAGAAAATGTAGGGAAGCAGTTTCAGGATCTTGTGTTAGACAATTGTTTCTTAGACTTTATACCCAAAGCACAAGCATCAATGAAAAAATGGATAAATGGGACTACCCAAAATTAAAAATTTTCATGCCTCAAAGGACTTTATCATGATAGTGAAAAGACACCCTACTCAATGGGAGAAAATATTTGGAAACCTCATATCTGATAAGGGTTTAATATCCAGAATATATTAAGGAATCCTATGACTCAACAATGAAATGACAAACAGCCCAATTAAAAATGGGCAAGAGACTTGAATAGACATTTCTCCAATGAGGATATACAAATGGCTAAGAAGCACATAAAAAGACACTCAGCATCACTGGCTATTAAGGAAATAAAAATCAAATCCACAATGAGATATCAATTCATACCCACTAGAATAACTACTATTTTAAACAAAAGCAGGAAGCTACAAGTATTTGAGAGGGTTTGGAGAAATAGGAACACTCTACTGTTGCTGGTGGGAATGTAAAATGGTGCAGCCACTCTGTAAGACAGTTGGGCAGTTCCTCAGAAAGCTAAGTATAGAGTTACCATTTTCCAGCAATCCCAATACTAGGTATATACCCAGAAGAATTGGAAGTAGGGATTCAAACAGATATTTGCATTCCGATATTCATAGTGGCATTATTCACAATTGCCAAAAGATGAAAGCAACCCAAGTGTCCATCAGTTGATGAATGGATAAACAAAATGTGGTTTATACATACAGTGGAATATCATTCAGCTATAAAAAGGAATGATGTCCTAATACATGTGACAACATGGATGATCCTTGATGACATTATGACAGATTCAAGAGGACAAATATTGTATGATCTCACTGATAAGAACTTACTGTAATCAGCAAATTCATAGTTAGAATCTAGATTATAGTTGACCAAGGAATAGATAATGGTTAGAAAAAGGGGTGTTTGTGCTTAATTTATACTGAATTTTTGTTTAGATTGATTGTAAAGCTTTGGGAATGGATGGTGGTGATGGTAGCAAAATATTGTGAGTGTAATTAACAGCACTGAAATATATAGGTGAATGTGGTTAAAAGGGGAAACTGCAGGTCTTATATGTTGCTAGATTTTAAATTAAAAGATAAAACATAGGAGTGTATAACACAGTAAACCCTATTATAGACGATGGAGAATAGTTAATAGGACAAGTGTAAGAATGTTCTTTCATGGGTTATAACAAATGTATGACACTAATACAAGGTGTTAATAATGGGGTGGTATATGGGAAAAATATACCTATTGTAAACTATGGGTAATAGTTAATAGTTAATAGTCTTTCATCAATTGTAAGAAACGTAACTACTGTTATAAAATAGTACACTTACAAAAAGTGCTATAATCATTTTTAACAAATGTTCTACACCAATGCAAGGTGTTTGTGGTGGGGCAGGGTATAGGAATCATGTATTTTACGTATGATTTTGTGTAAACCCATGCTTTTCTAATAAAAAGATAAAGACATTATCAAGAACATGAACAGACAACCTACTGAATTGGAGAAAATAGTTGAAAATTATACATCTGATAAGGGTTTAATATTCAGAATATATAAAAACTGCTACAACTCAACATCAAAAAGAGAACCCAATTAAAAGTGGGCAAAGGACTTGAATAGACATTTCTCTAAAGAAGATATACAAATGGCCAATTAACACATGAAAAGATGTTTAACATCATTAGCCATTAGGGAAATGCAAATCAGGACCACCAGATACCACTTCACATCCATTAGGATGACTATTATTTTAAAAGACAGAAAATAACAAGTGTTGCAAGGATATTGAGAAAGTGGAATCTTGTTGCTTTGCAGGTGGGAATGTACCGTGGTGCAGGTGTTGTGGAAAACTGCTTGGCAGTTTCTCTGAAAGTTAAATTTAGAATTACCGTATGACCCAGCAATTCCATCCCTAGGAATATACCTAAAAGAATTGGAAACTGGGACTCAAATATTGTACCCAAATGCTCATAGAAGCATTAGTCACTATAGCCAATAGGTGGAAACAACCCATATCCATCAACAGATTAATGAATAAACCATATGTGGTATGTGTGTCTATTTATGTATACACTCAATAGAATATTATTCAACCATAAAAATGAATGATGTTTTGATACATGCTCTTACACCTTGGATAAACATTGAAAATATTTTGCTAAGTGAAATAAGCCAACCACCAAAGGACAAATTTTATGAAATATCTAGAGTAAGCAAATTCATACAGACATAAGGATGATTAAAGTTTACCAGGCTCTGGGTGGAGGGAGGACTTTTATTATTATTGTTATTGTTATTGCTTAATGGGTACAAAGTTTCTGTTTAGGATAATGAATAAGTTTTGGTAATGGATGGTGGTGATGGTTGCACAGTATTTTTAATGTAATTAATACCACTAAATTCTACTCTTAAAAATGGTTAAAATGGTAAATTTTATGTTTCATATTTTTGCTACAAGATTTTTTTTAATTAATATATATTTTTTCTGGGGAACACAGAGGAAGGAGCCACAGAATGGCCAATCTAATACCTCTCCAAGGAGAAGGGCACAATGGCTGGCACATATTAGGCATACATACATGAATGAATGAGGTGACATTTGGGTTGAATTTTATAGGATTTTGGCGAAGAAAAGTAGAAATTGCATTTCAGGCAAAGGGAATAGCTAGTGTAAAAGCTAACCATTCCCCCACGTTTTCTGGCTCTCCTCTTGGTTTAGGAAACCTGATATGTAACCTCACATAAGAGACTGCGAATAGGGCTGAGGAAAGCCAGAACCATAGGGCAGAGAAAATGTGACAAGAGCCCAAACAGCCTGAGGGCCTTCAAATGTCCACTGAGGCATTTGATAAATGTCATTTTAATTCCAAATTATCTTGGCATCTACATCTTGCTATATTGCTCCTCAGTAGTCCATATACTTGATAAATAAATGTTAACAAGGCAAACACATTTCTTCCTTTTTAATAGATACAAGATATAAGTCATGTGTAGTGGGTCCTAACATTGGTAGCAGTTATACTTTCTCTGCTCTTATACTCAGTAATCTCTGGTGCAAGGTAGCAAAACACATTTAGACTCTTGATGTAATTTAGAAGCAATGATTGATCCTAATGTGTTTCTTGTTTAGGACTCTGAACTGACATAGGAAACATAGATCCTAAGTCATTAACCTATTCATAATTGTAGACAGAGCTATTTTTTTTTTAAAGATTTTATTTATTTATTCATTTATCCCCCCCTTGCTGCTTATGCTCGCTGGGTCAGCTAACCACGCCGTGCGGGCGTGGAACCAAACCCGGGGCCTCCCATATGGTAAACGGGAGCCCTACTGATTGAGCCACAGCCGCTTCCCCAGAGCTATTTTGAAGTGGTAAAATACCAAGGATGTTTTGCTGTGGGCTTATGAGTTTTGGCTGCATTTTACAACTGCTTCCAGTATAGGGATCCCTTTAGTGAATCTAGTACTGTAGTACATTAGGTCAGTTGTCTGGGGTCTAGCCTTGCTGAATTCTTTATACCCCAAGACAGGGGCCTAACCAGCCTATGCTATTTTTCACCTGATGTACCATAAAGAAAGTAGATTTTTGCAGATCTCTCCTCCCCAAAACTCCTGGACCTGACCTGCTGCCAGAAAGTTTGTAGTGTCATTTTTATAGCTCGTCATTATCTTATATTGTGCCAGAAGAGCAGGGAAAAGATTTACTTGGTAATCCTCTATGTTTCGATCATAATCTGTTTAGAAATATGATTTCTTAAAAAGAAAATGGGGCAAGAATTTGTTTCTTATGATAGCTTCATGGTATCTCCTGAGAGGCTATTCAGTTATTATAAATACAGCAATTTGATTCTTTCCTTAAACGTCAAATATATTTCATCTCTTAAAAAAATAAAATACATTGAAATGATCAAATTTTAAAGTGTGAATTGCATGCTTCCAAAAATGAAATATTACTGTTCAGGTGACATATTTAAATCTCTATTTTTTTCAGAAGAAAAAAACAGGCTTTTTACATAGGTCTTAAAATTATCAGTTTACCTAATATTATCTTTACATGTCACCCCCAAAGTTCTTTAAAATATATAAGTTTAGGTCAGCCAGCAAGATGGCAACAGAGTAAGGAGCTCCATGAGTCAGCTCGTGCTACAGGGCAGTTAGTAATCACCCAGAGCTATCTAAAGCACCTCTTTGAGGGCTCCAGGAGACCAGAAAAGCATCCTGCAACATTCTTGAAAAAATAGAAGGAAGAGACTGCCCATCTGCAGAGAATATTCATCAGTAGACCGCTCTACTTCCTAAAAATGGGGGAGGAAGAGATGGTTGGGCCCCAACTTCAGTTACTGATTAGTAAATTCAGCAAGCTAAAGTATAATCCTTAGAACAGCTAAAGTTTGAACCTTTGCAATTTGGAAAGAGGCCAGTAGCTGCCATTTTTACTCTGCCCCTGGCATGAGGGGAACCTAGGCTGACTGAAAATCACAGTCACAGCAAGGACCACCCAGATCGAATTGCAGTCCTAGCCTAAGCTTCAGCCCCAACTTTGGCAGGGAAAAAGCTGGCGGGACCTATACCAGCCTCTCCGGGTAACTACAGGTACATTCAGCTGGCACAGAGTGAATAGTCAGAAGTCTACTAGGGTAACTGCAGTCATTTTGGACCCGCACAGCATAGATTGCTGCTCATACCTGCAGCTCCATTCCCACCCCAGGCAGGGGAGGAAGGGGCGTAAAGGCCCATTAGTCTCTCTAGGCAACTACAGTCTAGGCCTGCTCGACTTGGATGGCTGTGGCTCTGTCCCTACCCCTGGCAAAGGAGAAAAGTGAGAAAAGCTTCATCAGTCCCTGGGGCAATGCGGGCAGCTTGAACCTCCACAGCTTACAGCACTAACTACATCCTCTGCTCCTGTTATACAATCAGCAAGAGATAAAGGGCAAGAAAGCACTAAACTAAAGAGAGAAACTCCATCCAGCGTAAATGCATCTAGTAAGCCAGATGCCAAGACACCCACAAAAAATTACCATCCATACCAAGAAACAGGAAAATATGGCCCAGTTAAAGGAACAAGATAAGCCTCCAGATGCCATAAAGGAGTTGAGACAACTAATCATAGGTGTTCAAACAAATTTCCTTAATAAATTCCATGAGATGGGTAAAGAGATTAAGGATATTAAGACATTGGATGAGCACAAAAATTTTAAAGCATACATAGAAAATAGCAGATCTTACAGGAATGAAAGTCACAATAAATGAAATTAAAAATACACTAGATGTGAATAGTCTCGCTGTCCTGATTTTGTGATAATCAGGGTAGGCTAAACATTCGCTATATTAGAAACCATGCATGTGTCCCAGACCTAGTTTTTCTCCCTAGAATGCTAGGTTTTTAGAATGCTGGTGATAAACTAAGCATGATTTATTATATGACCATCCTGTATGGGAAAAGACTGTAACTCTAGGTATCTTTGGTCAACCTTAGAGATATAGCAGGGAGACAGATGTGGCTCAAATGGTTGGGCGTCCGTCTCCCATATGGAGGGACTGGAATCAATCCCCGGGACATCCCAGTAAAAATAAAAAAAGAAAATTATAGAAGGTGCGTGGGCCACCAGGCCCCGCAAGTGGGTGAGCCCCCCAGGCTCTGTGCACGGTTGTGCCGCCAGGCTCCGTGAGCAGGTGAGTCCCCCAGGCCCCGTAAGCAGGTGAGCCCCCCCAGGCCCTGCACACGGGTGAGCCGCCGGTGTGCCGTCAGGTCCCGCAAGCCTCACAGCAAGATGATATCATAACAGGAGAGTGACACAAGTAAGAGCCAAGACGGGATGTGCCATAAAACCAGGAACTAAGGTGGCACAGGCAGTAGGATGCCTCTCTCCCACATCGGAGGTTCCGAGGATCAAATCCCAGTGAAGACAGGAGGAGAAGGATGAGAAGAGAGGGCAGGAAACAGACACAGCGAGTTGCCCATCAAATGGACACAACAACAGCAAAAACGGCGGGGAGGGGTACAAATGGATAAAAGTAAATAAATCCTTACTGGTGAAGCTTGAAGACATGGCTTCTGAAAGCAAACATACAAAAGAACAGATGAAGAAAAGAATGAAAAAAATTGAATAAGATCTCAGGAAACTAAACGACAGCAAGAGACATGCAAATGTACATGTCATGGATGTCCCAGAAAGATAAGCGAAGGGAAAAGGGACAGAAGGAATATTTGAAGAAATCATGGTTGAAAATTTTCCAACCATATTGAAGGACATAGATATCGTATCCAAGAAGCACAACATACTCCCATCCGAATAAATCTGAATAGACCAACTCCGAGACACATGCTAATCAGAATGTCAACTGCTAAAGAAAATGACAATTCTGAGAGCAACAAGTGAAAAGCAATGCATAACATATAAGGGATATCCAACAAGATTAAGTGCCAATTTCTCATCAACAACTATGGAGGCAAAAAGACAGAGGTATTACATATTTAAGATACTGCAAGTGAAAAACTTCCAGCCAAGAATCTTATATCTGGCAAGATTGTTTTTCAAAATGAGGGCGAGGGGGCGGATGTGGCTCAAATGGTTGGGCGTCCGTCTGCCATATGGAGGGACCTGGGTTCGATCCCCGGGACCTCCCGGTAAAATTAAAAATATATATATATAGAAGGCGCACGGGCTGCCAGGCTCTGTGTGCCGGTGAGCTGCCAGGCCCCGGGAGCCATGCAGCAGGATGATGACGTAACAGGGGAGAGACAAGACGAGATACTCCAAAAGCTCCAGAAGCGAGGAGCTGAGGTGGCGCAGGCAGCAGAATACCTCTCTTCTACATCGGAGGTCTCCAGGATCGAATCCTGGTGAAGACTGGAGGAGGAGGATAAGAAGAGATGGCAGGAAACAGACACAGAGAAATGCCCAGTGAATGGACACAAAAACAGCAAATGGGGAAGGGGGCGTTTAAAATGGATAAAGTAAATAAATAAATCTTTAAAAAAAAAAAAAATGAAGGCGAGTTTAGAATATTCACAGATAATCAGAAACAGAGAGTTTGTAACCAAGAGACCAGCCTTGCAGGAAATACTAAGGGTTGTGCTACAGTCTGAAAAGAAAAAGAAAAGGAGAGAGCGCGTCTTGAAAGAGAGTGTAGAAATGAAGATTATATCAGTAACAGTAACTAAAATTTTCAAAAGAATGGTAAAAATAAAAAATCCATTGTAGCTAAACTTATATCAAATAAAATAGACTTTACGAGACACTAGTAATACTCAATCTGAGGAGGAAGTCAGGAAAAAAAATCCATTTACAGTAGCAACTCAAAGAAGCAGATATTTAGGAATGAACTTAACCAACAATGTAAAGCACTTACATTCAGAAAACTACAATGCATTGTTAAATCAAAAAAGACCTAAATAATTGGAAGAATATTCCATACTCACGGATTGGAAGACTAACTATCATTAAGATGTCAATTCTACCCAAACTGATATACAAATTCAATGCAGTCCCGATAAAAATTCCACCAGCATTTTATATATAAATGGAAATCACGATTATCAAATTTATTTGGAAGAGGAAGGCTTCCCGAATAGCCAAAAACATCTTAAAGAGGAAAAGCGAAGTTTGAGGACTCTCACTTCCAGACTTTAAATTATATTAACTAGCACAGTGGTAAAAACAGCATGTTACTGGCATAAAGACAGACACACAGACCAATGGAACCGAACTGATGGTTCAGAAACAGACCCTCAAATCTATGGTCAAGTGCTTTTTGACAAGGCTGTCAAACCCACCCAGCTCGGGCAGAACTGTCAATTCAACAAATGGATTTCCTGGAAAAACTGGAAATCCATAGCCAAAAGAAAGAAAGAGGACCCCTATCTCACACCTTATACAAAAATTAACTCAAAATGGATCAAAGAACTAAACATAAAAGCAAGAACCATAAAGCTTCTAGAAGAAAATGTAGAAGAACATCTTCAAGACCTGGTGGTAGGTGGTGGGTTCTTAAAGGAGATAAGAGGAGGACTGAGATGGACTACTGATGCTTAGTGTACATAGAAGTTTTAATTAACTTTACTGTAAAAGTGTGGAAATGTATAGAGTTGATGGTAACATTATAGTGAATAACAGCTGGTTTATAAATGGGAATGTGGCTGGAAAGGGTAGTCTTGGGATGTAAATGCCAATTGAAAGAAAGCTAGAGAATAATCTGGGGACTAAATAACACAGTGAACTCAGAGGTGGATGAGAATTGTGATTGATGTTACAGATGCAAGAGTGTCGTTTGTGAGCTAGAGCAAATGTCTATCACTATTGCAGTGTGGTGGGAATGTGCTGAAGCAAGGGGGAAAATACAACTGGAGTGTCCTATGGACAGTGTTTAACAGCAATAATGTAAAATTCATGCATCTATGCCAAAGATGCACTGTGTCGATAGTGGGGTAGTAATCTAAAAAGTGTGCCAAATGTATGCTATGAACCATGGTAAGTGGTAATAGTCTGGAGATATTATTTCATAATCTGTAACAAACGTTCCACCATGGTGTGCTGTGTTGATAGAGGGCTCTTGTATGGGAATTCTGCACATGTGCATGATTGTTTTGTAAGTTCACAACTTTTGTGATAAAAATATGTTTTTTAAAATAATAATAGGGTGTGTTGGGGGGAAAATACACCAAATATAAGATATGGACTATAGTTAGTAGTAAGATTTTGACACTATTCTTTCATAATTTGTAACAAATGTCTCATAACAATGCGATGTGTTGGTGGTGGGTTGATGTATGGGTCCCCTCTATGATGTTATGCATGTTTGCTTTGTAAGTTCACAACTTTTACTATACACTTATTGTTTATGTATCTTCACGTTTAAATGATATAATAATAATAGGGTGGGTTGGAGGGAAATTACACCAAGTGTAAGATACTCATAGTAATTAGTAGTAATATTTTGAGGATGCTCTTTCATCATTAGTTAAAAATGTTTCACAATGCAAATTATTGGTGGTAGTGTAAGGTATGAGATCCCTGTATGATGTTATGTATGTTTGGTAAGTTCACAACTATTACTATATGCTTATTGTTTATGTATGTTTATGTTTGAGTGATATACTTCAATAAACTAATATATATATATGTATGTAAGTTGACATTATAGCATATGTAAAGGTGAAGGGCATATTTGTGTCTCTAAAGTTGTTTTCAAGTTTCAGTTCAGCATTTTTAATTTAGTCTGTTCACCTCCCTCTCAGCATAGTGTGCAATATCCAGAAGCTATCAGAAAAAAAGACCCAAATTTAGTGCAGCTAAGTTCGCAGTGCATGGATGAAATACACATACAAGAAAGAATCTAATCTATATCAAGAAGCATCCTTCTCTTAGTTTTGCTGAGACAGCTTGGGGTAAGGATAGAGTATAGCATTTAAAATCATACAGACCTGGGGAGCAGATGTGCCTCAAGCAGTTGAGCACTTGCTTCCCACATGGGAGGTCCCAGTTTCAGTCCCCAGTGCCTCCTAAAAATGAAAAAACAAACAACAAGCAAACAAAGAAAAACCCAACTCAGGGGAACCGACGTAGCTCAGTGGTTGCATGCTAGCTTCCCATATACAAGGTCCTGGTTCAATCCCTGGCCCCTGTACCTCAAAAAAAAAAAAAAAAATCACACAAACCTGACTTTAAATCCTAAGTCTACTACTTTATAGCTTTTGTGACCTTGCCCAAGTCAATAACCTCTCTCAGCCTGAATTTTCCTCATTTTATAAAAACAGTAATAATGCTTCTTTTGATACCATATTATAAGGATTAAAGATAAAGTAAAATGCCTAATCCAGTGTTGGCACATAACAGATGCTCAATAAATGGTAATTATGAGTATAAACTGTAAGTTGAGGATAGTTCTAATACTATCTATTTCTCAGGTTGTGACTAGAATGAATAGAATGCTTTTTTCAAACATCACAATCTCTTAGACACTTTATAGTTGAGAGAAGAAATTTTCCTGTTTATATCACAGAAGTGTGATGATTAAAAGTGATAATAAATGCAAAAGCACTTAGAAAAATAAAAAGTGCTAACTAACCAAGACTAAGATGGAATCTTTATTTTAAATAAGGCTTGTTTTATGAGAACTCTTTCTTCTCCCACCAATTAATTGTGTATCAAATAATAAAAATTGGATATCACAAACTGCCATACTATTGATACTTTGTTACATCTGATTTTTTCCATCTTGCAGAAAGTAAGTTTTGAAAATAAAATATAATTATTCTCAGTGTTCCCCAATTATTCAGAAATTTTTTATTTGGCAGCCTTAAACATCCAGAACACAGCCTCAAACCCCAAAAGGGCAGTGAATGGAAACCCTACAATCTGGAAGCAAAATCTCAATCCACCGATACCTTTTACTCTACCCCAGGAATAGAGGAATGGCACCAACCTCACTAAGCCTATTGGTTTAGAGTTGTATATAAAATAAAATTCATGATGTAATAAGCTTAGTTGACTGACAACCAATTAGAATGAGGGAAGGGATCTCCTAGATGTGAAAAAACTGATACCCTGAGCCGGTACATTTAGTAGTGTGAAAAACAGAAGAATTATAAAAACAGAATAACTAGAAAAGTGAAATCACTTGGACTATTTAAAGTAGGGGTTTCAAACGTCCCTATATACCTTAGTAGATGCTGAAGGTCTCACTATGTTGTTCTGTATGGGAATTTTCATAGTCATTCTTAGGATTCAGAAGATAGTTGCCCAGAAAACTCATTTCTGTGGATCCTCATATAATTCCACATAAATGAGATGGTAAACTGTACATAAATCTACTAGCTGAGGACTGTCTACCATTGTAATTAGAAAGGAATCCGAGCTGTAGTAGTCAAGCCAACTCTCCTAAAGTGTTTAAATTTTTAAAAATTATGTAATACATTCAAAAATATTTCATGAAGAAGTACTGATTTTTTTTTTAAAGTTTGGATAACTACCAAATATGCCTAACATAAAAATGACCCAGGATGTAATTTAATGCTACTTAATGCAAGATGTATTTCAGAATCTTACAGGATTCTCTTGGTTTGCCATGGCTGCTATAACAAAATATCACAAACTGGTTGGCTTAAACAACAGGACTTTATTGGTTCACAGTTTGGAGGCTAAAAGTCCAAAATTAAGGTATTTACAGACTATGCCTTCTCTGAAATATGTAGTGTTCTGGTCGTGGCTTGCTGGCAATCAATCTCTGCCTCTGTCACATGATGATCTGTCTCTTTCTGTCTCCTCCTGTGGCTTGTACTTCTGTGTCCAAATTTCCTTTGCTTATAAGGACTCCAGTCATACCGGATGAAGGCCCACACTGATTAAATTTGGCTTTGAAAATCCTTTTTACAAATTAGTTCACACCCACAGGACTGGGGATTAGAACTTAAATATGTCTTTGTGGGGGACATGATTCAATCTACAAGGACCTTAAGAATACCATTTATTAATATCAATTAGTGGTCAAAAGTGTACCTATAAATGTGAAAAATTAGAGTGAATCTGATCTGGATTGAAGTCCTGAGCTCCCCACTTAGTAGTCCTCTAACTTGGTATGAATCAGCCTCCACGTGGCTTTACAGCATTGCTTTAAGGGTGAAATGAAGTGATGTATGTGCAAATGCTATGTAAATTGTAAAGTGATGTACAAATGTAAGGCATTTCTCATAAAAGTTGAATACAGGAAAAAGCATGATTTGTAAGAATTTATTATTTGGGGTATCTCAAAGAAATTGGGAATTACAGGAAAACCAAAGGCCTAGTTATGTTTAATCTATCATGCAGCATTTCCATGGGAACGCAACCATAGTAGCAAAGTAAATGATCTTACCTTTTTCAGCAGATCTTGCAGGTTACAGCTTCTTGCCTTTATTCAAGACAGCCCCCATCTTGGACCACTTTTTCACCTTGTATTAGTTAGCCAAAGGGGTGCTAATGTAAAATACCAAAAATGAGTTGGTCTTTATAAAGGGTATTTATTTGGGGTAGAAGTCCACAGATACCAGGCCATAAAGCGTTAAGTTTCTTTTCTCACCGAAGTTCATTGCCACGTGTTGGAGCAAGACAGCTGCCAATGTTTGCCAGGGTTCAGGCTTCTTGGGTTCCTCTCTTCTTGGGGCTGCGTTTCTCTCCAGGTTTAGCTCTTCTGGTTCCTCCACAAGGTCAGCTGTAGACTTATCAGGCGAACGGCTCACTTCTCTTCTCTTCTCCTGAGGCCTTCTTTCCAACATCAAAACTGCTTCTCAAAAAACAGCCTCAACTCTGTTCTTTGCCTTGCCTTTTATATTCGATTCCCCACCCACCAAGGGGTGGGGCTCAACACCCTACTGACATGGCCCAGACAACACCCTAATCATAACTTAATCATGCCCAGATTAACAGATCAGTTACAAGCATGATCCAATTATATTTTTGGAATTCATAATTACATCAAACTGCCCAACGGCCACACACCTCTTCACTTCTAATCCTTATCCATCTTTTCAAGATCTAGCTCTAGGCTTCATTTCCTTGATGAACCTCCATCCAGTTGGCTCGTCTACTTGGTTTACATTCTCCCGTGGCATGCTTAAAATATTTACACTTTCTAGTTTTTTTCGTGTTCTTCTCTCATCTTCCCAGCTATACTGTAAGCCACAAGAGGTTAAGGATCCATTCTACTTCAGTGTGGCACCTTGTAAAGGGGGCAAGCAAATAAATAGTAAGTAAATGTGGATTGAAAGTAAACGTGTTACAGCCCCGAGCTAAAGCACTTTAGCATACCCCCCTTTTAAAAGAGAAAACTGCATTTGAAAGATCTTAAGAAATGAGCAATAGGCGATGCAGATGTCTATGAAGCCATAAGGAATAGTATATAGAGGCAAATAGCTAATTCACTGGGAGATTCCATCATTATAAAATGATGTTCTTGAGGGAAAAATCTACAGGCCCTTCCCAATTCTATTCTGGTACCATAGTAAAAGTACAGTCCAAACATGGCTTATTCAAAGAGCAGTACAGGCATTCCTCAGAGAGATTGCAGATTCAGTTCTAGACCACCACAATAAAGCAAATATGAGAAAGCAAGTCACAAGATTTTTTTTTGTTTCCCCATGCATATAAAGTTATGTTTACACTATACTGTGGTCTATTAAGTGTGCAATATCATTATGTCTAAAAACAATGTACATGCCTTAATTTTAAAAATACTTTAGTGCTAAAAAATGCTATCACCTGATCCTTCAGTGAGTTGTCATCTTTTTGCTGGTGGAGGGTCTTGCCTCAATGTTGATGGCTGCTGATGTATCAGGGTAGTGGTTGCCGAAGGTTGGGGTGGCTGTGCCAATTTCTTAAAATAAGACAATGAAGTTTGCCATGTCAATTGAGTCATCTTTTTATGAAAGTTTTCTCTGTAGCATGTGATGCTGTTTGATAGCATTTTACCAAGAGTAGAACTTCTTTCAAAATTGTAGTCATACCTCGCAAACCCTGCTGCGGCTTTATCAACTAAGTTTATGTATTATTCTAAATCCTTTGTTGTCATTTCAACAGTGTTCACCACATGTCCGCCAGGATAGAGTAGATTGCATCTCAAGAAACCACTTTCTTTGCTCATGCATAAGAAGCAACACCTCATCCACTGAAGTTTTATCATAACATTGCAGCAATTCAGTCACATCTTCAGGCTCCTCTTCTAATTCTAGTTCTCTTGCTACTTCCACCACATCTACAGTTACTTCCTCTACTGAAGTCTTGAACCCCTCAAAGTCATCCATGAAGGTTAAAGTCAACTCTTTTCAAACTCCTGTTAATGTTGATATTTTGACTACCTCCTGTGAATCACTAACATTCTTATTGCCATCTAGAATTATGAATCCTTTTCAGAAGGTTTTTCTTTTACTTTACCCAGATCCAACAGAATAATCCCTATCTATTGCAGCTATAGCCTTACAAGATGTATTTCTTAAATAATAATACTTGAAAGTCAAAATTACTCCTTGATCTATGGGCTACAGAATGGATGTTATATTAGCAGGCATGAAAACAACATTAATCTCTTTGTATATCTCCATCAGAGTTCTTGGGTAACCAGGTGCATTGTCAATGAGAAGTCATGTTTTGAAAAGTATCTTTTTTTTTTTTTTTTTTTGAGAAGTAGGTCTCAACAGTGGGCTTAAAGTATTCAGTAAACCATGTTGTAAACAGATGTACTGTCATCCAGGCTTTATTGTTCCATTTACAGAGCACAGGCAGAGTAGATATAGCATGATTTTTAAGGGCCCTAGGATTTTTTGGAATGGTTAATAAGCATTGGCTTCATGTTAAAGTCACCAGATGCATTAGCCCCTAACAAGAGAGTCAGCCTAATCCTTTGAAGTTTTGAAGCCAGGCATTGACTTCCCCTCACTAGCTATGAAAGTCCTAGATGGCATCTTCTTCCAGCAGAAGGCTGTTTTGTCTACAGTGAAAATCTGTTGTTTAGTGTAGCCACCTTCATCAATTATCTTAACTATATCTTCTGGATAACTTGCTGCTTCACCTTGCACCTTTAAGTTATAGAGATGGCTTCTTTTTTTAAACCCCATGAACCAACCTCTGCTACCTTCAAGGTTTTCTTCTGCAACTTTCTTCACCTCTCTCAGCTTTCCTTCAGTCATAGGTTTCTCTCTAGTCTAAGGAAGCAGTTTAACAGAGGTTATTGTAAAAGGAGGGTTGGGGGTGGAGAGATTCCAAAAGTCAGATTTGGATTATGTGCTAGATTTTGGAAATTTTCTTACCAAATTACCTGAGGCTCTATATAAAATGATAAAAATCATTAACACAATAGCTGATTTTTTTTTCAAGCCTTGGGCTAAGTGGAATGGAGATTACAGAATCTATTTTCTTTGTTCAAATAACTGATTGATAAGTTCAAAGATTTTGAATGCATTTCTTGGAGCAGGCACCAAACACTGACATTTTTCCTTCTCTTCCATTCAATGAAATGAATTCTTAATTCAATAGCATATTCTTAGGAATCATACCAATGCCTTTTAAAATCATACTATGTATGATCCCAGTCCCTGTACCAGTTGAGACCTGCAAGAGGAAAATGAATACCATCTGTTCCCTTACTGCTGTTTTGATTAGGTTCTCTTTCTTCTCCCTTCTACACGAAAATGTAGAAGGGAGAGGAAAGAGATGCTATCATGAACTAAGCAATCCAACCAAGGCCTTTCTGAAACACTCTTTTTTAAACATTGTTCAAAGTCATCCCTTCCCCAGTCAATCCTATATACTCTATTATCATTTTTCTTCCAATCTAACCCTCTACTCCTCAATTCCAATTTATTTGTCTCTTTCTTTATTGCTTATATGTTTGTCTCTCCTCCTCCTATTGGACTGGCTGTTCCATGAGGTTAAGAGACCATGTCTAGATCTAAGTCCAAAGTAATTTAATGTACATGTTCAGAAAATACTTATTAACAGAATTATTACCTAGAAGTCATTTGACCCAAAACTGCCTGGGTTTATGATATGCTATTCATGCCTTTGTTTAAAAGCCATAAGTACAAATGACATACCTGTTGCAAAGATCACAAAAAGATATATTAGAACTATAAATATAAATGGACAACCTGTGAGAATTTTATATATTAATGACCTATTTATATATTTTTAATTTGCTTTTGCTATGTAAAAATGTATAATTGTTTTGGGAATAGTAGGGTAAGCTTACTTATTGAATAGAACGGTAGATTAGAGAGAACATTATTTTGGAAATAGTTCTGTAATCCAGACCTAATTCAGCCTCTAGCTAGCTGTGGGATTTAGGTGGGTCAGTCTCTGTTCAATTTCTTGGGCAAGAGAGAGAGACGACCCAACACCCATCCTGACCACCTCACGAGGGTATTTACAGGATCAGTAAATCAGAAACATAAAAGAAAGTGTTTTGTAAATGAAATACAATATATAGATGAGGTTCTTCACATGTGAATACATTTGCAGTTGCAACATTCGGAAGAAGATTCATTTCCTTTTTTTTTTTTTTTTTTTTTTTTTTTTCTTTATTTTTTTTTATTATGGGTAAAAATCAAAATTCTCACAATACATACAAACATTTGCAAAATGATATATAAATATATATGCATATATGTGTATTTGCTTACAAAAATGTTATTTATATATATATATATACATATATTTTAAGAGGTGCTTAGATTACCTAAAATATTACACAAAACCCACTGGGATTCCCATGTAGCCCACCTCCCACACCTCCCACCACATCCCACACTGTGGGAGATTCATTTCCTTTTAGCTTCTCTTGTAGTTTGAGAATGTGGCCACAAGGTGCTTTAGCCTTTGTCAGTAGAGTATAAAATTCCAGTCTTTAAAAACAGATATATTCTACTTGACCGAATGATATTAGCTCACTTTATCTTTTTTAACTTTTTATTTTGAAATAATTTCAAAATTACAGGACAGCTGCAAAAATAGTACAAACTCATACAGATAATTCCAACATATCTCCAATCCAGATACCAAGATCCAACATTTAGCATTTTGCCACATTTGCTGTTTCTTTTGTCCTTTCTCCCTCTCCCTCTCTCTCTCTAAACATTTGAGAGTAGGTTGTATACATCATGCTCCATGAACACTTAATACTTCAATGTACATTTTTTTAGAACAACTTATGAAACCACCTTAAATACAGTTAATCAAGTTCAAATCATTTAAAATTGATATAAAGCTTACAATCTCTATTCCAAATTTTTAATGTATCCCAATAATGTCCTTTTGGGTCTATTCAAATCAATTAATAGATCTACTCTAGGATCATATATTATATTTAATTGCCATTGTCTCTCTAAAATTTTCTTTAAATTATGGAAACATATATACAACATAAACCTGCCCATCTCAGCCACTCCCAAGCATATCGTTTAGTGGGATTAATCATACTTACAATGTTACTCTACACTTACCACAACCATTACCAGAAATTTCCTATCAACCCAAATGGAAAATCCTACACCCATTATGCTTCAACTCCCCTGTCCCTCCCCCCCTGCCTCTAGTAACCTGTATTCTACTTTCTAAGAATTTGCATATCTAGCTATTTCTTACATAAGTGGAATTGTAAAAAATAGCTGTCCATTTGTGTCTGACTTATTTCCCTCAATATGATGTCTTCAAGGTTCATCCATGTAGTAGCATGTATCAGAACTTATACCTTTTTAAGGCTGAGTAATATTGCATTGTATATATACACCAAATTTTGTTTATCCATCCATCTGCTGATAGGCATTTGGATTGTTTCCATCTTTCAGCTATTGTGATTAACGCTGCTTTGAACATTGGTGTACTAATATCTATAGGAGTCCCTGTGTTCCATTGTATATATACCTAAAAGTAGGATTGCCAGATAATATGTTTAACTTTTTGAAGAACCATCAAACTTTCCACAGTGGCTGTACCATTTTACAACCCCACCAATAATGTACTAAGGTTCCTATTTCTCTGCATCCTTGCCTGTACTTGTTATTAATGATTTTTTAAATGATAGCCATTGTAGTGGGTATGCAGTAGTGTCTCATTGTGGTTTTGATTTGCATTTTCCTAATGATTAATAATGTCGATCACTTTTTCATGTGCTTTTTGGCCATTTTTATATTTTCTTTGGAGACGTGTATTCAGTGCCCATTTTTAATTGGGTTTTTTGTCTTTGTGTTATTGAGTTAAAGAAGTTTTTTATGTATTCTTGGTATTAAATCCTTATCACATATATGGTTTCTAAATATTTTTGCCCATTCTGTAGGTTATCTTTTCACTTTATTGATAATTTCTTTGGACATACAAAAGTTTTTAATTTTGATGAAGCCAATTTATCTGTTTTTTTATTTATTGCTTGTGCTTTTGGTGTAAGTCTAAGAATATCCATTCCCTAATCCAAGGACCTAAAGATATTTCCCTATGTTTTCTTCTAAGACTTTTATAGTTTTAGTTCTTATATTTAGCTCGTTGATACCCTTTCAGTTAATTTTTGTATATATTGTAAGATGGCGGTCCACCTTCATTCATTTGCATGTGGATATCCAATTTTCCCAGAACCACTTGTTAAAAGAGACTATGCTATCTTCTTTGAATGGAAGAATGGCACCCTTGTCAAAAAATAAATTGGCCAAGAAAAAAATATATATATATTTTAAAATAAAATAAAATTAGCCATAGATGTGTGGGTTTATTTCTGAAGTCTCAATTCAATTCTATTGGTCTATATAACTGTACTTTGCCAATACACACTGTTTTGATAACTGTAGTTTTAGAATAAGTTTTGAAATCCATAAATATGAATACTCCAACTTTCTTCTACTTTTTCAAGATTTTTTGGGATATTTGGGGTCTCTTGCCCTTCTATATGAGTTTGAAAAATAAAATTTTCCATTTCTGTGAATAAGTCTATTGGACTTTTGATTGTGATTGCATAAATCTTTAAATTATTAAGGTAGATGTTTTAGTCTATAGACTGCCAAAAAAGCATTGTACCAGAAATAAGTTGGCTATTAACAATGGGGATTTATTTTTTTATTATTGATACTTTTTTATTCCCACCCCCCCTACCCCACCCCCCCACCCAAGATGCCTCCCTTGTCTGTCTGCTCATTGTGTGTTCATCTTCTTTTTGGGGGGAGGCACTGGGAACCAAACCCAGGACCTCCCATGTAGAAAGTGGGCTCCCAATTGCTTAAGCCACATCTGCTCCCCAACAATGGGGATTTATAAGGTTGCAAACTAACAGTTTTGAGGCTGAGGAAAAATATTGAAATCAAGGCATCATCAAATGATGCTTTCTCCCTGAAGACAAGCTGCTGGTGATCCTGGACTCCTCTGTCATATGGCAAGGCACATGGCAGCATCTGCTGGTCTCTCCCTTCTCTGGGTCTCATTGCTTTCAGCTTCCTGGTTCCATGGTTTCTCTCTCAGCTTCTGTGACTTTCTCTCTTCATATTCATCCCATTTGTAAAGGACTCCAGTAAGGGGGTTAAGTTCTACCCTGGGCCACACTTTAATTGAAATAACCTAATCAAAATGTCCCACCCATGGGGAATTGTGGGAAGATGGCACCAGAGTAGGCAGGCACGGTACAACACTCTCACAAAAACAATGGAGAAAGAGCCAAAAGCTGTCTGAAGGACCGCCTTTGGGGGATTAGCTGACCAGGACAGTGCTACACAACTCCCAGGAGGGTGAGGATCTGATAGACAAAGAACTCAAAACAACAATCATTACTAAACCCCCTCAGTTGCCAGGAAGGACTCCCCTCCTCCACCCCCAATATATTAAGTGCAGTTAAACCCCTGGATCACTGCAGCTGACTGAGAAGGGAAGAGACATCTTCCTCTCTCTCAGCTGTTACAAGGGAAGAGGGAGGGGGAATTGGGGGACTTTTCTTCAGTGAATTTGACCAGCAGAACCTGCTTTGAACCTCAGCTCTGACCAAACCAAAATACAGGAAAGTGGAGATTGAAACACCTCCATGGAAAGGTGCACTGATGAATGCCATCTGCTGGCTATGTATGGAAATTGCATGGACAAAAACTGCTTTTGGTTTTCTCTGTACCCTAAATCCTCGGAGAAAATCTGCACCCCATTACTGAGTCCCTGGCCCAATTTTGATAACTTACCTGGGTAATTTTAAAGACTTAGCATAAGTTGAACCAAATATCAAAGAAGAGCTGTGAAAAAAAACAAAAGGCAAGAGATAGAAAATGGTCATCAAAGTAAATATCACCAACGTATTCAGATGCCTAGACATCAGCAAAAAATTACAAGCCATACTAGAAAACAGGAAGAGATGGCCCAGCCAAAGGAATACACCAAATATCCTGAAGAGATACAGGATTTAAGACAATTACTCAATGATAATCACAACTCTCCTATATCAATTCAAAGAATTGAAGAAAAATATGACTAAAGAGGTTCAGGATATTAAGCAGACACTGGGCAAGCATAAGAACAATTTGAAAACCTGCAAAGAAAACTAACAGACCTTATGGGAATAAAAGACATGATGGATGAGATTGAAAATACATTAAAGGCACATAAGAGGAGATTTGAATTAATCAAAGACAGAATTAGTGATTTTGAAGACAGAACATCTGAACTCGAAAAGACAGGAACAGAAAAAGAAGAGAATCGAACAGCGAAATACACAAACATACGCATGATTGGCGTACCAGAAGGAGAAGAGAAAGGAAAAAGGGCAGAAAGAATATTTGAGGAAAAATGACCAAAATCATCCCAACCCTTATGAAAGACATAAATATTAATTATCGAAGAAGGACAATGTACCCCAAACCGAATAAATCCGAATAGACCTACCCCAAGGCACCTACTATTCAGAATGACAGAAGTTAGAGATAAAAGAGAGGATTCTGAAAGCAGCAAGAGAAAAGCAAAGCATCACATACAAGGGAACTTCAATAAAATTAAGTGCTGACCTCTCATCAGAAACCATGGAGGTGAGAAGAAAGTAGTATGATGAATTTAAGGTACTGAAAGAGAAAAACTGCCAGCCAAGAATATTATATCCAGCAAAACTGTCTTTCAAAAATGAGGGTGAGCTCAAAATCTTCACAAACAAACAAAAACTGATAGAATATGTTGCTGTAAGACCAGAATTACAAGAGATACCAAAGGAAGTGCTGCAGCCTGAAAGAAAAGGGGGGGGGGGCAAGAAATTTTGAGAAGAGTGTAGAAATGAAGTAAGTAATGCCTTTATATTGATAACATTGAATATTAATGGCTTGAACTCCCCAATCAAAAGAAATAGACTGATAGAATGGATTAAAAAACGATGAGCCATCTCTATGTTGTCTACAAGGGACTCCCCTCAGATGTAAGGACACAGCCAGGTTAAAAGTGAAAGGTTGGAAAAAGTCCATGAAAATAGTAACCAAAAAAGTAATGGTGTAGCAATACTAATATTGGCTAAATTAGATTTTAAATGAAAAATGTTGTAAGGGATAAAGAAGGTCATTGTATATTAATAAAAGGGGCAATTCACCAAGAAGAAATAACTATACTAAATATTTATGCACGTAACCTGAGTGCTCCGAGATACATGAGGCACACTGGCAAAACTGAAGGGAGAAGTATATGTCTCTACAGTAACAGTTGGAGACGTCAATACACCACTCTCAGTATTGGATAGAACATCTCAGCAGAGGATAAATAAAGAAACAGAAAAATAGAATAATATGATAAATGAACTAGATCTAACAGACATCTATAGTGCATTGTACCCCAAAAACAGCAGGATTCTTTTCAAGTGCTCATAGATCTTTCTCCAAGATAGACAGTATGCTGGGTCACAAGACAAGTCTATAAATTTTAAAAGTATGAAATTATACAAAACACTTTCTCTGATCATAATGGGTTGCTGGAAATCAATAATGGGTGGAAAAAGGGGAAATTCATAAATATATGGAGATGAAACAACAAGCTCTTAAGCATTCAGTGGGTCAAAGCAGAAATTGCAAGAGAATTCAGCAAATATCTTGAGATGAATGAAAATGAGAAAACATTTATCAAAACCTATGGGACACCGCAAAGGTAGTGATGATAGGAAAATTTATAGCCTTCAATGTTTACATTAAGAAAGAGCTAAAACTGAAGGTCTAACTGCACACCTGGTGGAACTAGAAAAAGAACAGCAAACTAGTTCCAATCAAAGCCATAGGAAACAAATAGTAAAGATCAGAACAACAAAACCAACAGTTGGTTATTTGAGAAGATCAACAAAACTGACAAACCCTTAGCTAGAATGACAAAGAGAAAAAGAAGATGCAAATAAATAAAATCAGAACTGAGAGAAGGGGACATTACCACTGACCCTTCAGAAATAAGAGATCATAAGATGATACTATGAACAACTGTATGCCAAAATACTAGACATTGTAGACGAGATGGACAAATTCGTATAAACACACGAGCCACCTACACTGACCCTAGAAGAAATAGAAGACCTCAACAAACCAATCACAAATGAAGAGATGAAACAGACATCAAAAACCTCCCAAAGATGAAAAGCCCAGGACCAGATGGTTTCACAGGTGAATTCTACCAGTCATTCAAAAGTCATCTAATACCTATCTTGCTCAAGCTATTCCAAACAATTGAAAAGAAAAGAACACTACCAAACGCATTCTATGAAGCCAACATCACCCTAATACGAAAACCAGATAAAGATACTATGAAAAAATAAAATTACAGCCCAATATCTCTAATGAATATAGTTGCAAAAATCTTCAACAAAATATTTGCAAACCAGATCCAAAAGCACGTTGAAAGCACAATCAAGTGGGTTTTATCCCAGGTATGCAAGAGTGGTTCAACACAAGAAAATCAATTAGTATAATAAATCACATTGATAAATCGAAGAAGAAAAATCACATGATCCTCTCAATTGATGTAGAAAAGGCATTTGACAAAATACAGCACCCTTTCTTAATAAAAACCCTCCAAAAGATAGGAATAGAAGGAAGCTTTCTCAATATGGTAAAGTGCATATATGAAAAACCTACATCTAGCCGTGTACTCAATGATGAAAGACTGAAAGCTTTCCTGCTGAGATCAGGAACAAGACAAAGATGCCACTGTCACCATTGTTATTCAATATTGTGCTAGAAGTTCTAGCTAGAGCAGTTAGGCTAGACAAAGAAATAAAAGGCACCCAAATAGAAGGAAGAAGTAAAACTTTCAGTATTCACTGATGACATGATCATATATCTAGAAAATCTTAAAATATCCACAACAAAACTACTAGAATTAATAGACGAGTTCAGCAAAGTAGTGGGATACAAGATCAATGTGCAAAAACCAGTAGCGTTTCTATACACTACTGATTAGTAAACTGAGGAGGAAATCAGAAAAAAAATCCCATTTATAATAGCGACTAAAAAAATCAAATATTTAGGAATAAAGTTAACCAAGGACCTAAAGGACTTGTATTCAGAAAACTAGAAAACATTGTTAAAAGAAACCAAAGAAGACTTAAATAAATGGAAGGACATTCCATATTCATGGATTGGACAACTAAATATCATTAAGATGTCAATTCTACCCAAACTAATTTACAGATTCAATGTAATCCCAGTAAAAATCCCAACAGCATTTTTTGCAGAAATGAAAAAGCCAAAAATCAAATTTATTTGGAAGGGTAAGGGACCCCGATTACCCAAAAATGTCTTAAAAAATAAGAATGAAGTTTTAGTACTCTCACTTCCTGACTTTAAAGCATATTACTTACATACAGTGGTAAAAGCAGCATGATACTGACATAAAGAAAGACAGATTGACCAATGGAACTGAATTGAGAACTTGAAAATAGACCCTCACATCTACAGTCAAGTGATTTTTGACAAAGCTGTTAAGCTCACCCAGCTGGGCCAGAGGAATGTATTCAACAAATGGTGCTAGGAGAACTAGATAGCCATATCCAAAAGAAAGAGGACTCCTATCTCACACCTTATACAAAAAATTAACTCAAAAGGGATCAAAGACCTAAATATAAAAGCAAGAAGTATAAAGCTTCTAGAAGAAAATGTAGGAAAACATCTTCAAGGTCTTGTGGTAGGCAGTAGTTTCTTAAACCTTACAACCAAGGCACAAACAACAAAAGAAAAATATATATAAATGGGACCTCCTCAAAATTAAAAAACTTGTCAAAATGGTGAAAAGGCAGCCGACTCAATGGGAGAAAATATTTGGAAATCACATATCCGATAAGAGGTTAATATCCATGATATACAAAGAGGTCATACAAATCAACAATAAAAAAGACAAACTACCCAATCTAAAAATGGATAAAAGACTTGAAAAGACAATTGTCCAAAGAAGAAATACAAATGGCCAAGAAACACATAAAAAATGGTCACCATCAATAGCAATTAGGGAAATGCAAATCAAATCTGCAATGAGATATCATTTCACACCTGTTAGAATCGCCGCTATTAAAGTCATAAAACTGTAAATGTTGGAGAGGATGTGGAGAGATAAGGAATGCTTATTCACTGTTGGTGGGAATGTAGAATGGTACAGCAACTGTGGAGGACTGTTTGACAGTTCCTAAGGAAGTTGAATATAGACTTGCCATGGGACCCATCAATATGATTTCTAGGTATATACCCAGAAAAACTGAAAGCAGTTACACGAATAGACATCTGCACACTGATGTTCATAGTGGCGTTATTCACGATTGCCAAAAGTTGGCAACAACCCAGGTTCCATCAACCGATGAATGGATAAACAAATTGTTGAGCATGCACACGATAGAATATTATGCAGCAATAAGAAGAAATGAAGTTGTGAAGCATATGACAACATGGATGATCCTGGAAGCCATTATGTTGTATGAAGCAAGCCACATACAAAAGGACAAAAACTTTATGTTTGCACTATTATGATATATATATATATATATTATGTAAACTCCTGGAATTAATAATTAGAATATAGGTCACCAGAAAATAGAATGAGGGTAGAGAATGGAAAGCTTAGGGTTAGTCTGTGCAGAATTGGTTAAAAGGTTATTTGTAGGTCTTTGGAAATGAAGGAAATGGTGAGAGCACATCATGGTGTTTGTGACTAGCAGAGCTATTATATGGGTATGACAGTGGTTGAAAGGGAAAGTATAAGGACATGTATATTACTGGAAGAAAAGCTAATATGTGACCCTGGAAGCCATTATGCTGTGTGAAGCAAGCCACATACAAAAAGACAAATACTTTATGTTTGCATTCTTATGATTTCTATATATAACATATACACATACATATATACATAACAGAGTGAAACCTCATGTAAAATACGACATTACATATATAAGACTTTTTACAAGATATAAATACAAATAAACTAGAGAGAGGGAAACAGAATAGCAGCTATGTATGGCAGGGGAGGCATAGATTGAGGTGTGATGAGGTTTGGTGGGTTGGTTTTTGTTTATTATTATTATTGTTGTTATTATTACTGGAATAATGAACTTGCTCTAGAAATGATTGAAGTGATGAATGCATAGCTATGTGATTGTACCGAATGCCACTGATTGTACACTTTGGATGGATTTATACTTTTTTTTATATGTATCAATAAAATTGATTTGTTAAGAAAAAAAAACGTATACCCAGGTTAATGTGGACTCACTGGCCGTACAGATTATGTTAAAGACCTATTTTATCAGTCAGCTCCAGATATTAGAAGGAAGCTCCAAAAGCTAGAACTAGGGCCCCCAAACCCAATGAATTCTCTTTTAGAATCAGCTTTTCCCATCATCAACAACTGGGACAAGGTCACAAACTGGAAAAGTTTAGGAGGGACAGGCAGAAGGCTTGCCTTATTGCACTTGCCATGAGCAGTGGCCTGCCACCTTGGGGCTACCCCAGCTTGGGCCCCAACGCATCAAGATCCTGCTTCAAGTGTGGAAAGTTTGGCCACTGGAAGAAAGACAGCCCCAGATCACCACAACCCTGCAGGGAGCTCTCCCCACCCCCGCCCCCCAGTCCCTGTCTCCAATGTGGGAAAACAGGCCATTGGTCTCCGGAGTGCCAAACCCGGAAGGGGTTTCAGGGTCGATCACGAGCCCTTGGGGCAACATCAACCTGGAGGAGCGCTGGGTGACCTTTGAAGTGGCAGGTAATAATATTAACTTTTTATGTGATACGGGTTCCACCTAATCAGTTTTGACCTGTCATTCCAAATCTCCTTCTTCCCAAACTTGTCCAGTAGTAGGTGTTGACAGTATATCTAAAATTAGATCATTTACTGAGCCTCTTCTCTGTCAAATGGGAGATAAAATAGTAAGCCATTAAATTTTAATTGTCCCTGAATGCCCTACCCCCTTACTCACTTTGTACCCTGGGGGCATGCATCCAACTAGTGGAAATAAATAAAACCTCTAAGATGCATGTAGCCCAGTGCTCAAAAGAAAGGAATAAACGGTCCCACCCACAATAGGTTCATACCCACAGGAATGGACCAGCTTTAAGAACATGATTTTCTGGGGGTACATACAGTTTCAAACTACCAAAGTAGTATTGACATCTTAAATGAGCACAGAATATCTTCCCATTACAGATCAGTAATGATTTTTAGTTTTCTGTTTACAAGTCCTTTTATTCTTGGTAAAATTTATTTATAGCTATTTTGTACTTTTCATTGCTATTGTAAATACAATTGTCTTCTTGATTTCCTTTTTAAATTGCTAATTGCTGGTATAAGAAACACCAGAGATTTTTGTGTATTGATCTTGTACCCCACCACTCTGCTGAATTAATTTATTAATTTACCACTCCACAAAATAAAATAATTTGACATTTGACTGGAAATTAAATTCTCAAGTCAAAAGGCAGAGATTGGCTGAATGGATTGTTTTTTTTAAATGACCCAACTACATCCTATTTATAAGACACACACCTTGTACTCAAAGATACAAGTAGATTGAAATTGAAAGGATGGAAAAAGATGCAATGCTAAATAATCAAAAGAGGAAGGTGGCTTACTTATCTCAGGCAAAAGTCTTTAAATAAAAAACTGTTAAAAGGGGCAAAGAAGGGCACTATATATTGATAAAGGTCATTCAACAAGAAGATGTAACAATTACAAACATATATGCACCGTACACTAGAGCCTCAAAATATATGAAGCAAACTGACAGATTTAACAGTGAAATAGATATTTCTACATTAATAGTAGGAGACTTCAATATGCAATAATAATTGATGCTGGACAGATCATAAGGAGATAAAGGACTTGAACAATAGTATAAAACAACTAGACCTAGTAGACATATATAGAAAACTTCATTCAACAACAGCAGATGCAAATGTTTGTATGTATTGAGAATTTTTATTTTTACCCATAATTAAAAAAAAAAAAAAAAAAAAAAAAAACAGAGTATACACTCTTCTCAAAAGTATAAGGATCGGTGGGCTGCCGGGAAGACGGCGGACTAGAAAGACACAGGACTCTCTTCTCTCCCAGAAAAATGCCTAAAGGACAGGCAGAAATGGCCTTGAAAAAAACTGTCTAGGGTTTAGGATACCAGGGGAAGACTGGACACCGCCCAGAAAAGAGAGGGTTAAAGGAAAAGAATTGCGATGGCAAAACTGTGAGTTAAAAAAACCAACTGCTGTCATTCTCCCCCACCCTACAGACACTTTTGAAATATCAGGCCTCGAGGCCAGAGGATACAGACAAAAGGGACCCTAGAGATCCACATCCCCAGGAAAGGGGAAGGGACACAGCCTAAGGCTAACTCAGCTTTTGACCCATAAATTTGGTCTGCTGTGTCCTCTGAGCACTTCCAGGCTAGACGTCCACGCCATTGTTTACCTTGGGAGCTGGCAAAGGACTAAAGAGATCTCACCCTCTCAATCTCCCTCTCTACTGACAGGGACTGGTTGTTGAGGATGCAGAGAGGAGTGGAATTACTTCCAACTCAGGAAAAGGGAGAGGGCTGCTAGCAAAGCTTGGAGAACTGCCTTTGAGAAAGTTTGAATTATAAGGCTCTTAGCCTCCAGGCAGGATCCTCTATCACACTGATCAGCTCCATATTGCAGCAGACACACTCCAACAAGGCATTGAACTGAGAGGGCTGCCAAAGAATACCATCTCCTCGTGGAACAAGGAAGTCCACATTAGAAGAGTAAAAGTAAATAAGTAAGAGAGGCTTTTTCCGGCCTTTTCAGCCACCTTCCCCAAGGCCCTAGGAAGTGGGTCTGCAACCCATTACTGTGTCCAGGACACAGATTTGAGCAATTAACAGGGACAATCATAAAGACCCAGAACAGGTTGAACCAAGAATCAAAGAACAGGAATAATACACAACTTCCCACCACTAAATCCCTACAAAAGAGAGAGAAATTGAGCATCTGAGTAATCTAACCATCCTAATCAGATACTTAAATATCAGCAAAAAATTACAAGCCATACTAAGAAAATGGAAGAAATGGCCCAAGAAAAGGAATATATCAAAGCCTCAGTTGAGGCACGGGATTTGTGACAACTAATCAACGATGTGCACAGAAATTTTCAAAACCAAATTAATGAGCTGAAAGACAATATGACTAAAGAGTAAAAGAACATCAAGAAGACATTGAGGTCCATGATTAATGGCAAAGCCCCAGGATGTGTTTATCCGTTGCAGGTGAAGTGTCACACTAATGAAGGATGTTTATGTGGGAGGTTGTGGGAGGTGTGAGAGGTGGGGCATATTGGAGTTCTTATATTTTGTGTGTAACATTTATGTAATCTAAGTATCTTTTTTAAAAATTAAAAATTTATTTAAAATATATATATATATATCTATAAAAAACATCAGGGAAGGAATGGAGGAGTGGCTGTCAGAAATAGAGAGAGAGCTCAGCTACTTCTGTGGCTGTTCCAGTCTGGGGCACAAAGGACTGCACAGCTCTCCCTAAGCTAAGTAGCATCTCCTAGGTTTGAGATTAGACCCAGTGCTGATTGAGTCCATGGTTTGGGGGACCACAAATAGAATGGGGAGACTGGGGACACAGAGGGTGGGAGGGGAGAGAAGAGACTCCAGGCAGAATGGACTCAGAGATATGCATCTGGGTTAAAACAACCACGGTGAGGAAAAAAAGTCTGTTATGTGAAAATCTAGACCAGTGGTGAGCAAACTAGACACTCAGGTCAAATCAGGACCCCTATTGTGTTTGTAAGTAAAGTTTTATTGAAATACAGCAATGTGTTTTCGCTTATATAGCATCTGTAATTGTTTTCTGACTACATAAGTCAAATTGATCCCTTGCAATGGAGGTCATTTGGCCTGAAAAGTGGGAAATATTTGTAAAATGGCCCTTACCTAAAAAGTTTGCCTCCCTCCGCGCTAGACCTGATCTTCCAGTATGGGAGCCAAGGGCTACACTTGGCTTTGGAACTTGAGCTGTGGCCATCAGAATAGCGATATAATGTAAGTGAAAAACACACCAGATTTAGAAGAGTTATTAAAAACAATGAACTTAATGTTTCATTAATAATTTAGTATATTAATTGAAGTTTGTAATATGGGGATTTATATAGTGGAATAAAATATTTGATACAAATTTAAAAAAAAGAAGAAGAACTTGAGCGAGCACAAAGAACAATTTGAAAACCGGAATAGAAAAGTAACAGAGTTCATGGGAATCGAAAGACAAGATAGGTGAGATTAAAAAACACATTAGAAGCATACAACAGCAGACTCGAAATGGCAGAAGAAGGAATAAATGACATAAGACAAAACAGCTAAAATAGAGAAAAGAACAGAGAAAAAAGATGGAAAAATTGAGCAGGGACTCAGGGAAATGAATGGTAACATGAAACGCAACAACATAACCTATCATGGAGTCCCAGAAGGAGAAGAGAAGGGGAAGGGGGCAGAAGTTGTATCTGAGGAAATAATAGCTGAAAATTGCTCAAATCTCATGAAAGAAATGAACTTACATGTTCAAGAAGCGCAGTGTACCCCAATCAGAATAAATACAAATAGACCTTCTCCAAGACACATACTACTTAGAATGTCAAGCATCAAATAAAAAGAGAAAATTCTGGGAGCAGCATGGGAGAAGCAAATCATCACATACAAGGGACACCCAGTAAGACTTAGTACAGATTTCTCATCAGAAACCATGGAGGTGAGAAGACAGTGGTGTGATACAATTAGGATACTGAAAGAGAAAAACTGCCAGCCGAGAACTCTAACCAGCAGAATTGTCCTTCAAATAAATATTCACAAACAGAAACTAAGAGAATTCATAAGAAAGAATCCACCTTTGCAGGAAATATTAAAGGGAGCCTTACAGGCTGAAAGAAAAAAAAAAAAAAACAGGAAAAGGAGGTTTGGAGGAGAATATAGAAGAAAGAATAGCAGAAAAGAGTAAAAAGCAGATGAAAATTAAGGTATGACATATGAAAACCAAAGATTAAAATAGTAGAAGTAAACAATGCATAAATACAGTAATATCATTGAATGTGAATGGATTTAAACTACCCAAGCAAAAGAAATAGGCTGACAGAATGGATAAAAAAAATACATGAGCCATCCATATGCTGCCTACAATAGACTCACCTTTGACCCAGGTATACAAACTGGCTGAAAGTGAAAGGTTGGAAAAAGATACTCCACGCAAATAGTAACCAAAAAAAAAAAAAAAAGAGTAAAACTTATCAAAGCTTATGGGGTACAGTGAAGGCAGTGTTGAGAGGGAAATTTATAGCCCTAAACCTCTATATTAAAAAAGAAGAAAGAACTAAAATTGAAGATCTAACTGAACAACTGGAGAAACTAGAAAAAGAACAGCAAACCATTCCCAAAGCAAGCAGAAGGAAAGAAATAATAAAGACTAGAGCAAAAATAAATGAAATTGAGAACAACAACAACAAAAAAAAACAAAATCAACAAAACCAAAAGCTGGTTCTTTTAGATCAATAAAATTGACAAACCCCCTAGTGTATTAGTCAGCCAAAGGGGTGCTGATGCAAAATACCAAAAATCTGTTGGCTTTTATAAGGGGGTTTTATTTGGGGTAGAAGCTTACAGTTACCAGGCCATAAAGCATAAGTTACTTCCCTCACCAAAATCTATTGCCACGTGTTGGAGCAAAATGGCTGTCGACATCTGAGGGTTCAGGCTTCCTGGGTTCTTCTCTTTTTCTGGGCTCAGCTCCTCTGCTGTCTCCACAAGGCCAGCTGTAGACTATCAGGTGATCTCATCTTATTTCTCTTCCTGGGGCCGAAAGCACCTGCTGTTGTCTTGAAAGGCTGAGAAAACATAGATCCCATCCTATCCTGCTTGAGGGAGGGGATGGAGCTACATCTGTCTGAATATCAAGTCTGTGTGGGCAGAAACCATCTGTACTTGTCCAGAGAGGCTGAAGAAACACCAGCCACCTCCTAACCTATGGGGGTAGAGGGGTGGAAATGGACTCTGGGGTGCTCACTTTGTGTGGACCAAAAGCACCTGCAGTTGCCAAGAGAGGCCGAGGAAACACAGCTCCTCTCCTATCCTACTGGTGTAGGGATGGAGCCCCAGTGTCTGTTCAGTCTGTGCAAGCCAAAAGTGCCTGCAGTTATCCAGAGAGTCTGGTGCATGTCCTGCCAGCTTTCTCCATGCCAGAGGTGGGGCTAGAAACTAGGATAGGCCTGCAGTCCAATCTGGGTGATAAAAAGCCAGTCCCTACCATCACGGTGTTTTTCAATCAACCCCCTTTTCCCCTCATGCCAGGGGCAGAGTTAAAATCGCAACTCCCAGACTCTTTCTGACTTGGACAGGTTTAAACTTTGCTATTCTTAGGATTATACTTTACCCATCTAAATTTACTAAGCAGTAGCTGAAGTTGGTGGCCAACTGTCTCTTCCTCCCCTGTTTTTGGGAAATGGAGCTTCCAACTCTAGCCACGGAATAGCTCCTGAGGCAGCTTCCACTGCTGGTGGAGAATGGGCACCAGCCTCCATGGCATATAGTGCTCTACTCACGAATCTTCATTGCTTATCAACAGTCTCCTCCTTCCATTCTTTCAAGGATGTTGCAGGATGCTTTTCTGGTCTCCTGGGCCCCTTATACATGTGCTTTAGATAGCTGTTTAGATTACTAACTGCCCTGTAGGAAGAGCTGACTCTTGAATCTCCTTACTCTGCTTGTCATCTTGCCCCTCCTCCCAATCCAAGGTCTTTTTGACTCAAAAGCTCTTTCTCCTACAGTGCCTCCATGTGACTTAGCAGAATCAAACACTTGCAGTACTTGTAGTACTTGGGGCTCCACCTGCCTGGTGCTGGTAATGCAGCAGCATCTGAAACATATTGCTTTGGGGTGGGGAGCAGAGAATGGTATCTAAGCTAGAGGTAGTCAAGTGAAGATATGAGCCTCTCTTTTTGAAACCATGAGTTTAAAATTGTACACTTTACTCCAAGAATCCTAACAAGTGCAAGTCATTAGTACTTACTGTTGACTATTTGAATGTGGGAAAATATTGCTGCTGTTGCTTTTGAAACTTTAAGTAGCTGCTATTGCAACCTCCCAGGAGCCCCTACTCCCACCAATCTTATTTTTACTTACCAATGACTTACTATACTATCTTGTCTTAGGCATAAGGAGCCAAAGTTTCCCTGATACTTACATCATTTAAAAAAAAAAAAAAAAAAAAAAAAAACCACATAAACAGCTTTACAAACCCACAAATTAGCATTGTATAGAAAAAGAACTTGGCCCACACCAAGGGTAATCAATTTAATATTCCATGTATTTCCAGTGAAATTAGGAAAGGCATCTTGCCTTTCTATCAACCTAGTAAATCTCCATCTCTCCAAGTTTTCCTATATACTCTTTCACTATGTTTTATTCTTTAGATATCCCAAGGTCAAAAATCTACTTATATATCCAAAAACCCAATTTTGAGGCTCTTGTGTGCTCTGTTGACTTTTTTCCTTAAAAAGAAAAATAGAGGGACTTCTAGTTCCACCAAAATAGAGAAATGCCATTCCTTCCAGTTCCTTCCTCTTACAACTAAAAAACCCTGGACATAACAAACAACCATAGGAATACTCTGAAAGGTTGAACAAAGAAGAAACACTGCCACAGAATCTGAGAAACAATGCAGCAGTAATCTTCCTAGATTTCCTTTTTGCCTCACAAATATCCCAGACATGGCACTATGGAAACCTCCAAACTGAAACTGCCAAAAGGCACAGGCAGTGCGAATATTCTTGCTGTCCTGATTTTGTGATAATCAGAATAGGCTAAACATTTGCTATATTAGAAACCATGCATGTGTCCCCAGACCTAGTTTTTCTCCCTAGGTCTGGATTTTTAGAATGCTGGTGATAAACTAAGCCTGATTTATTATATGACCATTCTGTATGGGAAAAAACTGTAACTTTGGGTATCTTTGGTCAACCTTAAGAGATATAGCAGGGGGATGGATGTGGCTCGGGTGGGTGGGCATCCGTCTCCCATATGGAGGGACCTGGGTTCGATCCCCAGGACCTCCCAGTAAAAATATATATTTAAAAAAATAGAAGGTGCATGGACCACCAGGCCCCGCAAGCGGGTGAGCTACCCAGGCTCCGCTTGCAGGTGTGCCGCCAGGCCCTGTGTGCAGGTGCGCCATCAGGCCCCACGAGTCATGCAGCAAGATGATGACATAACAGGAGAGTGACACAAGGGAGAGCCAAGACGAGACGCACCGAAAAACCAGGAACTAAGGTGGCACAGGCGTTAGACGCCTCTCTCCCACATCGGAGATTCCGAGGATCGAATCCCAGTGAAGACAGGAGGAGAAGGATGAGAAGAGAGGGCAGGAAATGAACACAAAGAGTAGCCCAGCAAATGGACAGAAAAACAAAAATACGGGGGAGGGGTAAAAATGGATAAAAGTAAATAAATAAATTCTTTAAAAAATGTATAGGGGAATAAGATACAGACTATAGTTAGTAGTAATACTTTGACGATGCTCTTTCATAATTTGTTAACAAATGTTTCACAACAATGCAAAGTATTTGTGGTGGGGTGATGTGTGATGTTATGATGTTATGCATGTTTGTTTTTTAAGTTCACAATGTTTACTAAACACTTATAGTTTATGTATGTTCATGTATGAATGATACACGTCAATAATTTTTTTTTTTTAAGGCACAGGCAAAGAAAGCTCTAAGAAAAGCCTGTCCCTCCTAGCCAAAGGACAGGGGAAAGGGTGGTCTAACAACAGAACACCTTTTTGGCAATACCCTCCCCTATTCCAGCCAAACAGCAACAACAACAACAACAAGAAAAACCACACACAATTGTGGGACCACTAGCAAGGAGTTGATGTTCCATCCTGTCCCTTCACCTGACAAAAGCCAAGTCATGCTCCTATTCCTCTCTTGGGGTAGTGTCAGAGAGACTGAGAAGACAGCTGATCTTCTGTACCGCATCCAGTGGAAGCAGATGGTGTTCTCATTCACCTGCCAGAGTAGTGCCAGTGGGGTACAGTGAGTGAACCTCCACACTCACCCAGTAACAATGAGACTTAATGCAATACAAGGCAAGTCTAGACACCACTAGACTTCACTCCCCATTCCCATGTTATTGGGACCTATGTGAAGCTGAGCCTCCACCTCCACCCAGCATCAAGACTTAGTAGGAGGGTGCAAGTCAGAGCTAGTAAGCACTACGCTTTTTTCCCTTCCCTCATGTCAGTGGAGCCCAGTAGGGAGCTGAGTCTCCTCCCCCATCCAGCAATAATGAGGCTTAATAAGGTGGTGAAAGATGGAGTTAGTTGGTACTCTGCTTCTCCCCCTCCCATCCCCTAATGTCAGTGGGGTCCAGCACAGAGCTGAGCATACCACACTATTTAGAGGCAATGAAGCCATTCTAGTTGGTACCCCACTTTGACCTGGGTAGTGTCAGCCTGTCTGAAGGTTCCACCTGAACTTCCACCCTACCCATTTGCAACAAGGAAGTATGAGTCAATGCCTAACTTTCGCTAACATTGTGTTATGGAAATACAGTGGGAAGCTGAACTTAAACATCCACCCAGCTTTTGCTTTACACCTCAACAGCAGAGACTGCCTGCCAAAAAAGAAGATTAAATAAGATCCAAAGTCTCATAATTTAATATCCAAAATCTCCAGGTTACTGTTGAAAATCTTTCATGGATGAGAAAAGACCATCAACAGACACTAACACCAAGATGAATCAGATGTTGGAATTATCCAACAAGGATTATAAATAATCTTATAATAAAAATGATCCAACAGGCAATTATAAATTCTCTTGAAACAGTTGAAAATATACATAATTTCAGCAAAGAAATAGAAGTTATAAAAAATAACCTAATGGAAATTATAGAAGAGAAAAATACAATAACTGAAATAAAAACAAAATTGATTGCATGGGCTCAGTAATGTGTGGAGATGACAGAAGATAGAATCTGTGAACTTGAGGACAGATCAATAGAGGTTACTCAATCTGAACAACAGAGAAAAAATAGACTGGAAAAAAATTGTCAGTGCCTCAGGGACTCGTGGGACAATAACAAAATAGCCAACATTCATATTATATCATCTGTGTCTAAGAAGGAGAGAAAAGAGGGAGGTACTGAAAAAGTACTCCAAGAAATAATGGATGAAAACCTAAAATTTGGCAAAATACATAAACCTACAGATTCAAGAAACTGAATGAAATCCAAATATAATAAATCCACATTAAGAAACATCATAATTATTACGGTTAATAGTTAAAATACAAGAATGTTCTTCTGTGAGCTAGATAGAACAAATGTACATCACTTTTACAAGATGGTAAGAATATGGTGATTAATGGGGGAAATACAGTTAATGTAACTTATGGACTTAGTTAACAGCAATACTGTAATGTTCTTGCATCAATGTCAAATAAGGTACTATATCAACACTAAGGGTCAATAATAGGGGGTATGGGATTTTTTCATTTGGACTAAGGAAAATGTCTAAAAATTTACTGAGGTGATGACTGTACAAATCTGTGATGAAAGTGAGAACCATTGAGTGTATACTTTGAATAGATTGTCCAAGCCATGGGACTGTGTAGCACAGTGAACCATGTGGTGGAAGATGGACTGGTTAACAGTACAAATATGAGAGTGTTCTCTCATGAACTATAACAAATGTACAGTATTAACATATGGTGTTAATAATAGGGGTATATGGAAAAAATATACCAAATGTACGCAATAGACCATAGTTAGTGGTAATAATCTGATATTCTTTTATAATCTGTAACAAATGTTCCACAGCAATGTAAGGTGTTGGTGGTGGGGTGTTGTGTGGGAATTCTGCACATTATACATGATTGTTTTGTAAGTTCACAAGTTCTCTAATAATAACATGTATATAAAAGAAATATAATTGAAGTTATGTAAATTAAAGAAAATGAAAATCTCTTGAATGTATCGAAAGGAAAATGATGCATTGCTGATAGTGTACACCTTTTTTTTTTTTTTTTACGGGGGAGAGCGCGAACACAGTCCCCCACTACCACAAATTATGCAGTCGAGTTTCCCACATTTGGGGAAATCACAGGGGTCAGCACATCCAGAGTGCAATGGATAAGCCTCGCCCTGGGAAAACCACCTTCGTGATCATGGTATCTCCCCTGCCAGGTAAGTATGTGTACACCAATATTAATGTCAAAAGACTTCTTTTCTGAAAGCATGGAGGCTAGAAGGAAATGGTACAACATTTTTCAAGTGCTGAAAGAAAACAACTTAGAACTGGAGATTCTATATCCAGAGAATGCCTTCAAAAATACAGAGGAAATAAAAGAATTTTCAGATGGAGCAAAGGTAAAAAGCATTTGTTGCTCAAAACCTACCCTTCGGAAATGGATGTGGCTCAAGCGTTTGGGCTCCCATCTACCATATAGGAGGTCTAGGGCTCAATTCCCAGGGCTTCCTGGTGAAAGGCAAGCTGGCCCGTGTGGCAAGCTGGCCTGAGTGGAGAGCTGGCCCATGCAGAGTGCTAGCCCACGCAGAGAGCTGGTGCAGCAATATGATGCAACAAAAAGAGACTCAGGGGAGAGACAATAAGAGATGGAGCAGACCAGGGAGCTGAGGTGGCGCAAAAGATTAAGCGCCTCTCTCACACTCCAGAAGGTCCCAGCATTGGTTCCTGGTGCTGCCTAAAGAGAAGACAAGCAGACACAGAAGAACACACAGAGAGCTGATAGCGAGCGCAATACAATGAGGGTGGGGGGAAAAATAAATAAATCTTTAAAAAAAAAAACATACCCTTAAAGAATGGCTAAAGGAAGTTCTATTAACAGAAGAAGACTTCGAACTTCAGAAAGAAGTATACCACAATGGTAAAAATCAGGGAAAATATAATAGACTGTCATAGTTCTCATGAGTTTCTTAAATCATTTTTGATGGTTGATGTATAAGTTATAACACCATCTGATGGTAGAGAAAATACTTAAGACAACATATACTTATATTTAGGAAGTGGGGAGGGGTATGCAACATCATTAGCCATATGGTAAATACAAATCAAAACCACAATGAGATATAACCTCACACCCACTAGGTGACTATAATAAAAAAGACATAAGTGCAGACAAGGATGTGAAGAAATTAGAACTCTCATGTACTACTGGTGGGAATGTAAAATGGTGCATCCATTTTGGAAAACAATCTGGCAGCTCCTCAAAATGCTAAACATAGAGTGACCATATAATCCATCACTTGCATTTAATCTTATTGAAGCTCCCTTGTATGTGACACATTTCTTCTCTCTTGCAGCTTTCAGAATTCTCTCTTTATCTTTGACATTGGACAGTTTGATTATAATATCCTATGACATGGGTCTATTTAGGTTTTTCCTATTTGGAGTTTGTTGAACATCCCAAATGTGTATAATAATGTCTTCCACTAAATTTGGGGAGTTTTTTGTCATTATTTCTTTGAATATTCTCTCTGCCCCTTTCTCTCTTCTCCTTCTAGGACTCCCACAATGCATATATTGATACGCTTGATGGTGTCCCACAGGTTCCTCAGCCTCTGTTCACTTTTCTTCATTCTTTCTTCTCAGACTTGATGATTTCAATTGTTTTATCTTCAAGCTTGCTGATTCCTTCTTCCTCCAGCTCCAATCTCCTGTTGAACCCCTCTAAGGAATTCAGCTTAGAATCTTCAGCTCTGTTTGATTCCTTTTCAATATTTCCATCTCTCTATTAGTATTCTTTAACATGTTATCACTGGAATTTAGACTCTGAGGTGTCTGTTCCTTAACCTTGTATCCAGCTAGTGTTACGACAGATTTCCTTGACTGCCAGGAGCTAACAAAAAAAGGGGGGGGGGGGCGGGGAGAAACACCTTTCCCAGTCTTTGAAGATTGACCTGTGTAAGTGCTGTCCTTCAGAGCTTATCCATACAGTGAGTTTTGAGACTAACCCAAAAGCGTAGCGGCCTCCCTGATCCTTTCTGTGCATGCATCCTGTCTTGGGCATGTGTGTGTGGCCTTAGGAATTCCCCTATTTACATGGATGTAAATGTCCCCCTTTCCCTAAGAAACAGTTTTCTCACTGTCCTGGATAGATACTGCACTGTATGTCCTATAGCCAGCAATCCCTTCCCAGGAAGCCATGACTAGACTTCTCTTCTACAGTGTTCTGTAGGAGAGCTCTGATTTGCCTTCTACATGCAGGGCAAGTTCTGGGACAGCAAGCCTTTGATGTGTGTCCTGGTTCAGTTCCTCAGGCCACCACCTGACAGATTAGAACAGGCTTACATTCTTAGAGTATGTGCACTGTATTAGTCAGCTAAAGGGGTGCTGATGCAAAATACCAGAAATCTGTTCGTCTTTATAAAGGGTATTTATTTGGGGTAGAAGCTTACAGTTACCAGGCCATAAAGCATAAGTTTCTTCCTTCACCAAAGTCTGTTGCCACGTATTGGAGCAAAACAGCTGCCGACGTTTGCCAGGGTTCAGGCTTCTTGAGTTCCTCTCTTCCTGGGGCTCTGTTTCTCTCCAGGTTCAGCTCCTCTGTTTCCTCCACAAGGTCAGCTATAGACTATGAGGCTTTCTAGCCTTTGTCTCTCTCCACAAGGCCAGCTGTGAACTGTCAAGCGAACAGCTCATCTCTTTTCCCAGGGCCTTCTCTCCTTCCTCACAACTAAGCTCCTCTGTATGCTTACTTCCCCGGGCTCGGTCTCCAGCATTAAAACTCAGCATCAAAACTCCAACTGACTCCTCTGTTCTGCCATGTAGTTTTATCTCTGAGTCCCCACCCACAAAGGGCATCTTACTGACGTGGCCCAATCAAAGCCCTAATCATAACTTAATCACACCCAGAGGAACAGACCAGTTTACAAGTATAATCCATATCTATTTTTGGAATTCATAACTATATCAAACTGCTACATGAACCAAGGTTACTCTGTTCCCTTCAGAACCAGGACCAGAGACCCACACTGGAAGCACAGGCAAGCTCCATGCTGAGCCTGTGAGAGGATGGGGAGGGGAGGGGCCAGCCAGGGTGTCATGAGCTCTGATTGCCTTTTTTTTTTTTTTTTTTTAATTTATTTCCCCCTCCCCCCCATTGTTTGTACTTTTGTACTTGTGGTCTGCTCGTCTTTTTTTTTTTTTTTAGGAAGCACAGGGAACTGAACCTTGGGCCTCCCATGTGGAAGGGAGGTGCCTAATCACTTGAGTCACCTCCACTCCCTGTTTTTTGTGTCTCTCTTATTTCCTTGCTGTGTCTCTCGGTTGCATCATCTTGTTGCATCAGCTAGTTGTGTAAGAGCTCGCCTCGCCAGCCTGTCGTGGCAGCTCGCCGTCTTGCTTGTCTTCCTTAGGAGGCACCAGGAACTGAACCCAGGACCTCCCATGTGGTAGGCAGGAGCCCAGCTGCTTGAGCCACATCCGCTTACCCCAACGGCTTTTAAGTTGCCTTCTTTTTTATTTGGTGCCTACCCTGTTACTGTAATCCCTTAATAATTTTCTGGAGCTTTGAGAATGATGTTTCTGTCAGTCCTTGCCAGTTGTTCAAAACATCTGTGGGGGAACAAAAGCCCTGTGGCTTCTCATTCTGACATCTTGATCAGAACCAGAAATTCACTTCTTTATTCTTTATCAGTCTTGCTAGAGGCTTGTCAATTTTATTTATCTTTTTAAAGATTATAAATCTTTGTTTTATTTGTTTTCTTTATTTTACTATTTTCAATTTCATTGATTTCTGCTCTTTATTCTTTCTTTCCTTCTGTTTGCTTTGGGTTTACTTTGATCTTCTTTTGGTACTCTCTTGAGGTGGGAGATTAGATTATTGAATACAGACTTCTCTTTCCTATTGTATGCATTTAGTGCTATAAATTTCCTTCTCAGTAGTAGTTTAGCTCTGTTCCATAAATTTTGATATATTTTATTTTCATTTTTATTCACTTTAAAGTATTTTTATTTCCCTTGAGACTTCCTCTTTGACACATCAGTTATTAAAAAGTATATCATTAGTTTCAAAGGGTTTGCAGATTTTCCTGTTATCTTTCTGTTACTGATTTCTAGTTTGATTTCATTGTGGTTCAAGAACACACTCTACATGATTTCAATTTCTTTTTAATTTCTTGAGGTTTGTTTTATGGCTCAGAATATGGTCTTTCTTGTCATGTGTTCCCTGGGCAATTGAAAAGCATGGGTATTCTACTGTTGTTGGGTGAGGTGTTCTATAAATGTCAGTTCGATCCTGTTGGTTGATTGTGTTAGTGAGTTCTTCTGTACCCTTGCTGCTTTTCTCTCTGCTTTTATTTATTGTTGAAAGAGGAATGTTCAAGCCTTCAAATGGAATTATGGATTTGTCTATTTCTCCTTTCAGCTTATCAGTTTTTGCTTCACATATTTTGCAGCTCTGTGGCTTAATGAGTACACATTTAGGATTGTTGTTTTCTTGGTGGGTTGATTTGTTTAACATTATGTAATGTCCCTCTCTCTCCCTAGTAATTTTCTTTGCTCTGAAGTCTACTTTATCTAATATTAATATAACTATTCTTACTTTCCTTTGAATAATATTTGCATGATACAATTTTTTCCATCCTTTTACTTTCAAAGTCCCTATATCATCATATTTCAAGTGAGTTTCTTGTAGACATTTATGTCATGTTTTTAAATTCATTTTGCCTATCTCTTAATTGGTATAGTTACATCATTTACATTTAAGGTAAATATTGCTATGTTAGGGCTTAAGTTTGCCATTTTATTTTTGTTTTCTGTTTAGTCTTGCTTTTATCATTTCTCTGTTTTCTTCATCTGCCTTCTTGTGAGTTATTTCAACACTTTTCATAATTCCATTTTGATTTAGCTATAGTGCTTTTGAGTGTATTTCTTTGTGTAGATTGTTCAGTGGTTGATCATATTAAAGACATAACTTAACATAGCCTACTCCTGTTGACATTTTACCAGTTCACATAAACTATAGAAATCTCTTTAAGTCCCTTTACTACCACCACCATCTCCATTTATAATACAAACCTCTTAAATAATTCCTCTACATACATTGTGAACCACATAAGACAATGTTAATAATTTTTGCTTCAGTTGTCAAACAATTTAGAAAACTCGAGAGGAGAAGGAAAGTCTATTGTATTTACCCATAATTTTACTATTTTTTGTTCTTTCTTCCTTCCTGGTATTCTAAAATTTCTTCTTTTATCACTTTGTTTCAAGAACTTCCTTTAGCTTAATTTTAGATTAAGTCTGATGGTGGAAATTTTGTCTTAGTTTTCCTTTATCTGAGAATGTATTGACTACCCGTCATTTCCTGAAGGATATTTTCATTGGGTATAGGATTCATGACTGACAGTTCTTTTCTTTCAGTACTTGAAAAATGTTGTGCCATTTCCTTCTAGTCTTCTTGATTTCTTATGAGAACTCCATTAACATTCAAATTATTTTCCCCATAAGTAAGATGCCATTTTTCTCTGGCTGCTTTCAAGATTTTTTTCTTTGTTTTCAGTCTTTAGAAGCTTAATTATTATGTAACTTAGTATGGATTTCTTTGAGTTTGTCCTGTGGGGGTTCCCTAAGCTTACTAGATTTGTAAGTTGTCTCTTCCCAAATTTAAAAAGTTGTGCATATAGACATATAAGCCAAGGACAGAGACTTGAGAGTCCAGGAAAAAACCCATACATCTAGGGCTAATTGATTTTTGACAAGGGTGCCAAGTTCATTCAATGGGGAAAGAAGAGTCTCATCAAGAAATGATGCTGGGAAAACTGAATTTCTACATGCAAAAGAATGGAGTTGGACCCCTTACCTTATACCATATACAAAAATTAACTGAAAATAGATGAGCCATCTAAATATGAGTTAAAAACATGAACTTCTTAGAAGAAAACTTAGGGGTAAATTTTCACGACCTTAAATTTGGCAATGGATTCTTCGAATTGACGCCAGAAGCACAAGCAGCAAAAGAAAATATTAGATAAATTGCTCACTAAAATTAAAAACTTTTCTGCATCAAAGGACATTATCAAGAAAGTAAAAAGGCAACCCATAGAAGGGGAGAAAATATTTGAAATCATATATCTTATAAGGGTCTAATATCCAGAATATATAAAGAACTCTTACAACTCAACAACACAAAGACAAACAGTCCAATTTAAAAAGTGGGCAAAGGACTTGAATAGACATTTTTCCAAAGAATATATAAAATGACCAATAAGCACATGAAAAGACACTCAACAGCATTAGTCATTAGGGAAATGCAAATCAAACCACAGTACCCACTAGGGTGGCTATTATTTGGGGGGAAAAAAAAACAGAAAATAACAAGTGTTTACAAGGATGTGGAAAAATTTAAGCACAGAATTACCATACAACCCAACAATTCCACTTCTTTCAAAAGAATTGAAAACAGGGGTCTTGTACACCAATATTAATAGCAGCATTATTCACAACAACCCCAAATCAGGATACAACTCACATGTCTATCAACAGATGAATGAATAAAGAAAACGTTATATACATACAATGGTATAGGATTCAGCCATAAAAAGGAATGGCATTCTGATACATGCTATATATAACATGGATGAACCTTGAAAACATGCTAAGTGAAATAAGCCAGACACAAAAGTACAAATATTGTATGATTCCACTTATACCAGATATCTAGAATAAGCAAATTCATAGAGACAGAACATAGATTAGAGGTTACCAGGAGCCAGGGAAATGAGAGAATAGGGCATTATAGCTTAATGGGTAGAGAGTTTCTGTTTTGGTTGATGAAAAAAGATTTGGAAATAGGGGTGATGGTTGCATAACATTGTGAATGTGATTAATGCCATTGAATTATACATTTAAAAAATAGTTAACATGGCAGATTTTATGATATATATATAAAATGTTTAATTTGGGAAGTTCAGCCTTTATTTCTTCGAATACATTTCAGCCCTACCTTCTTTCTACTTTTCCCTTTCTGAAACTCTGTGACACAAACATTAGATTTTTTTTAATAGTCCCACAGGTCCTTGAGGTTCTGATCATTCTTTTTTCAGTGTATTTTCTCTTGGTTATTCAAATCGAATAATTTCTCTTGTTCTATGATGCAGTTTGCTGAGTGTTTCCTCTGTCCCCTCCAGTCTGCTGTTGAGCCCATCGACTGAGCTTTTTATTTTGGTTTTTGTTATTCGATTTTAATATTTCTATTTGATTCTTCTTTATATGTTCTATTTCTTTGCTAAGACTTTCTATTTCGTTGTGAAGCTTTTTTTTTCTTTTCTTTTCTTTTTTAAGCATGTTCGTAATTGCTTAATGCCTTTTTATGATGGCTACTTTAAAAATCTTTGTCAGATAATTCTGTCGTCTTATTGTTGGCATCTATTGATTATCTTTTTTCTTTCAGTTTGAGACCTTCTTTGTTCTTGGTATGATGAATGATTTTCTACTGAAAAGTAGACATTTTCATATTTTATTTTAAGACACTGGGTCTGATTTAAATCTTCTATTTTAATTGGAGTTTTTTATACTTCTCTAACCAGGGAAGGAGTGTAGGGGCTGCCAACTTATTACTGCCAGATGGAGGTAGAAGTGCAAGTCCCACACTGGTCTCCTTTGACCTACGAGGTAGTAAGGCCTTCTCATTACTGCTGGGAAGGAGTGGGCCTTGAAGCTCCCCGTGTAGTTTCCTCTGACATTGTGGGTAGAGGAGCCTAGCTACCAGCCAGTGAGGACAAAAGTCCTAGCTCCTTACTTGGCCTTCTCTAACCGCACATAAGCAGGGTGGTTGGGGCACCTTGTTTCAGCCTGCATGTGTGAGAATTCAACCATAGTTTTGTTTTCTGCAGTGTCTGGCTAGAGTAGAACAGTTATTGTCTAAAAGTTTTCTTTCATGCTAGGTTGCTCCTTTCCTTGTCCTTTGGCAAAAAAAAAAAAAAAACAGGATTTTGTTAAGGCATTTTTTTTTTTTTTTTTTTTTTTTTCGGTCTGCTCCTGTTGGTATTTCTGGGTTGCCAGCTTCTTCAGCTCTAAGTCTCAGACACATGAGGAAAAAAAATCCTAGGAACTCATCACCTTGTCATTCCTTGGGTCCCAAGATCCCTAGCTGGTCTGCCTTCCTCTCTCCATCTTTCATAGTCTTCTTATGTTTATTATATATATAAAGTCCAGGACTTATTAGTTTAACTTGAAGAAATAAAAGTATGTGTATCTCATCTTCCTGGAGGTGGAAACTTTTATCATCTTAATGGCTGCAGTATCTGTGATAATCCTGTTTCATTCTTTATATTGATGATTTATGTCTTCTCTCCTTTTTTGTCAGTCTTGCTAGAGGTTTCTCAATTTTACTGGTTTCTTTTAAAGAGCCATATTTTGTTTCATTAATATTTCTTTATTGTTTTCTTGTTTTCAATGTCCTTGAATTCTCTTCTTATTTTTATTATTTCCTTCCTTCTGATTGCTTTGGATTTATTTTGCTCTTCTTTTTCTACTTTCACATGTTTATTGATTTGAGACCTTTCCTTTTTTCCTAATGTAAGCATTTTAGTACTATAAATTTCCCTGTCAGTACTGCTTTAGGTGCACCTCATAAATTTTGATATGTTGTGTTTTCATTGTCATTCATTTCTGTGCATTTTTGTTCCCTTTAAGACATCTTTGACTCTTGAGTTGTTTGAAGTGTGTTGTTAATTTCCAAATGTTGCAGATTTTCCTGTTTTCTTTCCATCATTAATTTCTAGTCTGATTCCATTGTGCTCAGATAACATGTTCTGTATCTTTTGATTTTTTAACTTTTTTGAGATCTGTTTTATGGTCCAGAATATGGTCTATCTTGGTGATAGACTATGGGCACTTAAAAATAATGTGTATTCTGCTCTTATTTTGTGGAGTGTTCTGTGAATGTCATTTAGACCTTGTTGGTTGACCATGTTGTTTAGTTCTTCTGTATCTTTGCCAAGTTTCTGTCTAGTAGTTCTATCAGTTATTGTGAATGAGGCTTCATAGCCCCCAACTATAAGTGTGGGGTTTGTCCACTCATTGGAGAACCAGAAGATACCAGGCCTTGGTTGCCTTCTGCCATTGGGTAGAGATCTGGGAGATGCCTAGCCTAGATCATCTTCTATGGAAGATGGTGGAAGAGGATAGAAGACCAGGAGCTACACAGTCTAGGAAGGAGGTTGTAAGGCACCTGGCCAGCTGGCACTGCTGGTACAAAAGGAGGGTCCCACCTGCTACCACCTGGTATAGGGTGGGAAACAGATGAGTTGGCCTGCCCAGGTTCTGCTGAGCGTATTGGGTACCCCTGCCAATGGGTATAGGTCCCTTTGTTAAGTCCTTGATGAGCTTCCTCCTTCCTGGTCCTTTCGCCAGAAAGAGCAGGCTTTTCTTTTTCCTGTCTTATTTTTGTCTGTGCCTGTTGGTGGTTACAGGTTGCAGGCCTCTCCAGCACCCAGTCCAGAATATATTGGAGATAAAAAGAAAACCCAATTTTGGATAGAATGTACAAGGCATGGGACTGTATAGCACAGTGAACCATGTGGTAGAAGATGGACTGTGGTTAGCAGTACAAATATGAGAGTGTTCTCTCATGAACTATAACAAATATACAATATTAAAACATAGTGTTAATAATAGGGGGTGTATGGAAAAAATATACCAAAAGTATACTATGGACCATAGTGGTAATAATCTGATCATGTTCTTCCATAATCTGTAACAAATGTTCCACAACAATGTAAGGTTTGAGTGAAGGGGTGATGAACAGGAATTCTGCACATTATACATGATTGTTTTGTAAGCTCACAACTTCTCTAATACAAAAATGAAAAAAAAAAAAAGAAAAGAAAACCCAGGGAACTCGCTCTTGTGTAGTTCCTCAAATCCTAAGGTCCCTAGCCAATCCACCTTCTTTCCAACTTTAAAAGTCCTTTTATTATTTTCTTTTGAAATATTTCCAGGGTATTTAGTTGTATTTAGAGGGGAGATGCCAACTTGTCCTGGAACTGAAAGCCTGATTTATATATTTTTCAGTAATATATCATATTACATTGTCTTTATGATTCTTCAGTTTGTTTTTTTCACTCAACATCATGTTTTTGAGATCCATTCATGTTGGTACACATAGGTATAGTTCATTCATTTTAAGTGATATACAGTTTTCCATTATATGAATATGACACAAGGTATTCCTTCTCCTATTGGTGGAACAGTTAGGTTTCCATTCCTCTCTATTACCATGATGCAGCGAATGTTCTTGGACATGTCTTCTTGTATATATGAGAAGAGTTTATCTCGGTTTATGCCCATAGTGGAATTGTTGCACATTGTCAACTTTGGCAGATATTGCCAAATTACTCTTCAAAATTGTACCAACTTATTCTCTCATCAATAGCGTATGAGATATTCCATTTTGTCACATCTTCACCAAAACATGTTTTGATGCAAACAACTTTATCCAGTTTTGTCTTGATTAAGAAATCTTTGCCTATACCAAGGTCATAAAGATATTCTCCAATATTTGTTTCTAAAACTTTTTAAAGATTTTTTTTTCCAATTTGGTTCTTTAGTCTATATCTGTAGTTTATTTTTTGTATGGTCTGAGAAAGGAATGTAATTCTATTTTTTCCAATATGGATAACCAATTGTCCCAATACTATTCATTGAAGAGTTCTTTCTTTCCCCCATTTATTTATAATGCCATGTCTATCATTTTCCACATTCCCATATATATCTAGGTTGACTCTTAAGTTTAAAAATAAACCCCTAAAATGGGGTTAACTAAAATATTTAGTTTAAAGTATGAAACTTTATTACAGGTTCCCCAAATAAAACCTTGACCTTACACCAACTTTCTACTAGTAAAGGAGCTTTGAAGGTCAGGGGTAGAGATTAACATTGATTAAGCACTTACTGGGGAAGCGGCTGTGGCTCAATCAGTAGGGCTCCCGTTTACCATATGGGAGGCTCCGGGTTGGGTTCCCGGGGCCTCCTGGTGAAGGCAAGTCCGCCCACAGGGCGTGGTTAGCTGACCCAGCGAGCACAAGCAGCAAGGGGGGGATAAATGAATAAATAAATAAAATCTTTAAAAAAAAAAAAAAAAAAAAAAAAAAAAAAGCACTTACTGTGTCAGATACTTCTAGGTAATTTACTGCTTAGGGTCATTTTATGTATCCTTTACAACAACTGGAGAAAGAGATAGTGTTATTCACATTTTTCAGACAAGAAAACTAGAACATTGAAAGGTTAAATTGCTTAGGATCACACAGCGGGATGGACAGAGCACAAACCCAGTTCTGTCTGATTCTAAAGAACTTATTTTTGCCACCATACTACAGTGCCTTCCAGAAAAAGCTGACAGACCTGAACTGAGGAATATGTGACTATTGTTTGATAGAAGTAGAGTATATGTAACTGATGGTACAGTGCCTTTAGGGAGCAAGTGTTCTCAGAATGAGTGCTTTGCACATTTACACCTCTAACTGATGCAAAACATCAGCTTAAAATGAGCTCTTGCTTCATCTCCTATCCCCTTCCAGCTCTGTTCCATACTTGGGGTATATAATTTAGTTGCCAAAGAGCCTCCTGCTATGCTATAGGTAGCATGGGTGAAAAAAGTAAATAAGAGAGGGCTTACTCTTGTTAGCATTTTGTATAGGAATGGATTTAGTATATTAAATGTAATGCTTTTCAGCCTTTGCATGGTTTTATCATATTGCCACCATTGGATGTTGATTTCGTATTTAAATCTTGCTATCTTATCATTTCTCCTTCCTTTGAATTCAATGCCCATTGCTCTCCAAGACTTTTATGAAGGAATTTGTGACAAGTGGCAAAAACAAGAGATTTGACATCAGATAGCCTGAATTTGAGACAAGACTCCACCTTTGCATGAGAGATTCTAGAAAAGTGATCTTTTCTTCCTTGAGCTTCCATTTTCTTCTTTGTAAAATGGATATACTACTGCCCACTCAGAGGGTTGAAATGAAGATTAAATAAAATCACAGTTGCAAATTCACTTGCTAAAATTCTAATGCAGAGGGAGGTGGCACTGTTCTTACTTATATTCTGTTCTCTATAATCATTTATATTCCTGTCAAATCTGTACCATAGCACCCCACTAAAGGATCTTATTGCAACAACTCTAATGGAGTTGTTCTCAAATTCTAATACTTGGGCTGGTGCCAGGTTGACTATATGCGCATCAGCTAGGGCTATAATTCTCTTCAGGTAATTCTTTAACCACAGCCAGATAGGGGACCCACTTCATCTGAAACACGGTACTGTATCTTGTATATGTAAGCAATCAGTAAACGGTTGTTAATTTAGAGAGTGTCTGGGAAAGAGCAATCCATATGACTAAAAGGTTAGAAATTTGGATCTTGGGAAGAGAGAAGAAAGGAGCTGGAGTATATAAAACCAGAGAAGAGGAGACATCATGGCTGTTTTCCTATTCCATCATGGGTTATTTTCAAGACCCAGACAAGATGTTCTCCATTTCTGCAACTAACTAAATGGACTTAAATTAAAGCAAGAGCAATTTCTGTTATATATATGAAGAATTTCTTGACCCTGAATAGGATTCAGTGTTAGAACAGCTTACAGCAGGAGGTTGTGAACCAGCCTTCCCTGATGTTCAATCTCCTACCCCTCCTAGGTCAAAGGGGAGCTAGCCACATGATCTCTTAACATTCCCTTCCACTTCTGTGATTCCAGCTGCATCATGAGTCCTTAGAGTCCTTAGAGCCTGGAAAATTAAACCACCAATTATTGCCTTTTAAATTGCTAATAATTTTCAGGGTTTTCTTTGAAAGTCACAGTCAATAGGAGCATAAGACTATGAATAACAGCAAAATATTTCACTTTCTATTGAAATTTCTTTACAGTATCAAATAAAATGGGAACAGATGCAACTAGACCAGAGTTTGGTTAGTAGGTAACAGATTTATTGGACTTGCTCACTTTTAAAATTAAGGTTATAAACAACATATGTCAAAATTCCTATAAAACTACTCTGGAAATCATCTTTCTGGAAAGCCAAAAATCCCTGCTTAATGTTCTGAATTTGCTTTTCAAAACTGAAAAATGACATCTTATATATCTGCAGCACTGTTTGAAACAAAGCTTCTCTGAAAAAGAGTTTGCTCTGCGTGGGTATGCATTCAGTAGCATACAAAGTTTCAAATACCTGGTGTCTTCCCAGAATGTAATCCATCCAATCCCTTGAGAGAAGACAGCTCCTCTGTTTACAAATACAGGTGGTGTTGCTATGAGTTACAGTTTTCTGGAAGTTTTCATACATGGTTCATGATTTTAAAGCAAAAGGTAGTCATATGAGAATGAAATCACCAGATCTTAGATCTATCCTCAAGGCTAGAGACTTGAGGAGAATCCCAATTGACTCTTTCTTTTTCTTTTCTTTTTCATTGTCACATATGCAAGTCTCCTGTTGGATCTCTCTGGTCTACTCTTCCCTCTAATGAAGTCATTCTATGCTCAGGGCAGTAATAGCTTCAGAAGCAGATGTCTCCCATAAAGCATGACCTCATTCCTTGGAATGGGAAGAGACAACAGTAGACTGTTGGGGTAATATGGGGGGAAGGGGATTTAGTTTAAAAATAGTTTTCTGAAATAGTGTGTTCAACTTTTTAATAAATTTCTATAAAATAGGCTATGTAGTTTATTGTTGTTTTATGTTAACCTCACTCCTCATTGCCAGGATGGGCAACACTAGGTCAGTAGGAACAGAGCCCTCACAGAGCATAGTATCCTGAAAAGGCACTTCTGTCTGGTTGGTTGTTAAAGACAGTGTGACATATTTGGGTATAGAAAGATAAATTTGGGGATTTTCCAGATACTAAATCTAGACTCTTTACTAGACCCCTCTGAAGCACAGCCTAGATTTCAACAAGCATTTTATAACAGCCCTGGAGCTTAGAGAAAATAAACTAAAGTACCCAAGGAAAGTTACTGACCCAGATGCTCCCAGCAAATTTAAGCAAGTGGGAACATTAAGGAAAGGGCAGAGGAAAAGAGTGGACCAATTAGAAAGATGCAGTTTGAAGCATTTCAAACTTGCTCAAGAGGATGAGCTTTCCAGGCCATTCCTGTTCCTTTAGGAAAACAGATGTAGGGCAGTTCCTGAACACTGACTTCTCAAATTACTAGAAATAACCAAAATGCATGATATCTTGCACTCTCTGACACCCTAGAATCAGGTCTTTTGGTCACAGCCCATGTGTTCTAGTGTGCTACTCTTTCTGTTTGTGTCTACACAGAAAGTAAGCACCTTAAGAAAAAAGTTCCAAAGAGCTAATTTCCTAAAGACAGAAAGCAAAGGCCTTTCCACAGACAGCATCACAAGGAGATATAATAAGGAACTTACCATCAGAGCTCAGTATCTGCAATTTGTAAATGTAATCACTACTTTCCAATAAGAAGTCTATTTCGGTTACAGCTGTGCATGAGGCCATGCCAATAATTCTGTAAATATTAATTGATGGTGATAAATACTAAAATTATATTTCCTTCCCTAACTCCCACATTAGTCACCTTGGCCAGCAACCAGCCTTCCTCCAAAGAGCTCCTTAAGCTTCATTCCCTACTATAAAGCCTTTCCAGAGAAAACTTCCTAGACCTTGATGCTCATGTTCCTTCAGTCCATCCATCTTCTCCCCTCCTTCAGCACCCTCATCTTTCATCCTTCCTACCTCTGATAACTCTGGAGGTGATGGCATTGGTGCTTAAAATGAAAGTATATGGAAAATAGATGTGAGATTATGGATTTTTTAAGTTAGTATGGCTGGGTGAACTGTTAAAAAATAATAATCAGTTGGCCCTCAAGGAAGTGCTATATACTGGGAATAGCAGTAATTTTTGTTTAAATGGATGCTACTGTACATTTTTTCTACTAGAGAGAAAAACCACCCAGTGACATCCTGATAGGAAAAAAAAAAAAAAAGGAATTAGGCGTGAATTAAGATATGGAACAAACAGTTCCAATGTTCTATAAACTGTTCAAAAGCATAGAAAAAAAGGAAATGCTTCCCAGTACATTTTGATAACAAACCCTTCCAAAAACAAAAAAAGAAACTAAAGACATGTCTCACATAAAAATCTTAAATAAACTACTCTCAAATCATACTCTGCAATATATTTAAGGAATGCAAGGATGGTTCAATGACAGGAAATCTTTTAATATCACAGTATATCCTCAGCTCCAAAAGATATAAATCATCAGCTGATCTGTGATCAGCTCAGATGCTACAAAGGCATTTGATAAAAAATTTAACATTTTCCTGGTGACTGTTAGTAAACTAGGAAAAAAGGGATATTCTTTAATATGATAAAAAAAAATGTCTTGACCTAGTAAATATCATAGTATGTAAGTATATTTGAGGCATTCCTTCCAAAATCAGGAATAAGACAAAGATGCTCATTATAACTGCTGATATTTAACATTGTTGAAGTTCTAGCCAATGCAATGAGGCAAGAAACAGAAATAAGAGGTATAACTTTTGGGGAATGATATAAACTATCATCATTTACAGATTATATGATTCTATAGCTAGGAAGTTCAAGAGATTTGGTTGGAAAAGAATGTTATATATAAGAGAGGTCATCAAGGGGGCCAGGTCTTATTATTTTTTGTTCCCTGTGCTACAAACACAGTACTAGCTCATCTTGTGTTCAAACAACATATATGAGTAGAATGTAATTGGAAGAATTAATTTGAAAAAACACTTTTTGTAGGCAGTTAAATCCTTTAAGGCCATTTCAGAATCTTACTGTGCCTTAAAATCATCATTCTGAACATCAATTCATGATGTTAGATAAAAGAGCTTGGTAATTTGGAATTTTTGTTTGCTTGGGTTTTAGATGGATGAAATATATGTGGTTATAAGATTTTACAAAGGAAAAAGCTTGTATTTATTGGGTGCCTAGAGAATATCTTATACATGCTTCTTCTGTTATATATCCTTATAACAGCTCTATAAGGCAGGTGATAGTATTCCCGTTTTACAAATGAGATTGCCTAAATTCAGATTAAACAATTTGCTCAATGTCATGTAACACATAGTAAGTGGTTGGGCTGGGACTTGAATGCAAATCTGTGACTTAAAGATTATGTCTTTTCCACAAATGGCTTCCAGCTATGTGTCCAGTCTCCCTGAACGGGAAAATATATTTTCTGAAACAAAATTCTGCTGGGTACAATGTGTAGAGTATGGCCAATGCACAGCTACCAATGCAGATGCCACATGGAAAATGTGGGTGATGATACTGAAAATAGAAAAGGCAAGATAAACACTTATGTTGAAGGATAACTTCAGATGAAGCCAGCTTTGTTCCTTCTTTGAAAGAAACAAAGTTGGATTGGTTCTTTCTAAACCAATGTATTTATATTGGTAGTTTATATTACATTAGTCTATCTTAGGGCTGGCACTAATGTAAATGACCAGAGTACACACAAACTCAAAAATCCCCAGTTTATCTCATCATAAGAAAAACCCAATGTGGCTCAATATGAGCCTCTTCTCTAATTCAAGGGATACCACATGCAGAGCAGCACAACCAGCTAGCCATCTTGAACTATTCTGAGACCCAGTCTAGAGCCATATTGCATATATGTGGTTCTCAGTGTAACTGCTACTTGTGGTTTAGCTAGCCAGCTGCCTTGGCACTCCTCCCCAGTGAAGGGGAGCCAGAGGATCACACACACACCCTTAGCAAGGCTGGCAGACTTAATTCTGGGAACAACACATGATGCCAGCCCATCTGGGCTCCTTCGGCACATTGATGGGGTTGACCTGCCCACAGAAGGATGGGATAGCTTAGATGATTTATGTCATGCCCCCAAAAGTAGACTCTTACTCCTCTGCTCTACCAGACAAGAAGGTTAGGATGATAAATTGCTACTGTAACCTTTAACATGTTTAATGAGTAAACACATCTCAACTATTAGAGTAATGCGCTTGATTCATGTACATACAGCTGAAAATAATTCCTTGCATCTGCTTAGCTCTTCACAGTTTCCATAATTGGTTTTGTTTCTATTATATCATTGATCCCTGGAGCTGAAGGTTGATTACCCCCACATTTTGAGCCCAAGCAAGGAATAGAATTGTGCCACCAGTAACAAAAATGAAGGAATTGGCACACAGGGCTTGACCTAGAGCGGTGGTTCTCAACCTTGGCCACATGTTAGAATTATCTTGGGATTCTCATGCCCAGGCCTGACCTCAGACTAATTACATTAGAATCTCTAAGAGTGGAGTCCAGCCATTGAGACTGTTCAAAGATCCCCCAAGTGATTCCAATGTATAGTCAGATTTGAGAACCACTAGAGTTCAGTTTGAAGCATGTGAGTTCCAGGTAACAGGAATACATTCATCTGGCAATGTCATAGTGGTAGTTGAAGACATGGGCTGAGATTTAGGGAGTAGTATCATTCGCCATAAGGGTTGAAGCACTGAAAAGAAATGGACTCATGAGAGTATGTAGATAGAGAAAAGCAGTGGCCTGAACACTGACCTTTGATATTAACAGTGTTAAGAATTTCATCTCTGTTAACCTACTTTTTGAAAAGGCTACACGGTTTCTATAATGAAAAATAACACATGACTAATCAGAGGCCTTTGTGGAAGGAGCTGTGCATGGATCTAAAGGGATCAATGGATGTAATTTATTTAGACTCAGGGGAAAAAGCTTTAACTAAAGTTCTGCACCAACATTTATTATGTTTTAAGTTGTGTCACCATGGAATTAGGGAGGCAGGGATAAAGGGTAGTGATAAATCCCGCTAGGTTGAGAAAAATAAACAGTAGAGTTTTAATAATAGCTGTTTCTGGGTTTATTTAGCATTTCTATGTATGGGGTGGGTGAAAGAATTTGCGGTGTGATCTCTAAGTTTACAGATGATGAATCATTTAGTCGAAACACCCATTCAAAGCTTTGCCACTTACTAACTATGTGACCCCTGACAAGTTACTTAACCTTTCCTGTCCTATTTCCACAGCTGTAAAATAATGGAATTAGACATAAATGTTTCAGATAGAAATTCTATATCTTAGCTTAGCTCAGCGCCCCTCTCTGTGTCTACAATGAAAACAACACATAATCAAGTTCTTTCGTTGATTAGAGCAATGTTAGAGAGTGACGATTACGGGGTCAAGGACCAGGGAAAGCAATTGTTATACAGAATTATTCACTATACAGAGTTCATTGTAACCAGATTGGCAAACCACTGTTTCTGCCAGCCATCTGCTGGAACATAAAAATAGCTTTGTTATATAGGGCCATCCTTTATAATTAGATTTAACCTGTACCACAGATTTTTTCAATAATAAATTTATAAATCTCTTTATATAGCATTTTAGACCTGAGGTCCATAAAATTTTAGAGTAATAAGAGGTCACCTAGTTCGTACCTATGTTTGGCAGGAGAGAGAAATGCAAACAGAGGAAGTGATTCACCCAAGGTCAGACAGCAAATAAGTCATGGAACTATATCTCCAGGCAACTAGTCCAGTTCTCCTCCCTCTACACTCAGTTCCCAAAGCAGTCAGAAATCTGGCTTTCTGAGTCCTCAGACCGGACCTATTTTGAAGCTGTTTTGGCAGACCTGTCAGGTAGGTATGTGGTGATGAAAAATGAAAGTGATTATTATAGCTGCTATCTATTGAGTGACCTATATGTGCCAGGCATTTTGCTAAGTATTGTGCATTATCTCATTTAATCCTCCCAACATCCCTTTTGATGTAGATATCATTGTTCGAATATTTATAGATGAAGAAACTGACTCAGAAAGGTGAAGTAACTTGCTCAAGGTTACACAGCTACTGTATGTTAGAACTAGAATTCAAACCCATATCAGAAAGAATAACAAAGATTATGGTCTTTCCATAACCCTAGTATTTCTTAAACAGTATATATAACCCAGAATGTTAATTCTACAAGAGATAGGTATTTCTCTAAAAGGTTCTGTGGCCAAATGAGTTTGGGAAATGCCATGTTTTATATTCTCCTCTTGGAGGGTCACATTGTCTATTAGCATATTAAAAGATCTGAGAAGACTTCAATGAAGAAATCTGTTTATTCTTCCTTAATCCTGTGTTTCCCAAACTATTTTTTTAACCAAGGAACTCTTTTTTTTTTTTTCCCCAAGAATATCCGTGAATATCACACAGGACCCTAATGCTCACTAGAAATAGTTTGAGAAACACTGCACTAGACCACACTTCATCTTCTCAATCATCTTTCCTATCCTCTTCAGAGATTGTTACTCTTAGGCCTGGTTTTCTCATCCTAACCACTAATATGACCAAAGACTCAGTGTTGCATAATACTTCCTTAGCAAGAGCACATAACTTGTTCACTTTGGGAACATATTTGATAACTTGAAGAAACCAAATCTCACGGAACTATAAGAAGAAAGACCATTAAGCTTATGAAATATCAGCAGTTAGTGGGACTGTTTTAGTATTGCCTAAACCACAATAATGTTTTTTAGTCTTTCCCAAACCAAGCCAGAACTGAGCCAGAAAAATTTCACGGCTGATCATGACTTCAATCATGGTTGTAGAGCCTGAAACCCCAGGGAGGGGCCCCTGCTGCCAGACCTGGGGAGGAGAGCCTTGGATGAATAACAAAAGACTTCTCACATGACAAATACTTTGGAGATTAGGATGGGATGGGATGGGATGGGATGGGATGGGATGGGATGGGATGGGATGGGATGGGATGGGATGG